>OY735231.1:30304799-30447299 GCA_963457665.1 Thysanoteuthis rhombus | reverse complement strand
TGTTGAGTAACAATAGGGATCATTCCGCTTACTTCTTTTTTCGTTATTTCGACCGCTATTTCACACGGTTTGACAGTATAGAACAGCCAGTTTATACTGATTGAGAAATTTTGATAACTTTTAGTCATTTTATCGATTTTTATTCTTTTTTTTTCCACCGAACACTTTAGCAGACGAAGCAATAATGTCAATGAACTGTTGACAACAAAGGGACGTGTCGCTAAAAATGCCCGAAACTAGTAATCTATTAATTTTGATGTAATAATCTCTGTGATATTGATATTTATAAGATTGAAAGCATACAAAAATATTAGCTACGATGCAGGGGATTTCATTGAGAAATTTTGGAGATATTGTGGGGACAAACATGACTGAATACATACTGTGAATGTAATTTTTTTTATTAAAAAAAACATCTCTCAATCGAAAATACATTCTCAGACTTCCTTACCCAATGGACTACCCCTGTAGAAAATTTAATTGAAATTCAATGAGAACTTTTTGAAATATTATAAGGACATATGGCCTGGACACAGGGGAGGTAGTTGTAAAAAATTCCTCGATGCACCCCCAAATTTAATCAATTCTCTCTTAATCCATATCCCACCCTTCCTTAAAATGTCATTGAAATTCATTGAGAACTTCTGGAAATACTGTGCAGGCAGACACGGGTGAATATATATATATATATATATATATATATATATATATATATATATATATATATACCTCTTCCAACTTCATTGACGGAGGTTGAATATGCAAAAGAATTTTAGATGTGAAAGAATATAGCCAAAACCTGGTTGAATAATGACAAACTTCTCAACGCCGCTAAGACGAAAACGCAACTGCGTTTTGCTCCTCCCACTTTTTTTGAATGTGGTGTGTGTGTGTGTGTGTGGAGTGGGGGTTGTTTATTGGTTAGCGAGCGATTGAGTGCATCTCGTGTGGGAGGGTTTCTATTCGAATGCACGCCTCCCAGTTTAATCAACGGCATAAGTAGTGGGCGGACTATTTTCAATCTCGGTGCTCCTGAAACATTTGATATACGCCTGTTTATTTTGCGGTGAAACTTTCAAATGCCACGCCCCCAATTGACGCATATGACCGGGGCGCATGCGCACACGTGTCTCTATTTCCACTTTCAGTTTCCGTCTTCCACGTGCGTGAGTATATACACACACACACAACGCACGCGCAGAGAGAGAGAGAGAGAGAAAGAGAGAGAGAGGCAGAGAGAGGCTTGCATTCACACGCATGCGCACGCACACATTGCATTTACTCATGGATACACGTATACACCAGAGCAAGTTTAGACGACATGAAATGCCCGGCGTATAATCACGAATTGCACCCATCTTCCGAGACCAGTGCTGGGTTTGGACTCGGTAAGATTGTGAGGCCCTAAGCAGTTGCTTGCTTGATGTTTAACTTATGCCCGATTCCTGCACTCACACACGCATGCACACACATGTGCACACACACACACACACACACACACACACACGTACACACACGCACGTGTACAAACACTCACACATACATGCACACGCTTACATTTTTAATCGACATACTTGAACTAAATTTCCCAATAGTTTCCTTTACGACTAATGCACACGCAAACAAACGCGTTTTTACTGAAGGCATCTCCTTTAAAATGTATTGTAGAAATAAAGTTTAGTTGTTTTTATTTGCAAGAAAAAAGCCTAAATAAATCTATTTTTTTAAATCCAGATATTTGTTCACGGTTTTTCAATAATTAGTTTTGCTTACTTCTTGATTATGTTATGATGGACTGTATGAATGTTGAAGACAAACATTATCTGTTGAATAGGAGAGATTGCTTAATTGGTGAAGTTTCAATTGTTTTTTTACAATTAAAAAAATACGTAGTTTTAATCCGATCAAATGTCTATTTAATCCAAACAAGGATACCAAACGACTATTTTTTTTTACGATCAAAGGTGTATGTAATCAAAGTGAAATCAAGATTCTTTTTACAAAAGATAAATACATACAGTTTCAACTTTTTTTTTTTTCAAAAAAAAAGACAAATAAATACGTAGTTTTAATTTGATCAAAAGTTCATTTAATCAAAACAAAGATACTGTTATCTACAACCAAATCTTTATGTAATCAAAGTGAAACTTTTTTTTTACAAAAACTACGTAAATTTCGCCAACTGGGCAATTTAGCCAATTCAACGTAACTCACACAAACAAATATCTCTTAACGACAAATACAGGTATCCCCGACTTTATGGAGATTTGCTTTACGCCACTTTGCTTCTACAAAAGGCCCCAAGCTGCTTTAGTGTCTGTGAGCATCTTCGCTTCATCTCAATTTATTTTACGCAGCCGTTAGCAAGATGTGACATAAAGTATTAGAAAAGCCTAATAAAGCTTGTAAAGATTTTATTCTTAGTGTAAAACTGGAAGACAGGAGTTTTTTTTGGGCTGGGAACGCCAAAAAAATGATCCCATACAAATTAATGGTAATTGCTTCTTTGCTTAGCGCCATTCCGATTTGCGAAAGGTTTCATAGGAACGCTATTTCGGATAGCGGATACAACCAGTACTATGTTTTTATTAAATAAAAACTCTAGAAATAGTGAGGGGGGAAATAAGACTAACGGTAAATTGGGATTTTATATCATTTTTGAAGAACTTTTTGTGAATACCTCAAGCTCTCCGGAAGACCATCCTACAAGGCGCAGTGAATGGACAAGCCTTGACTTTGCAGTCTCTCAAATGTCAATTGAAAACTGGCCAAGATGGCGAGGACTGGTTGCGAAATCCACAGCGGTGCTCCAACAACCTCTCAAGATTATGGGATAGGTTCAAGTTCATGTTATTTACGTTGGGCACCCAAGATTTGGTCAAATTTTGTTTAGTATGCGATTCCGTAGATTTTCCCCAAAATATATTAAAAATTAACTCGTTATCCGAAAAACCTTTCATAAGCCAAAATGGTGTAAAATGAAGAAGCAATCGAAATTATTTTATACTGGAAACAGTTTGAGCGTTCCCAGGCCCCAAAATGGTGATGATGGTATATTACGCTGTGTTACCGGCGATTGGGGTGGTAAAAGGTTTGATAGATCGTGATATAGAAGAGAAAGAAAGTGGGTGCACGCTTATCCTATAATTTGCAAAACATTACTACTACAGTGAGTACGGTTTTCATAGGGTGTCCTACACTTTTAAACTCGCGTCAAACTAAGCCAAGCTATCTAAGTTTAGATAGAGTGTCCAATATTTATGATTGCTCTATTGTTTTTGGCCTTATGCCAAACTATTCTTTCTGGGAGTAAATCTTTATAAACATCTGCCTTTCATCTTTCTTTTAACTCTTTTTAAGAAGATCTTTTCGTGTATTTTGAAAGCAGAATAAACTTATTTATGTCTTCCTATCACAAACGCTTGAATTTTGTATTTCTGGAAAAACTTGAATTTTAAAAACAACAACACTTCCAATATTCTTTATTCCTAAAAATTTACCACAGAAGATTCTAATTCTATTCTTATTCAACATTTTTTTCTTTTGATGAAATAATTGAACAAAAATTAAAGACGGAAAATAATTAATGTTTTCATGTTATCGGCCAGGGAGGCGTTCTTGCAATTTTATACGTAAAGGGTGTTTTTAAAAATATCCATGAACATTTTTAAAGGAGTGATAGAAATCTTTTTTTAAAAATAATCCTTGAAATATTCTTAAGAAGTACCTTTTCACTTATCAGAATGTTTAACATGAAACGATTTTGAGCACATGAAAGCATCAAATAAAATTTATAAAGCAAAGGCTTATTCTCATATTCTACACTCTCCTTTATTGTCACATCTGCCAACGAAATTGGAAGAGGTGCATTGTAAGCAAAAAGTATCCGATGCATTTCAAAAAATATTTATATACCTTTATAATTGACTGAATTTAGGCCAAAATTTTCGGGTTTTTACACATTACTTTTCATTGTTCAATCTATTTCAATATTTTCTTTCAATCTTTGCATCTTTAATCTTCGAGCCAAATTCTGTTAATTTTGATGATATATCAGAATGTTAAAATGAACTTTTTGAAATATATGGGATACGTTTTCACTCACTGTATCTGTATTCGTGCAGGTCTGTCCCCATAACTTCTTCAAAAGTTCTAAAGGAATTTCAACGAAGGTTGGGCTGTGGAGTTAGAAAGGTTTGGTTAAACTATGTGTGGCTGATCCAAGGAATTCTCTTCCGATTGAGAGATATTTTTGATATATAGAGACATTAGGAAAAATTAAAATTCACGCAGTGTCCCACTCTGCATCATAACAATATATCAACTGACTCTAAATCAGTTTTTAGTTTGTGTATGACGTTATTAGAAGTATGTACCACTTGAGTGTTCTGTAGTTTAGTTAATGCATAAGTGTCTGGTATGTTTTTTGACAAAATCCTCTTCTCATATGAATTCATATCATCATTATTCAGTTACCAAACAATTTCCCTGGCTGCCTATGACATCTAAAATGTGTATTTCATCATGTTAGGTTTATGCAGAAGTTTCCAGCATGTTTTTGACAAAATCTCAAATTCATATAAATTCATGGCATCATAATTCAATCCTTTTCTCTGGTCTTCTATGAGATTCCGTCACAATTCAGCTAGATTGTAAATTTCATCATAAAAGAAGGATTTTGATTCAATGAATTCTTCGAGAACTTTGGCAAAGTCCTCTACAGATTCACTTTGGTTGGCTCTTCTTGACGAAAATTGAAATACATCTTTAATATCAATATTTTCTTCAAAATTCGTCAGTGGTATTTCTTGGAGGCTAAGAGATAAATCTCATGGAACAACATCCTTTTTTGTACTGAACTGAATTCATGGTTATAACTCAAAACATCTAATGCAAAAAGATCCAATTTATAAAAAGTCCAATTTACATAGCACCGAACTAAATATCGTTCTCTCCACTAATTAATTACCGTGGAAAAAGTTCACGGGTCCACAAGTTTCCCCGTTATCCAAAAGTAGAGAGTTTCTCTAAAAGCCTTTCGTCAGTTGAAATGGTGTAAAGCAAAAAACATTACCATCAATTTACTTAGGAAAAATATTTGACCATTCCCAGACCTAAAAAATAAGGATAGTATGTCAGGCTAAGTCATCAGAGACTGTGGTGATGGAGGGTATAGGAGACTAGGGTGTAGAAGAGAGCGGAGGACAGTGGGTGTTGCCTCTGTAGTGGCTTGCTGCGAACAAACGCTGAATACTATTTTCGCTTTTCGTCTTTTTTCAAAAAAGCGAATGTTGGCGTAAAAAAGCTTTCGGAAAACGGAAACTACGTGTATTTGAATTCTATTGGATGATTTTTTTTATAGAAAAGAAACTAAAAACTCGTTTCAGTGGTAGAGCCCGTTGTTTAAAATAGTGGTAGGAGATATTTTTATCAGCAATCTTGTTGCCTTAGAGTGGAAGAGTCCATGGTTATGGAGAGGGAACAAAGAAAATCACGCTATTCATTACGTAAGTAATTATGGCAAGGAAAATCTTGCTCAACGATATTGTCTCATGTATTCTAATCTTGTCTGACACGTTCTTTTTATATTTTCTATTGAGAAAAATGGATTCAGACTAATTGTATTAGAATATGTTTGAATTCCTCCCTCAATTTTCACCCTCGGTCTCTTGTCTTATTATCTCAAATGAAGCCGCTTGTTATGATCACTTGGGATAAGGGTGTTCTGGGGCTGGGATGTTTTACAATAACTAGTTGATAACATTAAGCGAAGGATATAAAAATTAGAAAAAATTACATTCATTGTAATAAATGCGTCGTTATCTTATTACAATCATTTTTATAAACAACTTGACATTATAAATAAAACTATGAAAAAATTATATGAAATTTATATGGAATCTTTCATTTATTTTGAATAAAGTGTTCAAGGTCGACTGTTTGAATGAAAAAAAATCGTTTGATAACATTATCCGTGATTAAAATAAACGTATACCTCTGTATTTACAAAGTCAGTTTTTCTACCTGTTTGACTCAGATCAAATGATTGTAAGTTTGTTATTTGAGCCACGCATGCGTCGTAAAATAACGATTAAATGACGCATGCGCATGTTTTCAAAAAAAAAACCTTGTTAAATTGTTTCCCTTAATGTCGTCCGGCTGTAATTGTAAAGAAGATGAACACAAACACTGGGGATCAAATTTAATAGAAGTGGTTAAACTTTAAGGAGTTGATCGGAATAATGAGAATGAAAGGAATAGGGAAAGGAAGGAGAATAAGCAGGGGAAAGAGAACGGAAGTAATTAAAAATATTCCAATAAAGCAGGAGAATGGGATAGGGACAATGTGGGGGCGAGTTCGAAAATGAGAAGAAAGAGATGGGGGGAAATGGAAGAAAGAACTAGACAGAGAAGAATGACGGGGGAGAAAGAGATGGAAAAGGAAGAAAGATTTGGAAACGGAAGAAGAAAGTAAGATATAGAAAGAGTGATAGAAAGAAAGATATATGAAAGAATGAAAGAAAGAGCTTGAGAAAGAAAAAAAGAAAGAAAGAACGAAAGAAAGAAAGAAAGAAAGAAAGATCGAAAGAGTTATATATATTTAGTCATATAGATGAAGAAGAGGAATGAAAATGACAGAAGTAACAAGAAAGACAAAACAAGTTATGAACAGATTTTAGGCAAGAGATGTTCAAAATGGCGGTGAGTAAAGAAAAAATATGAGGGGAAAAATTTGAGAAAATTCCTGCCACGTGCAAAGAACAAAAGGAAAGTCAAACAAAAGACGGAAGCCGGATTTCCGACCATCAATTGCGTCATGAGAAATGATAATGGCAACGTAGCCACCAATAGAATTAATTCTAAAAAAACAGCATATTTCCCTGTTTTTAAATCGTTTTTTCTAACACGAACTTTTTCTGATTTTTTTTTTCACGTTCAACTCGTAGGAAAAATCAAGAAGTATGTACATTTTTCAAGTTACCCAGTATATCTATCTATCTATCTATCTATCTATCTATCTATCTATCTATCTATCTGCGTTCGGGAACTCTTTCGTTAAGTGGACAGAGGGCTTGATTCAGCCAAAATTTTACACGGCTTTGCCCGAATCAAACTTATTTGACTGGAATTTAACAGTTTTTCCCCGAATTTTGCCCCCTTCCCTGGTTCATACATCTATCTATCTATCAATCTATCTATCTATCTATCTATCTATCTATCTATCTGAATCAGGTTCAAGTCTGCTTAGGCGAGAGAGAAAAGCAAATTAATCAGACAAAATGATTTTCAAAATGTGTGATGATGATGATGAAAAACATCATTTTCAACTTGAAAAGCAATTGAACTTTTATTTCCTCTTGAATAAAAGTACTTACGAAGTTGATCTGGCTTTGAATAAAAGTATCTATGAGCTGCATAAAGCTAAATATATTTTGAATAAAAGTCTATCAACGCACGTGTGTTTACGGAATATGCACGTGCAGGGCTGTGTACGTGGTTACTGGCCCCATCATAGTGTCAACTTCCCGTCATCGCGTTATATCCCGATTAGGGTTCCCTCCTCATCTCGCTGTTCCCTTATTCTTGCACACGTTTGTTCTCAGCCCCCTCTCTATCTCACTCATTCTCTTTCTTTGTCACTTTCTCTCTTTTTTCTTTCTCCTTTTCATTCTTCCTTCCCTTGTTTCTATATCCTTCTCACTTTCTTTCTTTCTTTCTTTCTTTCTTTCTTTCTTAATGCTTTTTTAACGACTATTTGCGCCAGTTGTTTTTTGTTCTCTGAAAATACACGTGTAATGACAGTTTTTTTTTAATATCTGTTTTTCTCTTGTCCGGACGGCCCGACCCCTGGGGCTTTGCAATTGGATCTTCTTTCACCCCTGCAACGCTGAAATCGCCTTTTTTTTATTATCATTATTATTCACTATTTTCTCTTTCTTCCAATGCTAAATAAAACGTTTAATGTCTGTGTACCTACACGCATACGTCTATGTATGCATTTGTATGAGTGTATGGGGAGTTTTTTTGTTAGTGTGTGTGTGTGTGTGTGTCTTGTATAAATATGTGCGTGCGTCTCGGGTATATTTGTAGATCGGAATTGTAAGCGTTACAAGTATCCCCCACTTTACGAAAGTTCGTTTCATGCCACTTTGCTTTTAGGGGTGACTGCGAGCCGCCCTAGCAATGAACTACGCCTGCGAGCATTTATCTTCGACCTCGATTTATTTTGTGTATCCTTGGGCAAGATGTATACTAAGATATCAGAAAAGCCTGGGGGCTCTTGAGAGTATTGCGCTCAGCGTAAAACTGTCAGAAATAGGACGATATTATTTTCGAGGTCTGGGAACGCTAAAAAAAACCCATTAGAATCAATGCTAATTGCCTCTTCGTTTTACACCACTTTGGTGAAAAGGTAATTGGAGCGCTCTATATTCGGATAGCAGGTGAAATCTGAGATATCGTGAGGATAGAGATGTAGTAGATAGAGCTGTTCAATATATTCGTGGCCCATTTTCCCAGTTAATTGGGCTTAATTTCCCCAACTTTATTCCATGGGCCTTCTTTATATATAAGATTATAATGCCTAAATCTTGTGCTTGCGGGGAAAAAACTTGAGATTTTGATACTCTTCAGCCGCTTTCGGACTATCATTGCTTTCGTTGTCTTCATCACCGATTGTCCAATCATCTTGAACGCCTATCCGATCCATAGCCAGAGTGAGAAGATTTAGTGAACTGTGTTATCTCTATTTATCAGGTAATTAAGGAACTATGTGACATTCTTAGACTATCAGGTGCAACATACACCTGAGGAAGGTCAGAGAGTATGTTGGTCAGACGTCGTGATAAAATGACAAAAAATACATGCAGAGGCGAAGGAGGAAAGGAAAGTAACAAGAATGGAACAAATAAAGAAAGAAAGAAAGAAGGAAAGAAAAAGAAAGAAAAAAGAAAAGTAAGTATTCGAGGGATAATGAAAATAATCATATTTCTGTTTTGAGACCTGAGGTGCACTCAATAAGATCTCTGCCCAGAAAATATCCAGCCGTTTTTAACATCCCTGGAACCCGATCTGCGACCTTCATGTAACCAATCTGTGAGAACCTTACTATACATGTGTGAACAGATACTCTCACTTAAGGCTACTCAGTCCAGATTTGCTGCGATTTCAGGTTTTTCCAAAAGAGATTTTAGATCATGGACGAGATTATAGTGAACTTGACCAGGCAACTGATGGCAATCTCGAGAGAGGACTTTCGAAAGTGGAAAAGGATGCTATCGTAAGTATGCGAGGTTCCAAAGGGAATGGTTTGAAGCTGACCAAGGCACCACTGCTCAAAGTAGGTCATTTTTGTTAATGATAAATGGTTGGATACGTTCCTGGAAAGTCTTTCATATAATCTTGACTTCACAATGATGAAAGTGGGTAGATTTGATCTTAAAAAGAAGTAGTTCCTGCTGAAGCGATCTAAATATTTAACAGATTGGGACTAGAATTATTTTTGAATCTTAAGGGAAAATGCAATTTATCAATGTCAATTGATGATATCACATCGGCGAAATATCCGGTTGACCACTTCGGGGCAATAAGTGTCTTCACTGTCTTGTCGTGAATTATGATCCGATAACCCGCCAGAGTGAGAAGACTCAGAAGCAAAGAAATATCTCGTGAAATATTTCGTCAACCACTCCAGGACAATCATTGCTTCTATTTCTTTCATTACCATCTACGAATTGTTTTGAATCACTCTTCAGAACACTGCACGAATAAGAAGACCCAGGACATGTGAATTTCTTGCAGGATATCTCGTCAGCCACTCCAGGACTTCAGGCAGCCTTCTCTCCATAGAAGATAAATCCATAATTTCATCAGGAGAGATGGATTCACAAATGGTTGATATTGCTCACCAAAGTTTATACCAAGTAAATAACGAGAAGCATGGACTACATCCTTACAATGATAAATACAAAAGTTATAGAATGAGAACAGACTTATCAAATGTTCGAAGGTTAGGTTAAGATACAAAGTTTCTTTGAGCAATGGATGAATTTCAGTATTTATTATTATATTTTGGTAGCAATCTATAAAGTGAAAAGAAAACTATGATACTACGGAAAATGTATTGGTAAGTAAGTTTGTGACATTGAGGGTAAAGAAGAATATAGAGAGGAAACTGTTGCTAAAGATAACAACGGTTGCTAAGGATTATAACAGTGAAGTTGGCATTGCCACACGTCGATATTATTACAAATGAAGAACTATTACAGCCATAAATGAAATTTTGAAAGTATTCAATTTTTCTTATGACTTTTTTACACTGTAACACCCGTGCCTCTTGTCTTGCATTTGAGGCATTTTAGCCACTTTCAACCGTAATCTAGCCACGGTTGCTATGTTATTTACTTCTTTTTAAATGATGGTAACCGGAAAAGTTCTCCCTAAGAGATGAGCAGATATGGCCATCGAAAGTGAAAGTTTAACCGGGTCAGCCTCTTAGAGAGACGGATCATAGAATTCGGCAGATGTGGACGTTTTATGTAATTCTGACTAGCATTCAGTCTCGTTCCTGTTTGTCGGCGACAATTAATTTAATTGGTTGGAAAATCGTTAATTGGAAATTAATTTCAGCTTTTCCTGAACCAAAATTCCTAAACAAGGGAAGTAATCAACTACAAAGTCATTAAATGATTCCAAAAATTGATCGTTCGACTAAACTCCTACTTGAAAAAAAAAGCAAAACTCTAACACCATTCATCAATATTTGTTTACCATAAAATCAGTAGTAATATCACAATGAGTGAATAAACGGCCAATAAAATTAACGAAGCGTTCGATAAATGCACTCAGTTTATTTTCCATTAATCCTTATTATAATGTTTCCTGTGACCAGAGAGGTTTATAGGCTCATTGATTTCCCTACAGTTTTTCTATAGGCATCCAACAGGCTTGCTTCTTTTTTATCTTGGGGGAAAAAGCCAACTGCGTTTACGTGCCTCTGTGAAGCTGCCAATATGTCCGTCGCTCCACTTCCGGTCAGATATCGGCCAAACGGGACACATCACTCAAAGTGACATCAAAAGAGGAAGAAAGGCAGCGAGCGAAAAAGAAAAAAAGAATGGATATTTTCAAATGTCTAGAGCGAGTAGGAAGGACGCATAATTTGTCCATCTCGAGATTTTCTTTCCCGATATTTATAATTAATTGCTGATAGTGATCAGTTTCTCTGATGAATATTGATAAATCTTTGTTGGGGTGATGGCTAATTACTCGTCAATGGCCTGACACGGGGCCGATTTAGATAACGCACGAACCCATAGAGAGTGTCTGCTCACGCTATGATAATTTCGAAATCACCAATTTTGAATAAGGTTGGCTAGAAAGATCGTTCTATATTTTTCATTAGATGAAATTAGGAGCGTTCATTTTAACTAATTTGATTCAAGAAGATCATTTTAGTGTATTGTGACAACCGTCATGCATTTTTGGGGGAAGATGAAGCAGAAGGAAATATCCTTATTAAGCGTTGGAAATCATTTCCACCAGCTTGGTTATGTTAGTTGCTTTGATGTCTATCCTCCACATAAGTCAAGAAGGAAATACTGGACCTTATTTGCGTTAGCAATAGAAGCGTTTAGTTCTATGTCATTTCATTAAAAAAAAGTTCGTTTTTGATTGTAGTGAAACAATTGTCAAAATTGGCATATCTTTTATTGGTTCCAAAATCGAAACGGAAGAAAATAAGGAACGTTTTCATCATTCTATGCTTAGTTACCCCCACCCCCCCAAGAAACAAACATGCAATCCAAACACAGATTTGTGCAGTTTATATTGAAGGTACTATGCATGGTCGAACGTGTCAAAAATGGTTTGCAAAGTTTCGTGCTGGATATTTCTCGCTAAACATTGCTCCATGATCAGATAGACTAGTTGAGAGCAATCAAATCAAGTCATTACTTTCAAATGATGAGCGTTATACAACGTGGTAAATATCCAACATTCTCAAAATGTCCAAATCAAGTATGGAACATAATTTGAAACAGCTTGGTTACCTTAGTCGGTTTGATTTGTGACTTCAATGTATGTTAAGTGAAAACAAAACCCACTTAGCAGTATTTAAGCGTTCCACTTCTGAAATAGTCGTGAAGGTCGATGTAATGTGAATACGCAGAAGGCAAGAGATCGTGAAGCAAGTGAAAGGAACTAACGCTAACCGTACCCAACATTGGCCGACCTTCACCGAAAGAAGCTGATGCTATACATATGGTGGGACTGGACAGGAGTCTTCTACTATGAGCTCCTTCGAGGGAGATTCATTAGAACAAGTGAATGTTGCAATCGAGAAAAAAAGCTTCCAGGGTGAGTTAATGACTGGAGATAGTGTAACAACATAGTAAATATACTGTTCAAAGTAAATATCGAAAGAAATAGTCTATTATCCCCCCTCTATCTCTCCCTCTCTCCCTCTCTCCCCCTCTCTCTCTTTCTCTCTCTAACAGTCCAGCTGCTCCTGAAAGACGAAAGAGTACTAAACATGATCTATCATCTTCCTTCGTCGCGTAGGTCAAGAAATAGAAAGGACTCAAGAGACACTACTGTCGTCTGCAAGAGTCTGGCGAATCGCGCGCTGTCATTTCGAAGCAATATTAATGGGAAAATTATATTTTGACTCGATTAAAGTTACACAAAAAAAGGAGCAGGAACCAAGTTCGGCGGCAAGATATTGGAAATATTATATTACAACTTCATGGGCGTCCGCTGCCACTTTTCCAGTGGGGGTGAGAGGATACATCGGGGTTGGGTGCAGTATATCCGGACGTTGGTTGTCAGCAGATAAGGAGAGCTTAAGCTGTGACTCGTCCTAAGCTGTCAATGCTCATAGTGACCCTTTGATACCCGGCCTCTATAAGGTTCCAACTCGCAAACCCCCTCACCCTCAGTTCAAAGGCCCTGTTTGCCCCCCTTTCTTGCAGCAGACGCCCATACTTGATGTTATTTTAAGTGACTCTATTGACAGTTTAATAATGAGGATGATGAGAGTGACCCTTCCTTTTACAGTGAGATGGATCTCATATATTGAGAGCAAAGAATATGGCAGAGAAAATAATCTGGTTGGATGGCGAGTCATAAAGGAAATATGAGAATGCTAAGAAAGAATAATTAGGATTTGACAGGATGGAAGTAGAAGAGAATAGTAACGGTAAGGCAAGGAGGAATGAAAATCGGAAGGAAAGTAGAAAGAAAAACAGAAGAAGGTGAGAGAAAGAAGGCAATAATTCGGATTAAAACGAAAAAAAGAAAAAGCGAAATAGAATAACTTATTGAACAAAGAAAGAAAGAAAGGGAGAGGAACGAACGAACGAATGGACGAAAGAAAAAAGTGCGAAAGAATGAATGAAATAAAAGAGACAAGTTAAACCAAGAAAGAAGAGGAACGACCATGAAAAATAAAGAAAGAAGAGAAAGAAAGGAAAGGGACGATCGAACGTACGAGAAAGAAAGAAAAAACAGAAAGAACAATCGAACGAATGAGAAAAAGGGGGGAAAAAGAGAGTGAGATGAAGAAAGTAAGGGAATTATGAACGAGTGAACTAACAGATGAAAGAAAGAAATAACAAAACAAACAAACACAGGAACAAAGATAGAAAGGAAGAAAGAAACTAAGATACGCACGAATGAAAAAAAAATCAAAAGAGAAAAAATGAACGTGGATGAAAGGGGGGATGAAAAAAATTCTAGACAGAGAAAGAAAAAGTAAGAAAATGAAAAACTGAATGAATTCGTGGCAATAAACAAACGAAACAGAAAGAAAAGAAGAAAGAAAAAGAAATCAATGAAAATAGAAATGACAAGAGAAAAAAATTGAAAGGAAGAAGATGTCAGTCTTGAAGGAAAAAACAACTGGAAATAGATGAAAAAAATGAAAGAAAACAGATTGAGAAAGAATGAAAGGCGATGGAAAAGTCAACGGGAAGTTGCTCTCTAGAAGACGAACAAAATTCAGAGTAAATGAAAAAAATGAACCAACGGGATATGAGAACAGACAAAATGAAAGAAAAACGGAAAGGGCTGGCGGTTAAGGGTTGGTTGGGTCAGAAAAAAATGTAAGCAAAGAATAACAGAGATCTTCCCTCCCCCAAAATAGTGACAAATTGAAAATCACATTAAATTGGATTCCTTGTGGCACAGACACGCGCGGAGAGAGAGAGGGGGGAGGAGGTACAGCCAAAAAGAAGCCACTTGGGTTACTGTCGTCCGTGTCTACTCGGATAATTCCGGTCGAAGCCCCTGTCGTGCCGATTCACCTTACTCTCCTCTGCTTACTCCGTACGGAGACGGCTGCAAGGTACCTCTGGCCCAAGCCACTGCCTTCCCGACCCATACCTGACGACGATCTCGACCCAGCTGCACATGTTGGCGATGATTAACCTCCTAATTGTCAATAAAAGAGCAATTAAGGACTCCGGGCAGACACAACAATTCCACATGATGATTTTAAAAGGAGATTTGAATTATTTATATCTCTGCTTTACTGTGTCCTGACACTTTCTCTATTCTATACATTTTTTACTGTAAGTTCTTTCTTTCTTTCTTTCCTTCTTTCTTTCTTTCTTTCTTTCTTTCTTTCTTTCTTTCGTAAGCATTTTCCTTTTTCTTCTCTAAAACTTCTCTTCCTTTTATTCATTATTTCTCGTTTCTTCTTCTTCTTCTTCTTCTTCTTCTTCTTCTTCTTCTTCTTCTTCTTCTTCTTCTTCTTCTTCTTCTTCTTCTTCTTCTTTCTAATTCCTTCATTTATTCATCAATCTGTTTTCTGAACATTTTCTCTTTTTTTGTGGGTGGATTCTTTCCTTCTTCTTCCTTCTTTTTTCTCCTTCCTCCCATGCACTGTACATCAAAATCACGCCCCGTCTTTCTTTTTCATTTTCTTTCTTTCTTTTTGCTTTCTCTTCCATATTTCTGGTCTTTGTTATTTTTTTTTTGATATTTTATTTTACATACTACCTTTTTTTCTTTTTTCTCCTTTCCATTTTCTTCTTCTTCTCCTTTCTATCTCGTTTTTCTGTTCTTCTTACTTTGATTCTTATGAACTATCTTTCTGTCTTTCATTCATTCTCCCTTTCTCTCTTGCTTTCTCCAATCTATCCATCAATCTCTCCTTTCTCCCTTTTATCGTTCTTTTTTCTTTCTTTCTTTCCACCAATCCTTTTTTTCTCACCTATGTCATGATTTCGTTTCCCTTTTCTCCTTTTAGTATTTTCCAGTTTATTTTTTCTCCTTCCTTCCCTAAAACCATTCCTACTTTTGGCAATGCGCTATTGTCTCACCTACAGCCACTCATTCTTATCTTCCTGTTTTATCTATGAAGAGTGCAATACACACAGCTCGCCACATTCACCGAGTGAACTTGATCAGTGATCCTCCGATTCCGGACTGGACCAGCCGAGAAACCGGATGTAGAAAAAGGAAGAGGGAGAATTAGAAAGGATGGATCACAAGGAGGGGTAGGAGAAAGAACAAAAAAAAAAAGAATAAAAAACAATCGTGGGACATTCCCGGTCGGCTGGATAACGGAAAAATAGGTGTGCAAGATGTTTTAATCACGAAATTGCATGCTGCTGGTTTAATACGATCACTATTGAAGTGATTGCTAGACATGTCATTGGTGTTACTGCCACTGGAAGGGTGGACACAGCTCTATGTTCAGCACAGCTGATTGACAACCGAGAGGCCACTCGTTCAATTCAAAATGTCAATGTCTTGAGTTTTATTGCCACAAACTGACCTGCGATAAAAAAAAGTAACTAAAAACGCAAGATGAAAGAAAATACGAGTCAAAAATTAATAATTATGAACAATGTTTCATCTGAGAGAAAATGAATGAATAAGGTCTGGCTAGTCACTCAATAGAAACCGTCACATGATCAAAGACTTTTGGCAGGAAGCTGTGTTGGGGGTGATCAATCGAAAAAAGGATAAAGAGTGATCAATTAATAAGTTACTTCTTTTGCCTCTTGTTAGACAGTGATCACAAAAAAGCGTGAATACAACCAGGCACAAACTAAGGGAACAATTTATCATAAACTTACATTTTAAAAGTTTTTTTTTTAAACTCTAAAAACCTATTTGGGGGTGGGGTGAATTTGAGAAAAAAAAACAAAGCAAAAAAACGTTTTTCTAGACAAAATATGGAGTAAATGTTTAAAATTTCAGTCCTCTGGATCCATGGGTAAAACTTGTATGCGTGGCACATACGTAGCCAGCCAGCTACACCAACTTAAAAAATCTAGAACCCTATGTTGATTACGACTATGTTGATGGAGACAGTTTTGGTTGACGGTTTCAAATAAATTGGGATACTACTACTACTACTGCTGCTACTACCTATGTTGCTACGACCACTACTACCACTACTACTATTGCATTCAAATATGCCCTTAGACCATGCAATCTTCCCTATCCATTGTTATAACCTATGATCAGGACGCTGCCTTTGCATAACAATACGCTTGTATTGTGAGATCAATTCTCACTGCGTATCTCATTATTGTGGCCTTGTACTATTTTAAACTTAGTTTAGTAAATATCCTTGGGCACTAATTGTAGAACAATGGTCAGCCAGCTAATGTTTCCTTGTGCCATTTTTAATACCAAGGATTTGCTCGCTTTTATCAAATGTCATATTTAATATCAAGAGGCCGCTGGCGTTTGTCCAAAGTCATACTTGATACCAAGGATATTGTCACCTTTATCCTACGTCACATTAATGCCACCGATATATCTTCACAATTTCAGGTCATTGTCGTATCAAGAAAGAAATAATATCATAAAGAAAAAGAAAAATTGAAGGTATAACTAAATACATATTTAGAATACTGGACACACACACACATACAAGGTATGTCCATAAAGGAATCGAACTTTCAAAGTAGCGCGCCAATGTGACGTTTTAGAGTGCTCTGACTGGAATGTTTAACTCTTGACCTTCTTTTTTTAATATAAAAAAAAAGTGCATCAAGCCACATTGGTTAGTTTTAGAACTACACACGCAAGTGTAAACGTGTGTCTGAGGTGTATGGGTTTTTTCCTCAAGTTGAACAATGAAGGTTTTAGAAGTCCTGTAATTCATAGAAATCGTCGCCTGGCTGTCTGTGAAGTTTCCGAAGAGGTATGAATCTGTTAATGTTCGTGCAACATGATTTTAAAACAAAAGCTAATGTTACATCGTGTTGCATTTTATCCATCTGCCAGCAGACTTTTCGGCAACACAAGTTTTTCACTCCAAATCGTGTTCCTCGAACTTTTACAGATTCCTACCTCTACGGAAACTTCACAGAAAGTTAAGCGACGATCTTCACGATTCACGGTGGCTGTTCTCCCCAATTTGAAACGCTGGTATCACTCGCGGCACAGCATAAAGCTCCGACAATCTTCCCAATAGACCCGTTGAAACATTACCCCAAAACATTTCCTGATTTCAAACAGAATTTCAAGCAAACACAACATTCTTCTGAAGCCTTCATTCTTCAACTCAAAGGAAAATTCCAAGCGCGGATTCACTTTAGCAGCTCAAAATTTAAGCAAAGTGACTTAATGCAATTTTTTCTATACATAAGGTCGAGGTCTCTGTTATGTCAAATTTCTACTTGAACAATTGTTGTACTTATTGCTGTATGTCATTGCTGTACAATTTCAAATTTGTTTTCTATTGACAGATATACATACGTACATTCTTTCGGAGATACCTTGCAATACAGCATATATATAAAGCATACACACATATATAGACACGCAAACGCGCGTACGTGTTTTATGTGAGAGTTGAAAATATTCATGAGACAGCCCGCAAACCTAGCCAGTAAATTTCAAATATTTATTTGGGAGCAAACCCTTCTTCACTATTTATGAAAAAATGGATGTCCTGTGTGCTTCCAATACATAGGATGATACAAATTTTAAAAAATCACACGCTCCGAGGGTGAACATAATTTTGAGACATATTGCAAAAAATATTGTGATTTTTTCCCGAAGATGTAATAATTCTTCAATTGGTCATTTGTGCCGAGGATCAGCAGCCTCTAGTCTCAGGAGACCTGTTCCATGTCTTCAACATAACTCCTTGCAGACCGAATGAGAATTACCCACAAAAAACTAATAACCATACAACGTTCACAAGAAGGAATCATGCTCAACATCACACGGAGAGACCATAAAACCACACAGTATCAAAGTCAGACATCTCATGGAATCCGTTAGAAAACTCAAATGGCAATGGGCAGGTCTTGTCTCAAGAATGTCAGACAAACACTAGACATCACGACACACAATGTGGATCCCCTGATATCATAAGCGAAATTGTAGGCGGCAAAAAAATAGCGTGACGATTTGGACACGTGCAGGAGATGAGACAAGTACAAGGGGAGATAATCTACAATCGATTGAGCTCGACGGCGCAAAACATTTCAAACCTTCCAAGATGGTTGTTACATTAGTTACACCAATGGCCATAGAGACATACGGGCTCCTCGTCGGGGCTGCTCCTTATGTACGATCACCTGTTGTCAGTGTTATGAAGTATGTTATGAGCGATCAAGGCTAGCTTGGTTGTGATTAGTCAATTAGAACTTAATGTGCCCATTAGGTGAGCAGTTAGTGAGCGGTCTTTTTGATTTTGATACCAATTCTTGACATGAAAGAAATTTGTAGCCTCAGGTGAGAAAATTATTTGATCAATCAGTGCTGGTTCAGGTATGTCAATTTACTACATTTCTTCCTTTCTGTCTTTCTTTCTTTGTATTTCTCTTTCTTTCCATCTGTCTTTCTTTCTCTCTGTCTTTCAGTCTTTGTTTTGTACTTCCTTTCTTTGATCTATTTATGTTTTTTCTTCCTGTCTTTTTTCTTTCTGTCTGTCTATCTTTTTTTTGTACTTTCTTTCCTTCATCTATTTATGTATCTTTCTTTCTTTCCTTCTTTCTTTCTTTCTTTCTTTCTTATTTTCTCTCATCTTTCTTTCTTTCGTTTGTTCATGCGTTCTTTCTTTTTAAATATACGAAAAAAATCATCAAAGAATTCGTTGAATCGAAACCAAAATCATCCTTTTATGTTAGAATATGCACTTTACCTGAGAAGTTAAATAAAATCATAGGAAGCCAGAGATTATATTTTATGACTGAATAATCATGCTATGATTTTTTATGAATTAAAGATTTTGTCATGAAATGCTGGAAACTTTGACATGAACTTGAAATATACAGGTTGGGTTAAAAGTCAATATCAACTCTGATCGGTTAATGTTTAGCCTTTAAGTGATCGAAATGTCCGTCATTAATGGTGTTACGTCCCCGAGATAAACACTGAGCATTAACGGTCATAAATGCTTTCGGAATGAACTCTTTCGATTCGACTTCAACTCTTGGCTCCCCCTGTATATGTATGTTTGCGTGTATGCACGCATGTACGTGTGCGTGTGCATGTGCATATTGAAAGAGCGAATTTTGAATTGTTTCATAAAATCTATTGCCATTTTTACTTCCCGTACATACATATTTTCCAATCACTACGTTTTGACTGACTTGCTGTAACCAATGAAAAGAGGAAAAGGAGGCTGTGTTACAGGGATCAAAGCATTTATTCCTGATTGTTCCACCCATGTTTTCTGTTTTGCGAATCTTTTTTTTTTCCTTATCATCAATTTAAAGTCATCTAAGACAAATACGAATACATTAAAGTTTTAAAAAAATAGAGCCTTTGTATTGCTTAAGCTTTCACTTTTGAAAATACACCCAGTAGCGTTGCTACAGATAGCTAGAGATTTAGGGGGCTTGGCTCCCTCAGGGGCATAATCAAATATTTAGAAAAGGCAATTAGATGAAAAAGCAAAATTTGAAAAAAAAAAAAAGAGAAAAAATGGGCATTAACTATTAATTGGTTAAAACAAAGTCCTAATCATTGTTTATATAATTCATGTATGTACATATGTATTCCCATTATAATACAACGTCATTAGAAATATAGTATGCGAACGATAACTTATGAAGCTTTTAACGTTAGAACTGAGGTGAAAATGGCAGCCTTGGCAAGGGTTAGAGCTAGCATTTTTTTTTTTTTTTGAGGGGCTACAGCAACATAAAATTTTATGCAACAAGATCAAAAGACTTTTATGAACTCGGAGGAAGAATCACAGATAGTTATGCAAACATCCCATGTCAATCGCTGGCTCGACTGACGTGCTATGAAAAAGTTGGCTCGTACGTAGAAATCTCCTAGTGAAGTAATTCTCAAGCATTCTAGGTATTGTATATCGTTTTTCAAAGATTTTTTATCGGTTTTGAAGAAAACATTTAAAAAAATAAGTGTATAGCCACTTTTGAAACACCCTGTACTGGAGTTCTCAAATTAAGTGACGCCACTGTGCAGAACAAACAGTTCGCTTGTGTGTCGATATATTTTGTACACGATGCATAGGTTAATGCATGCGCATACGTTATTTTTCCAACTCACGCATGCGCAAGTCACTTGACTATGGTTGAAAAATATCATGATGTCAATTGAGTCTTTGTTTTGCGCAATATAAAATGCCACCATCTTTGGCACCGTCAAAGTATCACCTGCCGGACCCTTCCGGAATTTCGAGAAACATCGCCTGTGTGAGGTAATAAAACAGACAGGTACATTTTTGCTGCTCTTTGCCAACGGAAAAAGCAGGTGTGTTGAAGAAGGTGTCAACTTGAACAAATCTAACGTTCACCTCAATCCCGTTATCATATTTCTTGAAACAACTGTTTACTTCCACTAAGTGTTGGCTATTTATTTTCATTTTATTTTGAAAATATAGTTTTAATACTCGATCTGAAATATATGGTCTTAATAATTTAAACATATCATTTAACTGCATGAATTTAAGATCTAATCAACTTTTTTTTCAGTTTCTAAGCCTGTAACAATGGAATCTTCCACTTAAATGTAACAATTCTACTGATGACCCACTGAAACAATTGATTCGTCCCCTGAAACGAATTCAGTGGTCTCTTTTCCTAAAAAGGGCCAAGATCATGAAAATTTCGAATATATATATACTAACAGTGATTGTGTGTGGGTATTTATATAGTTTATATATATATATATATATATATATATATATATATATATGTGTGTGTGTGTGTGTGTGTGTGTGTGTGTGTGTGTGTGTGTGTGCATGTTATTAAGAAATGTTTAAATTCTATTTACGTTGTCTGAGCTAAATGATACATTCACCGTGTAATAACGGGAAAATAGGTATTTCTATGTGATACAACGCAATTTATGATCATTCTGTTGAATCATATATATATATATATATATATATATATATATATATCCATTTTTTTAATACCATAATTATCGCGATGAAAGAAACAAATAGAGTGGATATAGACCGTGAATAAACAAGACGGGAATTAGGATTCAAGACAGACATTTGGGCATGTGCATTACTGGCGGTTGTTTAGCTGAATGATAAGAGCACCACCATGTTGAAGCGGCTATCTATCAGTTGCAGGTTCGATTCCTGCAGCAGCTCTATTTTCTTCAATTGTTTATTCTATTTACATTATACAGGCCAAATGATACATTCACCGCGTAATAACGAGAGATCATCTAAAATAAGAGTTTCTATATGATACATTGCAATATATATATATATATATATATATATATATATATATATATATATATATATACATTTCTCCAGTACAATAAAGTAGAGTGTTCCCTTTAAACTTACCGTAAACGAAATGACGTAAAGTGAAGATATTCATTCATGTATAATTTTTCATTTATATATGATTTTAGATACATAATTTTACGAAAAATTATAAAAACTGAATGCAATAGATTTTTTAAAAATCGTAAGCACATCAATTTATCCATAGGCTGATGAGGAAAAAACCCTTTATGTATTTCATACGACAAATATATTTTACAACATAATCTCCTTTCTTGTCAATACACTTAACCTAACACCTGTCCATTAAACATAAAGGAAATACTGCGAAAATTTCAGATCATATTCATCTAATAACTGTCAGTATAAGTGACTAATTGATCCATTCTCAAACCTACTACATAGTATTTTTAGCGACACGATTTACCTTTGGTACTACGTTTACTGTGTTTGGTCGTGAATCATATCTTTTACATTTTCCACTACGAACTGAACGATGAAACTTACATAGTCGTTAGAAAAAATGTCCAGACGTTTTCTTGCAAATTTATACGTAGCTTCTTCAATAAGCTTGTGTGAGTTAAAACAAAATTAGAAGATAACTTGAAAATCAGAACCGTTGGCGGAATTTCGTCAATCAAGATATACCTACAACTACGTCGCCATGTTT
Source organism: Thysanoteuthis rhombus (assembly GCA_963457665.1). NCBI lineage: Eukaryota > Metazoa > Mollusca > Cephalopoda > Oegopsida > Thysanoteuthidae > Thysanoteuthis > Thysanoteuthis major. The sequence goes on along the minus strand of OY735231.1, from coordinate 30,424,932 downwards.
GTTGTTCAAGGTCTGAAGCAGACGATAACTTCCCCCATTCTCAGCAAGCCATCGAAGAGCGATGCCCGTCTGTATAATAGACTTTTAACATCGTTTCCTTATGAATCGTATCATCTTTTGACTCAGAAGGTTATTTCTCTAATATTACATGAATATTTACATAATAAACACAGGACTAAAAACTAAATGCTTTCTTAGTTAAATTAAATTTTTTATTGACCCTCTACTACTATCTTATATGAACCTCCCTCGAAGCTAATCTTTTTTTTTAAAGTGTGCATCTTTCTATTTTATTATTTGTTTGAAATATGCTGCGTCACATTTGTTCTGTATTCAATTTGCATAAGAAACCGTCAACTAAAACTGTCACCAAAATTGTCAACATAAGTTTCTTCAGTTCTTTAGTTGATCAGACTTGCCGGCTGGCTGGCTGGCTGGCTGTCTGGGAATGTATCACGTGTATAAATTGTACCAATGAGAGTAGAAGTCTCAACATTTAAACATTCACACCTTATTACGTCCAGACAAAACTTTTTTGTTGTATTCAAAATTCCACATCCCCTAAATAGGTTTTTATTGGGGTTTCAATTTACAATTTAAGTTTATGCTCAATTGATCCTTCAGTTTGGGTCCGTTTTTTTATCCAATTTTTCCGATTGATCACACGGCATGTTGTCAAAAAATGTCGATTGCGTGACGGTCTCTATCGAGTGACAAACGAGACCTGTATTCGAATATTGACCTTTTTGTGATTAGATATTTGAATTTTCTTGAATATCGCAGCCTTTTTTGTATTCCTCTTTCATGTATCCTCTGTTATAATTGACAAAAGCAATATCTAATAGTCATTAACATTACTCACTCAAACTTCCAAAGATCACAAATATTTCAACATTAATTTTGTTTATGAACCATCATCATCAGTAGCAGCAGCAGCAGCAGCCTTTTAATGTCCATCGTTAGACATAGACTGCGAGATTCGCCAGACCTCTCTATCTTGGACGTCGTGCAGCCAGTACCTTCTGAACTTGTCTAGTTTGTCACGCCATCTTTTTTGTCGGCTGCAGTTTCGCATATGATATCTGGGGATCCAAGCCGTAAGTTGTGATGTCCAGCAATTGTCTGACATTCTTGAAAAATGACCAACTCACTGACATTTGAGTTTTCTAATGGTTTCTTTTGTTTTGTTTGTTTTTTAGTATTATGTCTTGTCTTGTGATCTCTCTACGTAATGTTAAGTACGATTATCTCTTGTGCACATTACATGGTTCTCAGTCTGAGGGCTAATCTTGTGGTTAGGTTCCACGTTTTTGCTCCATAGGTGATTATCAGGAGGATGCATTGGTTATAGACGCTTCTTTTTTTTTTTTTGAAAGATTGCCAACCTGGGGCGATTCTTTTCTTGATTTCTTCTTCTTTCTTGGAGAACCGTTGTCCTACGTAGAGATTACATCAAATATATCCATTGCCCACGCGCGTGTACTGGAACAAATTATCTAAATAATTATCTAATATTAATCTTAAAAAATAGATCTTTTATCTGAAATTATCTTTTAAAAAAATACCTGCTCAAGATTTGGGCATCGTTGGTCAAAAATGACCATCGAGGTCTAAAAGAGCACTTGAAAAAAAAAAAACATATTTAGATTGTACGTAGTGTTACTACTCGTGTAAATTTCAAGGTTGTAGCCCCAAAAATATGACCAGAAGCGCCTGGAGACACAGACACATACACACAGATGAGTAAAGAGAGGAGAAACTGTTGCCCACTTGGCAGGGCCATTTGTGGGGCTACAGTGATTCAATATTAATTCCCTACTTCTGGTCTTGAATCTTATTCAGATAATTATTGAGAACGACATTCCTTAACTTATCTATACCGCATGGGTATTGGAGATTTTACACATACCGGGCCAGTGGTTCTTGAACTTTAGCGTATAATGGCACACCAAGAAATATATTTGACTTACGTGGCACATCATCTGTCGAATGAAATAAAGTGAACAAAAACATTTAGTAATGATTGAACGAAACTTTAAATATTGATATACGTCCTTATCATCACGCTTTCCTTTCATCTGTTGCTGAAAAGTTTGTATTCACTAAAACTAATTGTAAAATTACTCGATAGGCAATTTGTGGCGGAGGCGGGACTCATATAATACCTGAACTAGATATGTTCAACGCTCGAAATACAGGTGAAGTTACTATTTCAACGAGATGCGTTGCTAGATAATGGACAATCTAGGAGCTTTGTCTAATCTCGGAACAATTCATTTTCTACTTAACGACCAGAATAGATGCTGGCCAAACTCTCATACCTTCCACACATACGATCCAGGCATAACAATCCTGAATAATTTGATTATATGTATATATAAAAGTGCGAAGTAGGAGCAAAAGTTCGATTTAGGAACTACAGTTTCTGTTGGGTGTCCTCCCCTCGATTCTCAGAATGGATCAATCCGGTATGTTGCGTAATGACACAGGTTATAAATCACCAGCGTAAAACAGTAAAGGGAAGATTTTACCCCATATACTTGCAGGCGGACAGTAATTCCTGGGGGTGGGAACTGGCGAACTCAGTGGATAGTGTGTCAAATACTGAAAACTGACTTGGTGTTGTCGTCTTTCAAAAATGCGACTTAATGTCGAACTGTACGCTCTAACTACGTCAGGCAGGTTATCATCATCATCATCATCAGTCTTTTAACGTCCGTCGTTGGACATAGACCTACCCCAGGATTCGCCACATTTCTCTATCGTGGGTGTCGCAGAGCCAGTATTTTCTAAATTTGTCTAGTTCATCTCTCCATCTTGTATTCTATCGGCCTCAGTTTCGCTCTCTGGGGATCCATGTTGCGAGTCGTGATGTCCATTGGTTGTCTGCCATTCTTGCAATATGGCCTGCCCATTGCCATTCAAGTTTTCTAATAAATTCTTTGATATCTCGGACTCGTTTTCTTACTAATATACTGTGCTGTCTTTTGATCTCTCCATGTAAGGTTGAGCATGATTCTCTCATGTGCACGTTGCATGCTTCTCAGTTTGTAGTCTCTTGGTTAGGTTCCATGTTCCAGCTCCATAAGTGACTATCGGGAGAATGCATTGGTTATATACTCTTCTTTTTATGGTTATTGGGATCATCTTGTTTTTGAAGGTTGAGTTTGCTCTGCCAAAAGCTTACCATCCAAGGGTGATTCTTCACTCGATTTCTTCTTTCTTTGTGGTTTTCACAGAAATTCGTTGTCCTAGGTAGATGTAGTGGTCTACTTTCGCCAGTTTTGCATCTTCGATTTTGACAGTTATATCCTTATTCTCAATATGATTGTTGCACATAATTTTCGTTTTATTGAAGTTCATCTGTAGGCTGACTTTTTTGCTTTCTTCATTCAGTTCCACACAGCCACGATTAAACCCAGTATCCTGCGGTGAATATTTTTAAACAGTTGGGGCGAAATAGACGTCGTCCAAAGTAGGAGTGGACGAAGTAGAAACTTCACTTGTATATGTTTGTGTGGTTGGAAAAATGTAATTTAGCCACGGCTCACAGTTTGAAAACCAAGGTATTAGACTAATAACGAAGGGTGTTTTTTCTTTGGTGTTTGAAGAATGTTTAGAACCTAACTGAAGTGTTATTTCAAATGTAACTTTTGACCACTGTTTTGAAATCCAGAAGTGGTAATATTCACTTCAAGCATCTACATTACACTTCAAATTGTATTTTTATATATCTTATTATAGTGCAAAAACTAGAAAGAGTAACGGATTCCCCAAACTCAATTAGCAGCGACTACTATACCGAGAAGGAGTTTTGATGATTACTTTTCACATTATCTGCAGGCTTAACCTTGGCAGATTTATAATTGGTTAGATAGAAGAAGACGGTCCCTGTGAAATATGAGAATCAACGTGAATTAATTTTTGTTTGTTTGTTTTTGTTTTTTGTTTTGTCTTTATACAGGGGTTTGCTGTGATCAATTAAATAATCTGGGGCTAGGGTCAGGGTTTTTTCATGGATCAGGGCAATTGTTATTCGTAATAAATTATATTTTCGTTTCGCTTTTAGTTGTTTCCATTTGCTTCATGTAACGAGAATTACAGAGGGAGTAATTAAAAAAAAGAAGGTTTTATTCATATTAACGGTGAATAATTAAGTAATTTAGGGTTATGAGCCTTGTTCAATCTAAGCAGTGGGCGTGTGTGTACGCTCACATGTTTTGCAACCAGCTCACCAAGGAAACAAATATGCACACGAAATTTCAAGATAGTTCTTATCGCAAAAAATTAATTTACTATGTCGAGTTCAAAAGTGCGCACACACGTCTGTCACTGGATGAAAATTTTACAACGTAAGATTTTTGTGCACACTGACCAGTAAAAATGAAAGGAACATAAATTTGTAGGGTTAGGGTCATTCGTCGATTAGAAATTTTTTTACTGGTATTAAATTCTATCTTTACTTCGCCTACCGTTGCCTCTGGTTACCCCTCGTTGATTCTCATATCCCAGCACACCGTAACCCAAGATAACTCTTCAAAATATGTGTCTTATTACTGTACAAAAATGTCATATTTTAGGTTGATGAAAAGGTTCGCAACGCCATTTTTTGTACAATGTTAAGGGAATCTTAAAGTTGAAGTTCACTCATCTCTTCATTTCTTGTGCAGTTGTCTATAAGCCTTGGTAAAAATTCAGGAACTATGTTCCACGATAACTTACGAGAGACTGTCCCCTCTCACATCCCTCTGGCTACGCTTCTGCTTCAGACTATCTCTAGTTTGGGATCTAAGAACCCCTAAAGTAAAAAACAGCTACTTGAATGTGACACCCCTGATATAAAGTTTCTGAACCCTACATCACATTTGTGCAGGCGGAGGACACAAAAAACGTGACTTTGGCAAGTTGGATTCGATTGATAAAAATCAGTCGAGACTATTGTTTGACTTGAGCTGGCAACTACGGGAATCGAAAAAGTTAGGGATAGAGGAAATGTTTTCGTCTATATTTTCATAATCTACGGACCCCACAGTTATGAATTACTTCTCATTCTTATTGTTAGAAAGTCAGCTTTAAAATTATATGCATTGGATGACCTTTGATGTCAGAAGAGATCATAAAGTCAAAGAAAGTCGGTAGTGCTAAATATCCAGGGCTTAAATCAAACATATTCCAAATCTGCTACTTTGAGAGTGTAATTTGTATTTATATAAATAGGTTGTTTGTATCTCCCTGATGTTTTGCGATGAATTGGGTCAGGGTTGATAAACATCTTACCAGTCTATTAACAGATTTTTATTGGAAAATGACTTCGGAAACCCGAATTCTTCGGATGTAAGCGTTTGATCCTAGATTCGTATTTTAATTGAATGCTTTGAATGGTAAAATATTTACATAATAACTCATCAAATTCGTTGCCTATGTCCTCCAACCGGAGTGGAAGGTGTGGCACATCTTCAAAGTCGAAACTATCAACGATACTGTATTTCGATGTAATTTTGATGGTAAAAATATTGTTGTGATTCATCTCCATAGCTTCATTTCAGATTCCTGTGATAATCACAGGCCTTTGACTGTAAAGAATGCACAATTACTATGTTATCAATCTTTGCACAAATATTTCTCTTATAAAGTACTGATCATGATAGTTTAAAATGCTGCCGTTATTATCTAAGCTAGATCTGACGATTTATTTATCATTATCATTGTCTCCGCCTATGAGCCGTCCACTTATGACTTGGTCCCCATTGCAGGTGCAAACTATTATGCATGGGACACCAGCTTTGTCACATCGGCAGTTCTTTATACAGCTTGGTAATTTATAGCACTTTCAGAAAGACAATGTTGCTATAGCATGTTTCCTTCATAATAGAACATAATTTGTCATTTCCAACATACCTGGCGTTTTTATCGGGAGAGAGAAGGACTGGGTTGCAAAGTGTGGCCTGTTCGTACAAGTTGAGTTGACAAAGACTCCTGAGAACATGAAAGTGAAATGAATCTTCGGCCAGAGGCTGAGATCGCAGATCTCCTTTGATAGAAGCAAACAAATGGGTCCGTAATTTAAGTAATGATACATGGTTTGCTGTGCCGTATATATGACTAAAAAGCAGTGAGCCTCACTGGTCAACTCAGATACATTCAGCCCTAAATCACCGACGATAAATCTCGAAAATACTGGCATTTTGCCAACATGCTTCATTCCAACTGTTGCTGACCCCTTTTCCTTCCGTCTGAAAGGATAGCTCACTGAATCACAGCCAGTTGAAACATCGCGAACTTTCATATTTTGCATCCATAACCTGAAAGTATGACAGCATCTTTGTTTTTCTCTGTCGTGGAATGTTTTCTTCGAAATTGGTTCCAGGCATTGTGTGCGAAAAAACAAGAATCGATTATGGCCCAACTTATTCCAGAACTCCAAGTCAAGATGTTATCGAAACCTTATTGGATTACTTCATATCAATGAGTCACAAGCTTGGACTGCGAAAAAACTAAAAAAAAAAAAAAACAAAACCAAAAATGTTATCACTTGTGGCCAAGCAATATAGAACATAATAAAGAGATTAGGAACCTGAGAAATAAAAGGATGTCATAGTATGCTTGGGGTTCTCTTCATATAACACAAAACCTTTGGGGTTCCATTGGATATTTCTTGAAGGTGAGTGGCATTGAGGACCAGCTGGTTCCAAGTGACATCTGTGGGAAAGGCACATCTAACAAATTAATGGAGGGGAAAGGTTATTACAAGATGGTAAGGTACCATTCACGGGTCTGTGAAGTAATGTTAATGCTCGTGGCAGTCCTTTAAGAGATGGCTAACCCAAGAATATGAGATTGAAATGCTACCTGTCGTGTCATCACAGCTGGAGAGCCTTTAGATTGCACCCAAAAGAACAGAAGAACAGAAAGATTCAGTATTAGAGGATGAAGTAATGAAAGACCTGGTGTCAGTGAAAAGTCATGGAAAGACAAATAATACATTCAGTGTGACAGCTCGATTATGCCGTATGTACATTGAAATGGTGCTTATTCTTAAGCATTACATCCATGCTGAGAGAGCTGGTCAGTAGGAGTAACATTTGGAAGAGACCCGAAATTTATGCTACCACACCCACTTTCCTCGGGTTACAGTGAATACATGTCTTCCCTGTCAATAGATTTGGATGAAATGAGCAGCCTCCCTCGGTTTGCACCAGATAGAGCAAGCTCAACTATCAAAAACAAGATGATCCTTGAAATCCTGAAAAGAAGGGTATACAACCAATGCATTCTTCCGATAGTCACTTATGGAGCTGGAACATGGAACCTAACCAAGAGACAGACCCACAAACTGAGAAGCATGCAACGTGCACATGAGAGGACAATGCTCAACCTCACGTAGAGTGATCACCAGACGGCACAGTATATCAGGAAGAAAACGGGAGTCCGAGACATCATGGAATCTATCATAAAACTTGAATGGCATTAGGTTAACCATGAATGATAGACAACCGATGGACATCACAACTCACAACATGAATCCCCGGAATTCACATGCGAAGCCGAAGCCGACAGAATACAAGATGGTGTGATGAACTAGACAAATTTTTAAAATACTGGCTCCGCGACGCCCATGATAGAGAAATGTGGCAGATCCTGGGGAAGGTCTACGTCCAACGACGGACGTTAAAAGACTGATGATGATGATGATGATGATGTATACGAGTCATTTGAAACAGGGAACGCCATTGTCAATGATACACAGTGAAATGTCAATAGAGTTTAGACAGACTTAACACATGAACAAACATATGACAGAGAAGGCAAGACAAGATTGCTCAAAGGAATCGCCCAGGATTAAGTTATCGGAGACAAATACGTCAAAACCTAGCCATTCTTGACTTCTGTATCAGTGATTGTTGAATGTTCCACGTGAACTATCCACAGTCAGATCATAATGGTAATATAGTCAAAAACGACATAGACGAAGTGATAAGAGTCAAGTTGACGGACACAGATGAAATGAGAGACCCATTTTCGGTTTCTTTTTGCGAAAAGAACGTGACATATTTATACGGAAGGAACGCTTGCCTTAGTCAAACCATTAGAGGTAAAGCAACCTGGGCTAGCATCATCTATAAAACATCATGATCATGATCATGATCATCATCATCATCAGTCTTACAACGTTCGTTATTGGACATAGACCTTCCCCAGAATTCGCCACACTTCTCTATCATGGGTGTCGCAGAGCCAGTGCTTTCTGAGTTTGTCAAGCTCGTCTCTCCATCTAATATTCTGACGGCCTTGATTTCGCATGTGATCTCGGGGGATCCATGTCGTGAGTCACGGTGTCCATCGGTTGTCCGCAATTCTTGCAACATGGCCAACCCACCGCCATTTGAGATTCTTAATGTCCCTGACTCTTGTCTTTTCCCAGATGTACTGTGCTGTCTTGTGGTCTCTCCATGTGAGACCCAGGATAATTCTTTCATGTGTACGTTGCATGTTCCAGTTTGCTGATCTGTCCCTTGGTTAGGTTCCATGTTTCAGCTCTATTGGGAGGATGTTTGGTTATACACCCTTCTTTTTATGATTGATGGAATCTTCTTGTTTTTGAAGGTTGAGTTTGCTCTGCCAAAGGCTTGCCATCCTAGTGTGATTCTACGCTTGATTTCTTCTTCTTTTGAGGGCCTCATGGAGGTTCGTTGTCCTAGGTAGATGTAGTGATCTATTTTCTCCAGTTCTGTGTCCTCAACTTTGATCTTAGTGTTTTTATCTCTGATGTGATTGTTGCACATGATCTTCGTCTTGCTGAAGTTCATGTGTAGGCCGACTTTCTTGCTCTCCTCATTTAGTTTATCTGTCATTAGTTGGAGGTCGTGTAAGTTCTCTGCGAAAAGGGCAATGTCGTCTGCAAATCTGAGTTTGCTCAGATACTCGCTGTCTATTCTAATTCCTTTATTCTCCCAGTGTAGTCTTCTGAAGATCATCTCGAGGCAGGCTGTGAAGAGTTTGGGTGAGCTGGTATCACCTTGTCTTACTCCTTTCTGGAGCTGAATGAGGTCCGAGTATATATATATTTATAAATATAAATATATTCATACGTCTAAAATCGTAAATTGCGTTATATTATATTGAAACTCTGCTCTATTTACTTCTTTCAAGGCGGACAGTTGTATTATTTACATACATTTCTTAATTATGTAACTGTCCGCTGTATTCTATCTACGTTATCTAGGCCAAATGATATATTCACTGTATAATACCGGGAGATCATTCAAATCGAATTTCAGTATAATATAACGCAATGTAAAACCACTCTGTTGGATCATATATCCATTTCTCAATAACTTGACTGAAAGAAACAAATAGAGCATATATAGATGGCGAAGGAACAAAATGAAATTTTGAAGTTGAAACTGTTATTTTGGCCTTTGCTCTACCGACGGCTGTCATTGCTCAATGGTAAGAGCAATTCTATGTTGAAGTGGCTACCATATCGGTGGTGGGTTTGATCCCTGCAGCAGCCCCATTTTTTAAAATTGTTTATTCTATTTACATCATCTAGGCCGAATGATACATTCACCTTGTGATAATGGGAGATCATTTCAAATAGAGTTTCAATATAATATAACGCAATTCATAATCATTCTATCGATTCATATATCCATTTCTTATATATATATATATATATATATATATATATATATATATATATATATATATATATATATATATATATATATGCGAAAGTAATGATGGATTCTTAGTTGTCAACACCCATGGAATTTCCACGGATCCAGCTACTTAATGATACAGAAGAAAAAAAAATTAACTGCTTGTTTTTAAACTTCTGAGACGATTAATACGTATTGTCGGTTAGAAGTTGTGCTTCTCAGTTTCTTTTAAAAGGAAGGCGACATTTCTTATGAACTACTGATCGGTAAAATGTCTTAGCTTGAGGCGGAGGATGTTAAGCAGTTCCATGCATTTATACTTTTCGCAGATATGATTTATTACGTCCGTGCAAAGACAGGCCGGTTTCCTCCAAACATGAAACCGAGGCGCGCGTTTCAATACGCAATCCTATATTCTTTATCTCGCCTTGTACTCTTCTCCTTTTCTCATCTTTTCTGTAACTCTCGCTGCTTTATTCCTCGCCATTTGCACAACGACTGATCGAAGGAACCGTCAACCAATACTGTCACTAAAACCTTCAACCTGAGTTTTTTTAGTTTTTAAGTTGGTCTGGCTGGCTACGTATGTATCACGTTTACGGGTCGTACAAATGAAGCTAGAGGTCAAAACTGTCGACAGGATCCTTCAGTTTTTAAGTGAGTCTGTCTTTCTGTCTGTCTGTCTATGCATGTGTCTCGCGTGCAGGCAACAGCAATAGAGCTAGATGACTGAAAATGTCAATATTTATTCCTTATTATGCCTAGAAGAAACATCTCCCTAAATAGGTTCCAGTGGGGTATTCAATTTGCAATGTAAGTTTTTCCTAAATTGATCTTTTCATTTGTGCCTGGGAGCATTCACACTTGTTTTTATTTTTTGTCGAAAATTCAGACTTTTTTTCAGTGATCACTGACCTACAAAAGGCGCGATAAGTGACTTATTCGTTGATCACCCGTTTTTCCATTTTTTTAAAAAACTGAACACCTCTTGCACGGAGTGCCGCCAAAAGACGTTGATCAGGTAACAGTTTCTATTGAGAGACTAACCAGACCTGTGATTATTAATTTACGAAGTTTTGGTACCCGAAAATGACAGGTGGTTCTTCCCGCGTGGAAACGGCGGAAACTGTCGAACTACATGCGCTATAGATCATCGTGCATTTCCGTACTTGTTCCCCACATCTCTCAACCAAACCAACGCCGCCATCACAGCGACCGCTATTAACATCGTCTCCTGACATTACCATACCAAAGTCCACCGCCACGGCCACTACCCTAATTAACAGTCCTAATCAAACAAGACTTATATCGCTCAACTCAGGTTAATTCATTTCCTTGCAAATGTTTTCCTTTCTTCTTATGAGCGCTAAGTTGACGTGTACAACGACAAACTAACTCGGCATCAGAGTAAACGTTCATTACAATGTCGGATTTCGTTTTCGATGTTTTTAGTTTTATTACTTTGATGTAAAAGTTCCCAGCACCATATACGGTAAACAAAATTACCCAGCGTTAGGTACTGTGCTGTGTTAGGAGAGATCTTAGAAGTGTTTTATTTGGCTCTTCATTGCTATTGCAGTCAGACTACCGTATCGGGAGCGTTTATCGGCCACCTAAGCACAGACTCAATTTGTGACTGTATGGATTTTGAAAGTCTCACAAAACCCAATATTTTATAGATTGGAATATGAACGTTTGGTGTATACACTTTTTGGGTGGGAGGACTGATTTCTTTACGGTAGAACCACCATTTGGAAAAAATAGCCGTTATTGTAACCCTTTTAATGAGGGACTATAATTCCAGCCAATCAATTCCATAACACTGGCCACCTAAAGTTAAATCGAGGTCAAAAGACATCAATAAAAAAGACATCAGTCAGAGGGACAACATTTTAGTATGAATACTGAATTTATACTAAGAATGAGTAAAAGTTATTTCTTGTTTTTTTCCCCCAAATAATACATCGCAGGAAGAATAGAATAGTTAATCTATTTTTTCCTAAATCATACTTTCATAATGAAATAAAACAATTATTCATCTAAATTTACAAAAATATTAAATGGAATTGCTCAGTTGATACAAATCCAGTTGAAATATTCGTAGTACTGTGTTGACATTATTACTGTTGCCTTTTAACCGAACGAAATTGTAAATTATAGTAGTCTGTACTGCATGGTTTCCTTCCGAGTGATGATTTTGTTTTGATGCCTTATGACCGGTCAACCCTAAGGTTTAGGTAGTTTGAGGACTTGAAACATTTAATAGGATAAATTAATTCAAGCTACCAGTCAAGGGATCTTATTCAACGAGAGTATTATTTTTATGTTTACAACGATTTACGGTGATCGCATGTTTTTTGACACTCATCTCAAATTGCTACAAAATGATACTTAACTTCTTAAAAGATCATCTGCAGCATTACAAAGCATAACTTCAGAAATTTAATTCATTGACTTGAAATAGTACCAATATTTATGCTGATATGTTTTTATTTAGAGCTTTCACCCATACATATAAAATCGCTTTAAAATGAATATATAGATACTAAATTACTAAATTATGCCAATATTAGGGATATTCTATATATATTTTCTAGTGATTTTATGAATTTGGACAAAAGCTTTCATGAAACAATATCAACGCTATCATACCGTGTTTAATTCGTAATTTGAGACAATAAATTCATTTTTCCGAAGTTACACATTGTAATGCTGCAACTCTTTTCTTTAAAGAGGATAATTGTTACGATTTAATGATTTTCGTTGAATGAATTCAATTGAGTGATCACTGTCATCATCATCAGTCTTTTAACGTCCGTCGTTGGACTTGACCTTCCCCAGGGCGCCGTGGAGCCAGTATTTTCTAAATTTGTCTACTTCATCTCTCCATCTTGTTTTTTGTTGACCTCGGTTGCGCATCAGGTCTCTGGGGATCCATGTTGTGAGTTATGATGTCCATCGGTTGTCTTTCATTCTCAATGATGTCTCGGACTCCCGTTTTCTTTCTGATATATTGTGCTGTCCTGTGAGGTTGAGCATGATTCTCTCATGTGCACGTTGCATGCTTCTCAGTTTGCAGGTTTGTCTCTTGGTTAGGTTTCATATTTCAGCTCCATAAGTGACTATCGGGAGGATGCATCAGTTGTATACTCTTCTTTTTTAGGGTTATTGAGATCGTCTTGTTTTTGAAGGTTGAGCTTTGCTTTGCCGAAAGCTTACCATCCTAGGGTGATTCTCCGCTTGATTTCTTCTTGATTTTGTGGATTACATAGAGAAGTGATCGCTGTAAATCGTTACAGACTCAGAGATCCGATTACTCCCGTTGAATAAGATTGGTATCTTGCATGAATTATTCCTATTTAATTTTTTGAAGCCTCCAACCCCATCAACTTTGTGTGACCTGCAGTAGGAGTAGGCTGAATTTTGCACCAAGTTATTAACATTATCCAAAAGCTGGAAAATTGGGTTCCATAGTTCAGCATCCAAAAAGGGCGCTCAGGCACTTACAACAAAAAAGTAGATATCAAATCTGAAAAACTTTCCAGGGTCATTATTGTTTACAAGATTCATTTATATGAATCTATAAATAGTATCCATTCTCCTGCACTAGTCCACTCGGTGCAGTAAAACAAAAAATCTAACTTCCCTTGAATATGGTGCAAATACCATTTTCTATTTCGGTACCAGGAGAGACTTGTGTCCGGATGTGTCCGTATTTTCATCTTTGAATCGGGACCATAAAAGCTCAGTGGCATCTTTGGTAAGACAGAGGTTTCTTACTAAATCATCGAATTCACTCCGAGAGAGCTCATTGCTTGAATACATTGGGATAACTTTTTTATCACCATCTGCAACACCTTCCTCTCAGTGAGTTTTTACATAATCAAGACTAACAGGTGAAGAATGAGTTGATGGATCAGATCCATATGACACAGGTTTTATAGCTGATTGAAGATTAGGATAGATAAATCTTTTGTGCTTCTTTTGGCAACCCTTACAATGATTTTGCGGATTCCCTTTATCGGGATAACAAACCTTTTGTCTTTTGTCTAAGTTCTTCAACACTAACAGGGCAGGTACTATCATTGTGGTAAAATATCCGTATGCATTGCGCAAAATTATACGAACACTAACAACTGATGACTAAATCCATCATTTTATAAAAGAAATTGCGTGGTGGAGAAATGGTTTTCATTTTTTTTTAAATTTCAGCTCCAAGATATATTCATAAATCACCTGAAATAATAAAACAATATTTAAATGTATACGTTCGTTATTTACAACGATTTGCTGGAACTGGTTCAAATAGTAACTGCACAATATTGTAGTAAGCAATTGGCTGGTTTGAATGACGCATCCAATGATTTGATTGCATGACAACGCAAACCAGCAAGTTGAGCTGGAATGGAAGGTTTTTCCATATGCAAACGACCATCACTTGATTCGCTTCATGCAACAAACCTTATACAGACAGCAGTAATAAGTCGAAAATATCGAAAAATTCCTCGAATCGAAGACAGAATCTATGTTTCATCGAGGAATGCATGAATTCGTTGAAAAGTTGTGTAAGATCATATGAAGCTAAGAAAAATGAAAATACTGAGTAATGACGCCATGGGTTTAAATGAATAATCCTTTGCGTCAACCTCATCTTAACGACGGATGCAGACTAGTTTTCTTTATCATCTAAATCCGAACGGCACAGGATATGTTTGAGTACTTGGGAACGGAATATTTTTTCACCTTTTTATTCCAATATATCTATATATGTCAAATGTATTTGAACGAACAGCCATTTTCCTTCTAATTGCTTGGGTTTGAGGGTTAAAAACAGGAGCATTAAACAAGAGGAACCCATTTTTTTTTTGCAATCAACGCAACACAACATGCATTTAGTCATGCTTCGGATCTAGATGCTAAATTTCTTGAAAATGTTTTTCAATAAAATTAAACTGTTAAATGAAAAAAAAAAACAATTTTTTTTTGTTTCTATCATTCTGAAATCTTATTCAGAATCGATCAAGGAGATTGAAAAGTGAACTTGCATTGCCAAATGGAAGCGTTACCTAAGTAGTGAGCTGATTTTGATCCCGCTTGCTCGAAATCTATAATGGCCCCTTCAAACTCGTGAAATGAAAAAAAAGTTTTGTGCTAGTTCAAATACTTATGGAAATATTTTTCATGTATATACATTATCATTGATAAAAGATAAGTATGAAGATCGCCGTTGATCAGTGCCATCCATCCTATATTCATCCTGTTGTCAAGTTACCCCTGTACACAAATTTGTAGCCCGTAAGGTGCAACGCCTTCTTTAAATTTAAAAATTGAATGTTTTTGAAAATGCCAAAATTGACCTGACCATAAATTGGTATGTAAATGTCACCAGCAATCACGCCATCTATTCTATGTTCATCATGGGGTAAAGTTACTTTGGTGCACAAATATGGAGGCCGTTAAATGCACCCGTTAAAAAGTCCTTAAAACATTCATCGTCTTTTATAATATATATATATATATATATATATATATATATATATATATATATATATATATATATATATGTGTGTGTGTGTGTGTGTGTGTGTGTGTGTGTGTGTGTGCTCTCTTTATATATGGACACGGACACACACGTATATATATATATATATATATATATATATATATATATATATATATGCAATATCTGTACTCTCTTTATATATGGACACGGACACACACACACACACACACACACACACACACACACACACATATATATGTGTGTGTGTGTGTGTGTGTGAGTGCGTATATATATATATATATATATATATATATGTGTGTGTGTACTTTGGTGTCAATTGTAAGTGCCAGGAAATGGACGATAGGTCAATCACTTTGGGATTTTAACTCGAGAGTAAGAACCTATATGTCAGATGTGTTCTTTTAAATCAATGAAATCAATACGTCTCTATGATGGGGGGGGGATAATATTTTTTTTACTAAAATCTAAAAAAACAATCGTTTGTGGCAAAAGCCAAACATGCAAGTAGAGTTTATAAGATCTGAACGAAAACATTAAAAAAAATGATGAAAGCAATATACTACATGCATATCAATTGTCTCAAAATATTCATATTCCATATTGCAAAAAAAAAAAAAAAAAGAATCAGATAAATCATGTTGTTTTGAAGCAAGTTTTTTCTGGCTTCTTCTTACCATCCGTATATTCATTGCATCAAAATATTCATATTTCATACTGTAGCCGCTTAAAAGTAGGGATGCTCTTACCATTAAGCTAAACAGCCTCCGATAAAGCAAAGGCCCAAATAACCGCTTTCACACCAAATTCTGTACTCGTTTATTTCCGGTCTGTTCGTCTCTTTCAACGCAACAGTTATGTTTTGAGAAAAGGACATACTTAGTCCGACAGAGTTAATTATAAATTGCGTTATATCATATAGAAACTTTTTTGAGATGATTTCTCGTCGTTACACGGTTAATAGAATGACATTTCAATTTTATTTGAAATTTTAAGAATGTCTCATTTACTGTCTTTGAATTATATTTGTGCAGATTTTAATTCAAACACGACCCTTTGTTTCCTCTCTTTTTCTTTCTCTTTTTGATTTCTTACTTTTTCTCTCGGCTTCCTTTCTTTCTCCTTTCTCTTTATACTTTCTCTCTTCAATTCTCTCTCGCTCTCTCTATCTCTCTCTCTCTGTGACTTTGCTTCCTTCCTTTCCTTCTCAACACTTCTAGAAGACGTTTTCGGTCGTTCAGTTGGTCGGTGGGTCCAAGTTATCTCAAACAACAGAAATAAGAAGGAAGGGAGCGGTGACGTCCTTAAAAACATGTGATGTCATTGGAATGTGTGACGTCAGCAAAATAACATCTACTCTGATCAATGTTTTCACTAGCTGCTAATGATATCATATGATCTGCATTTCGTATTTTTAAAAAAGCTATGAATGACCAAAAAAACTGCCCAAAATGGCCATTTACGATTTTTTTGAAAGCAATACTTGCAGGATATTTCTCCATTGCAAAATTTTGCTGTGATTCAAATGATGACTTCTTCTTCTTCTCCTCCTCCTCCTCCTCCTCCTCCTCCTCCTCCTCCTCCTCCTCCTCCTCTTCCTCCCCCTTCTTCTTCTTCTTCTTCTTCTTCTTCTTCTTCTTCTTCTTCTTCTTCTTCTTCTTCTTCTTCTTCTTCTTCTTCTTCTTCTTCTTCTACCACGGATGGTGAACACATCGTTAAACTTATGGTTCTTGTTAATTCATTTCTTTCTTCCGTCTCATAGAACCAGACGATAAATAGCGTCTTTGACGTGGAGCATTTTCGTGGCCAGTTCTCGGCAACTATGACGACAGAATGTCTCATTACAAATCTCTATTTTCTCTCTCCGCTTCAGCTCTCCACTCCTTCTCTCTTTACCATGACAACAGTACGGAACATTACAGACATAGCCTGTACCATTATGATTAAAGCAGGATTATTATACCATCTTACATAAACCTGCCAAATAATAGACGTGGCTGTGCCTGCAGACCATAGAGTAAAGAGGAAGGAGAGTGAAAAACTGGAAAAATACCAAGATCTAGCAAGAGAACGGAAGAAGATATGGAATATGAAAGTCAGGGTAGTGTCAGTAATAGTAGGCGCACTGGGAACTGCCCCAAAGACAGTGAGGACGAGACTGGAGGAGCTCGGGATAAAAGGAAGGATTGAGATCACAGTACTGCTAGGAACTGCACGGATACTGAGGAAAGTGCTAGAAATACAAGGACTGCAACACTAAATCTCAACAGTGGCCTGGCAGGGGAAGGAAAATGAAAGCGGAGATGTGAACCACAGCACTGGCATGATAGGCGAGGGAGAGAAGAGATGTTGGCTGGAGACCTGAGGAGACTTATTGTTACTCAGCCTTCAACAATGACAACCGGGTAACCGGTGTGAAACTGTAAACTGCAGTAATTACTGTGGTCTACAAGAATGAGAAGAGGAGGGCTGGAGACTTGAGAAGACTTGAGGAGACTTGCTGTCACTCAAACTCCAGTGGTGACCACCAAGCAACTGGTGTGAGATTGCAAATAATAATAATAATAATAATGATAATAATAATAATAATAATAATAATAATAATAATAATAATAATAATAATACGCCATGTGTATGTCTATATTCTTTGTTTGTGACATTTTTGAAAGGGAGATAACTATCAAATGCAAATTGAAGAGTAATCCCCTCGTCTTGTTTATTTATTCGTTTAATTTTTTTTCATTTTCTTTTTTTTGGGGGGGGGGGGGTAGGAAATGTGTGAAAAAAAATGGGTCCATTCTGGTTGAGCATTAACTAGAAAAACCGAACAACACAG
The DNA here is from genome assembly GCA_963457665.1 of Thysanoteuthis rhombus. Taxonomy (NCBI): domain Eukaryota; kingdom Metazoa; phylum Mollusca; class Cephalopoda; order Oegopsida; family Thysanoteuthidae; genus Thysanoteuthis; species Thysanoteuthis major. Next base: position 30,406,913 of record OY735231.1, on the reverse strand, counting down.
TCATTGTGTATGGTATGATCGTACTATTTCCCTCTCTATATGTTCATTTAAATTCAACATTTCAGTCGTGTAACCTCTAACCTTCATCTGGTGTTCTTGGTTCTAGAATATGAAATCACTTCTAAGAGCGCATGTTCGATTGGACTGGACAAGTCACATTTATTTTTTCGTATATCCTGTAGGTCGGTATAGTGTTTTTGATGTCGAATTCTGAGTTGCTTCCCTTGCATTGAATGGGGGTTTTTTTTGTTTTGTTTTCAGAGATTTTTTTTGGATGAGAGACTCCCAGATGCTATTGATGCTGACACGTGGGATCGGGATTTACACTGGCCCTTATGGGATGAATTGCAAATTATAGACAGTGAGAAAAACTGGCGAAAGTGACAACTGATAGGAGCAGCACTTATACTCCGTTCAATTGTACCACTTGGCTGACCGAGCATCGATATCAATAGCATCTAGGAACTTTTCGTCAAAAAGGGCATCTGAGAAGAACATTTAAGATTATACAATGTAGGGGAAGCAACTCAGAATTAGACACCGAAAACACAATCCCAATACGCAGGATTTGTGGAAAGGTGGACAGTTGGTTAAAAGGGAATGGATTAAGTTTACGTGTGGATCCAGGAATTTTATTTCGATTGAGAAATATTTTTAGTTTGTTTATGTGTACTACTGGGGACCTGTATGGCTACGTCCACCAACAAAGTATTCATACTACAAAGTGTGCTCAAAGCCCAATTAATCATTTGACAAAGGGGTGAATATTGATAATTTAAGTTTTATCCGAGTAACAACAACGAAGGCAATATTTCCTTTTTGAGTAGATTGTGTGATTATGTGTTTGTTCAGAGTCCGTAATGCATTCAATCGTATTGTCATTCAATCCTAAAGCTCATTTTGTACATTTTTGTTCAACTGAGTCCGAGCAGTCCCTGCAGCATTACGTTTTTCTTTTGTTTATCCACGCAATATCTCCGGAACTTCTCAATGAATTTCAATGACACTTCATATAAGGGTGAGTCATGTGCTGAGAAAGAATTGTTTGAACTTTGGGGCGGATCCAAGAATATTGTTTCGATTGCCAGATGTTTTTTCTAATATTTGAATGTATTTACTTATGTTTGACCGCCTGTCAATAAAATATCTCCCAAAATCTTCCATTAATGGTAATGACATTTTGTGCAAAAGCAGACCATGGGATAAGTAATGTTTGATCGTATTTGGGGGTGGATCCAAATTTCTTTTCGATTGAGAGATATTTTCCAAACATCAAGACAATAGTGTAAAATATGGAAAATAAAAAAAAACTCACTTAGTTACCTCTTGTGCTATATATGAACTGATTTTCATTCAGTTTTTAGTTACCCCATGGCGTTGGCAGAAGTTTACACTTTTTGGGTGTTTTACAGTTCCCTTTGTCTTTACCAGGAACCAGCTTGAATGGATGGGGAAAGAGACATAGAAAGACTGTGAGAGAGGTGGGGAGAGAGAGAAAGAAAGAGTGACGACAAACGGAGTGCATGAATGTGTGAGAAAGGAAGAGAGAGAGAAAGAGTGTGTGTGTGTGAGAGAGAGAAGAGACATAAAGAGTGCATGTATGTGTGAGAAAGGAAGAGAGAGAGAGAAAGAAAGAATGAGGGACAAACAGAGTGCATGTATGCATGAGAAAGGAAGAGAGAGAGAGAGAGAGAGAAAGAGTGTGTGTGAGAGAGAGGGGGGACATAAAGAGTGCATGTATTTGTGAGAAAGAAAGAGAGAGAGCGATTGGGAAAGAGCGAAATCCAGAGGTTTGAGAAAATACAGTGTGTTTCGATGTATAAGACAATAGAATATCAACCCCGTCACGTTTGTAGCAACACATGACCAAACCTTTTTTTGTTGTTGTTTTTTCTTACAAGCAGAAGATCAAAACAGCAAGTTCTCTTTACTAAAGAAAAAAACAAAACAAAACAAAACAAAACAGGCCGCAAAATAACAGATATTTTCCAGCCAGTCAGTAACGCTGCAAAGGAGCATTCTGCAGTACCCGTTCTCTTGCTTCTCTTAACTTTCAAAATGAGACTTTCATCTAAGTTTGTCAACAATGACAATGATCCCTGGATTTAACAAGTTTCCCCACACCATCCATGTCAGCACTACTCCTAAGACATACAATACACATCAATACAGTTATACAAATATCCACTACACAGACGGTGAATCATCAACACTCCACATGATTGGACTTCAGCATGACTCTAACGTTTAACGAATTTTCCAAGTCAACTTTAGTGAGAATTCTTATTAACTATTAAGAACTTCACTATTATACCCTTCTTCAATTCAGCACACCGTACAAGTGATGATACATTTTCTGCAATTGTCATTGTTACTTCTTTTTTTATATTATCGTTTCTTTATTTCTCCACAAGATCCAATACTATGTCTGTTTAATGTCGCTAAGTACATGCAATTCCTCCGCTTAGCCTGCAACTACATTCACAAGGGAACGTCTCGACACACGGCTCCAAGTAACCAGTCATGCAAAAATCTCATAGCCCACTGCAAACTACTGACCTAGCATGAGTCTACCAATTTGGTGTCCTTAGCAATCTAACTCTTACAAAGTGCCTATTTCGTTTCGACTACCAATGATTCGTAACTCAGATATCATAACAACGCTTCCATACGCTCATAAATGCTAAATATTTCGTTACACCTTTTACTGTAAGGTCTAATGACTTTTAAGCAAACGTTAACGGCAAACTCCGTTTAATGCACGTTCACTTTTCCAAATGTTCCAACTAAACGTATCAACTTGTGCATATGAATATATAAAAACCGATTGTTCTTTTTTCCGACTCATTTAAAAAGCTTGTTAGGATTATTGTTTCCATTTTCGTGGTGGAGAATAACGAAAAAGATCCAGCATCTGGAAAAGAGAAACGCGACAATCTTTTGTTTTTTCTCTTTTTAGGTTACCGTACTTTAAAATTATGTACCTCACCTTTTGGTGGCAACAAGTTAGAAAGACCTTAAGCTGTATTTATTTCTGTAAGATGTAAAAGCTACACTAGTGAATATCAAATCGGGCGACCTAAACTACATTGAATAAAACATTTTCACAAGTAATTTTTTGTGCTTCCAATCCACAAGACCTTCGTTCCCTTAGAAAATTTATTCATCTAAAAAAAGAAGAAGAAAGATCTTAGGGTTTATTTACAATGTAACTATAATGCTAAATTCGACCCTCACTTTCCACCATTCATGTGAAAGTAAGGTTTACATGAATTATTTCCCCCTCGTTGGGAATTTAATTTGTTTTATGAATTATCATAGTCCCAACCTCAGGAACGTGATCCCGATTGTTAATTGTAAAGTTTCACACACTCGCTCACTCGATGTTGAACACGGGGCAAAAATGAAAATAAACACGAGAATTAATGAAAGCAAAACAGATATTGATATGTAAATTAATAAAATTATACTCTTATTGCTTTAAAAGGAATATTTTTTCAACGTCAATGTTTAAAACATCATTTGAATTTAAATTCTTAAAAATGATCTCATTCTTCCGGGCGACGTTTTAAAAATGAAAATTTTGCAAGTAATTTTTTGTGCCTTCATTGAGGTTTTAGGGGCAGACCCACGTAGGCTCCTCCTAAAACCTTGATGCAAACTAGAATTTACTAATGCAATTTTTTTTTACCTCCCCTACAAAGGTAATGGCGAAATTCTTCGTACGAATGACGGAAAGTAAGGGCACATTTTGGCATTATGGTTGCATTATAAATAGAACAGTCCACTCTAAGATCTTGAAAAATTGACTTTTCCCCATAACTTACAGATTCCCTGATGGAATGACAGTATTATAGATTTAAAGCTCAAAGAATATTATGCGAAAAAAATTATAATTTTTTTTTTCTTGCGGGACAGTTGTTGGTCAGAAGTGCCCCAAGTGGACAAGAGATGACATTGAGGGAGGGGAAATTATTTCTCATGAACTTTGAATATAACTCGAAACGAATTAAAGAACGGTAACTCTAACTGCTTCCTGTTGGCTGCTGTTTGTCTCGCTTCGCTGCTGCAATTAGTAAGAGTACTCGATCCCGTGACGAACAGCTGTGAAAAATGTCTTCACAAAAAGGCAAGCTTTTAGCTGTTATCGGCGATGAAGTAAGTAATATAGATATAATTTTAACATCGACCACTTTTTTTCCCTAGAGTATTGATAGATATACCGTATTTTCCATGGCAGCACTCCATAGGCCTTTTTTCACCCACCCATAGTCTGTTGTTGCTTTTAATCTTCTCTCTCTACGTAACACAATTTTGATTAAAAATTCAAGTTTAAATTTTTAAATGAATGGGATTTTATATTTACCTCTTTTGTAATGATTTCTTTTTTAGTATATCATGAACTTGTGTTTGATGACGTGTTTTTCATACATCAGGATATAAATAAAAATGCGTATCTATTTTTAAATAAACAACTAGGTGTCGGCTAATAAATATTCATTTCTTATCGAAAAAAAGTGAATTAATTGTTATTGTGAGTGATTGTGATTATTTTCTGTTGACCTTCAAAGTTATATTTCACCTTTCGTTGCTTAAGTTTTATAATTGACGTATTATCGCCAAAATTGAATAAAAATGGACCCGTTTTAACGCCCGAACAGTATAATAAAACTTAATAATTTCCCCCTACTGAATTAATTATTCTCTCTGTTTTATTGTCTGTGCGCTTATCTTGGGTTTTAAATATAATTAATCTTCGTGTAACCGTACTTATTTACTCGAATTGATCCAACCAACCCGTAAACACAAACGTGTATATTTTTTTTTAAATAATTTATGAAAATTGTTATACCTTGTAAATATCTAAGTATATTTCGATTTCAAGTGGTAACTTCACAACAAAACCTGCATCACGCCTTTTTTCTTTTTACAAAAGAAGTCGCTTATTGTTGTCATTTTTGGTACCATGTTTCGTTTTTTAAACATTTAGATAACAGTAACCGGCTGATAGCATCAAGCAAAGGATATTTTAATAAATGGAACGATTTACGGTTAATGTTTCAAATAACTTTTACATAATAAGATTGTTACGCATAATTCTGAAAATTTTAATTCATTTTATTATGTAAGGGAACGACTGAATTTGTTAACCTGCTTCCCCTATTTATTTTAATGGTGACAATCAGTATAGATCCTGGTTTGTTTTTTCTATTCTAAGCTTGATCAGTAATAGTCCTTTTTTCGCTATCATGACTTTGGACTTTGAACTTGGTTTTGAGAAATTCTCGTTTGGGTGCAATCGTCATTAATTCTTTTTCACTTCACCTTTTTGTCCTATGAGAAATATACAACAAAAGCCATGAAATTATGGGAAATGCATTTGAATAGTTGTCATGCTTGTAAGTTATTTATTAATCCACCCACGCACGCATTTTTAATCCTGTCTCTGAATGTCCCAGTTGTATTTACAGCACTATGTAAGGAGATTGTCCCCTTTGTGAAGTTTTGCACACTCGATATTAAAAACGGCGCACAGCTAAAAGAAATAAGATAAATCATTGTAGAAAAGTCAGAAGTAAATTTATATTTCTATTGTTTTGCCACGCTTCATAAATTTTCGATAGATCGCCTGTCTACGTCACGTCAGCTGAATTCCGATCGGCACTACCCTTCCTATATTTTACAGTATTTACTTTTATGATTATTGCAAGTTTCTTTTTCTCAAGACCTTATTCACTACTATTTATCCTACTTCAAGTTTAATCAAGTGTGGACCCTGAAAAGAAGTACAGTCCCTCCTAAAGCTAAAAGTATTGCTTTCTTTTTGTATCCAATGGTCCCATATTATAAACAGTAATTATGAATTTGTTTTAATATAATGCAAGGTATAACATACTCTTGAGAAATGTACCGCAATATATGGTCAAAACGTTGCGAAAAATCCTGTTGTACCGTATTGAGGTTAGAGGTAAGATGAGGGAATATATGACCTCAGTTATTGGAATATGACCTGTAAAAATTGAATTATACTACCTTTTTCTGTAGAAGAGACGACTTCTTTTTTCAGGGACCACAATATTTAAGTTGTACCTAGGTTAAATTGGGATTGAAAGGTGTTATCTTTATTGTTTTGAGAAAAGAAAACTTGTTCAAAAAGCTAAGAAACAAACATGGGTGATTAGCACGTGGACAAATATTCAAAAATACACTTGTGGGTCACTCAGTTAGGTTTAAACATGCATCACTCACTCACTAGCAAAAGATTTGTGATAGCTCACCATTGCTCAACAGTAAAATGACTCTCTTGAGCAGAGCCCAACACAAGGTCCCAAAACCCCAATGGTTACCCCATTGAGATTCGAACTCATTTCAACTTGCATCACTTTGTGGCTGACACCTCCACTTTTAAAGATAAATCAATTTCTGAAATCAAAAGTTACAAACTACACGCTTTCTTTCGCATCCAAGTTTACTCATCATCTTAGTAAGATAACAGCCAAGTTGATGAAATGTCTTGAAATCTTTTAAGAATATTTATTTGACAAACAAAAATTAGTACAAAAATGGTAGAATATTATTGACTACTTGTAATTAACTATTTTCTTTACTTTGATCAACATGAGTGCTAACCACTGTATATGCGCATTATATGCCTAACAAAGTACAAAAAAAAGAACTGCAAATTTTCCTAAGCTCAACTACCCATGCAGGGTGTTGGCCAGGAAATTAATTCCCCCACCATTTTTATAGAATTCAGAAGCTTTTCAAGGTTCACGTTTTTGTATTTTCAAAAGATCCAAAAAATTTCCAAAATATCAAAATGGAGCTTAGCTTCATTCAGAAATTAGAATTAGATTCCTATTAAAAATTAGCAATTGAACTGTTATTGAGAATGCTGGCTAACACCCTGCTATATCTGAAGTTATTATGGTTCTCTTTGAACTGATTTTTCATCAGTTTTATTATTAGAAAAATTCTAAGAATTAGCTTGATCTTATAATTCAAAACTTGAGAGATGCATAAGTTCATTTATATCACTAGGCTACCATAGATATTATAATCAATGTCCCGATAGGTGTGAAATCAGTATTTAAAAAGGGACTTAAAGCATGCCTCAATTTTCCTCTTAAAAATTTGCCCTATGATATCTATGATGGAAGTCATGTTTTAGGGTAGCCCAACAAGCTGAAGTGACGAGTACCCTTAGATCAGTGGTCATCACTTTGGGTTCATATGAACCTAGAGGAGTCATAACATTTTTTTTCTGGGTTTGTAAAAAGAAAGGGGTTCGTCTGTGAAGTTTGACAGAAGCTTGATGAAAATTGTTTGTATTAGGTAAAACATATTGATATTACATAAAACATTTCAGTTTTGACAAAAAGTTAATTCAAAAAAATTTTTTTTTAAATCTCCAGATTTTTATTCTTTAATTGATATAAGATCTGATTCTTTGTGAGATTCTGAAGAATTCTTCTTTAATCAGTTATTTTTATGGAATGGTGTAGTTTTTTAACAAAGGAAAATGAAAAATGTATATTTTTTCTGAATATAAAGTTCAAAGATTCTTAAAAATCTCTTAGATATAAATGTTTTGTTCTTCTATGACCTTGACTACACCAGGTCACCTTGTTAATGTGTTTAAATTGTCAGAATTATGTCAAGCATGCTCTGACGGCATTCAATTAGCATTCTCTGATGCCCATAGTAAACAATATCTTCCTGTGCCATCTGTTTCAGCCATTAACCTGTATTGACATGAGAATTTTATTTTGAATGCTTTCAAGGCAGTTGAAGACATAGTTTCCAACTTTATTTATACTTACTTAAAGGCCACCTGACAGCCTTTAAGCTCTGTCAAGTCACTTCTTATTTATAGAATTTATTACGCAACCCAGTGACCTATAGGACCCCTCCCAATTGTAAGAGAAAATTACTGTAGCCTTATGTGGCCAGAATGAACCCAGATTTCTTTTATGCATTTGCAAATAAATAAGTGAGGGATACTACTGTAAAATAGGCATTAAATAGTTACTTCCCTTGGCAAATCAGTCTCTATAGTATAGATAAGAGTGGGTGCAAGGGTAAATTCCATACTATTATCATTAAATTGCAAATCATCTGGATTTTTTTGTACTGCTCAAGCCATGTGGAGGAAAATGAGATAAACACAATCAGACTTTTAGTATTATATAGATATTATAATCATTTGAAATAAATGTTTGAAACTACTCTATAATCAGAATTTGATATACCTGGAGTTATCTTCTTTGAGAAATTAGATCATCATTATAGAGATTGAGTGTGAAAGGAGACCCCACATTAAGGTGCGAATTTGACTGGAAATTGCTTTATTCTTCAAGTTAGAGCATTTGGGACAAGAATATCACATGCCTATACTTTGTCCTCAAAAGTATGTCTAGGGTTTGTGTATATTTTGGAGGAAGACCTCTCAAAAGCCTAGCTAGAGATTTGAGGGCCAGGGGATGGGGGTGCTCACTGAGGGCTCCCTCCAACATTTCATGCAACGAGCACACAAGAGAATCATGCTCAACTTCACATGGAGAGATCACAAGACAGCACAGTACATAAAGAAGAAAACGGGAGTCAGAGACATCATAGAATCTATCAGAAAAGTTAAATGGCAATGGGCAGGCCATGTTGCAAGAATGACGGACAACCAATGGACATCACGACTCACAACATGGATCCTCAGAGATCATATGTAAAACCAAGGCCGACAAAATACAAGATGGAGAGATGAACTGGACAAATTTAGAAAATACTGGCTCCGCGATGCCCATGATAGAGAATTGTGGCGAATCCTGGGAAAGGTCTGTGTCCAACAACGAACGTTAAAAGACTGATGATGATGATGATGTTATTGCATAATGTTAGTAGAAATGCAGTGGGTGAACTACTATTCATAAGGCTTGGGGGCCCCGATCAAAGGTCCAAGGGGCAATTACCCCCCACCCCCCAGCTAAAACCACTGGTCATGATAACTAATATACAGAAATCTGATCATTATAGCGTAAATGTACTTGAAATCATATTCCATGTTATATTTCGGACTGATTTTGTAGAGAGTATTTGGTTTTGTTCATGAAATATAAAATCAGTCTGAGACAGAGTCAGCTGTTATGGATTTTAATGAAGTGAGAAGTAAACATTTGGAGACAAAAATAAACCTGCCTTAGGATTTTCTCTGTTGCAGTGTTTTGCATGTTTGGTACGCAGACAACTCTTTGAATTTCATTAGTTATTTATTTTCAATGTCTTTTTGAAGGAAAAAAGAAAAGGCTGATTTATAAAAACTGTTTCTTATTCCAAATGGATCGAATATTGGATGCAGGAAGGATATAGACTATGTCAACCTTGATTTGAATCCTCTCCTTTTTTTTTTTTTCTTTTTTTTTTCTTTCCCCAGAAAATTTGAATCGTTTTGTATTTCTAATTAAACTGTCAATTTAAAAAAAAAATTTTTATTAATCATTACCTAATTTAATTTTCAATTGTAGTCATACAATCAAATAAGAATTCATTTTTTTTTTTTTTTTTCAAATTTATTCATTTACAAAGTTGGCAGTGGTATATGTATTCACTCATCTCTATCTGTCAGTTCACCACTCGATATCTCCAAAAGTTCTTTATGAATTTCAATGAGACTTTGTGAAAGGGTAAGCGATGAGCTGCAGAAGTGAGCAAATTTGGGGGTGGATCCAGGAATCTTTTCTTCTTTCCCTGCATCATATGTATTTACCTGCACCATACAATATCCTCAAAAGTTCATGATAAATTCCGATGTCATTTTGTTAAAGGGTAGCACACACGCAATTTTGCAATGGCTTAGGAAAGAATTGATTAAATTTTGGGGTGGATCCATGAATTTCTTACAGTTGCCTTCCCTGCATCATAACTCTTTGTAGACTAATTTTCAATAATTTTTAGTGAAAATGAAGTTGGCATAAGTTAGTGCTTTCAGGCCTTTATAGTTTGTATTGTAAACATACTTAACCTAAAATGTCTGATGAAAGTAATGACCTCTTCATAGTTGTAGAAGACAAATTATGATAAATTATAACAGAAGAAAATTGCATGTGGATTACCCAGTCAGTAAGCAAAGCATAGATTTAAATGCCATAGAGGACCCACTTATCAAGAAAGCACAATCATTAGGAAAGTGCTAAAAAAAATCACTAAAAGTGCTTAGTTTGAACCCTTGCTCAATGGAAAGGCAGATTGGGACCATTAGGAAGAATTGGCAATCATGAAACTCATCAGGAAGGCCAACAGGCATGACAGGTATTAACATGGAAACAACAGACTGCCAGTTGATCAAATGAATTTAGGCATTGTTTTTTGAATGAAATTTCACTTCAGTATAGAACTAAATGAGACATCTTAAAATTCAATGTTTATTTAGATCACTGCACTCATTTATCACTCGATGTTCTGATGATTTGTGCCTCCCTATGAGCAGATGTGCCACCCAGCGGCGTTTCTAGGGGTTTTTTTTATATCCTGAAGAACAACATACCAGAATGGATCGAATGAGGTGTTTTGCTAACATTCCTTAGGAAGGATATCAAACTTCTTTTTAAAATTTGCTTTCCACCTGTTTATTATCCTCATTCATGATTGGTTTGATATTTCAGGATACCTGTGTCGGATTTTTGCTTGGTGGCATTGGCGAGCTGAACAAAAACAGACAACAGAACTTTCTGGTGGTTAATAAAAGTGAGCATGAAATTTTAATGGATGTTTTATTCAAATGTCAAATATTTTCTTGATGAAGACAATCTTTTTGTTCTTCTTCATCATTGAAAATAAGCTTTCTTTTTTTTTTCTTTTTTTCTTGAAAAGTCTTATTGGTTATTTGGGGGGGGGACTTTTTATTGGTTACAAGTTTGTTTTTATTTCATTGAATACAATTTTTTTTAAATGAATGAAGAAGAAATTTTGTTATTCTGTGACTTATTTTGGCTAATATGCCCATCCTTGTTGTTTAATCAAATTTTAGTTGTTGTATTCTCCAGCATTTTTTTTGGTGTGTAGTTAACAATCTATAAAAGAGAAAAGGCCCAGCATGATATACAATACTCATGAAGAAGACATCTATAATAAAAACAACAAATATGAGGATACTAGTTCGCTTTGGAACTCTTCCATGAATAGAATTTTTAAAAATAGAACCCTTTTGTGACGTGAATTAAAGAAAAATTTACCAAAAACTCCAAGGGAAGTAACTTCAATTCTCACATGGTACTTTTCTAATGTGGCTCTGTGCAAGGCTAAGCAAAGCTAAACTGAATATATACCTAAATGAATTAGCATTCTATTTTTAAAGCCACACCACAAAATACCTATGCAGATGTTTATTAAGATAAGATAAGTATAACAGGATTAAATTCATAACGCTAGCAATGATTTGGGAGACTAGTGTACCAATCATTACTACACCAGTAGTACTGGGGTCACATTTTTCCTCTTTGCGAGCCTGGCTCTCCTCAATTCCTTCCCTATTCTAAATTTTCATCTATGATTTTTCTCTATTTTACGTTCCTCCCCTGGTTAAAATTCCTCCCCTTGGGAGATCCCTCCCTAGGAGCCAAGTACCTCCTGTTAAAGATTCACTACTCTACAGCAAGCTCCCACATGTCCTTTATAAATAAATGTTTATATCACCTCTTTTTGTTTCAATATCTTATGTAATGAGATATATTGACTTCTTATTTTTCTTCCCCAGATACGAGCATCAGTGAGATTGAAGAATTTTTCCGTGCAGTGTTAGTTCGTCCTGACATTGCTATCATATTGATAAACCAAAATGTAAGTAGGAAAATTTTATCTTTATTTCTCATTTGGATAAAGTTTGAAAAAAAAAAAATAGTAGAAAGCATTTATTGGAAGATCATCCTTCTATATCTTTCTGTTTTATCTATCTCAATACTGAATTCCATGTACAGGAATTAGGCTAAAGTCTGACACATTTCTTCTCCCAAGGTCCTCACTAATAGGTGTGTGGATGCACATAATGTATATAAGTGCATTTGTGTGTGCACATAGATATATACATATACTCCTACATAATCTATAAAGCCAATCAACTATGTAATATTTTATCAGTAAAATTCAATATTCACTTTAATCTTCAAATTATAGACTTATTCATGGATATATTTGAATTTCTATTAAACAATTTTCAAAGAAAAGATAATGGCAAATTTGTGTCAGTTGAAGAGTCAATAGTTTCAAATGGTCAGAAGGAGGTACTTTTATTTTGAAATTTTTTTACTCTCAAGTTATAGAATCCAGTACTACAGACTGTAAACCAAGAAAGTCACACTGTTCATTATCAGAATAGATTTAAAATATGATTCCTGGCAAAAGAAATTCAGTATGCAGATGCACAGTCACTATGACAGGAAGCAACCATACATCACAAATTTCTCAATCCATCTAGTGTTGAATTTCACAGTTTCAATGCTTGATGGCATCGAATCGATAGAGAAGATTTACATTCTGGATTATTCTAGAATGGTGTCAGATATTCTGGATACATTGCCTATAAGTAACAGCAGATTCTTTGTTGCCTCACTGAAGATTGAATCTACTGAATGATTCATTATTTAATCACCTGGTCAAGCTACAAGAACACAAATGCAATATTTCGGTATTTTCTGACTTTGGGTGCTATTAAAAAAATCCTTATACACTGAGGACGTGATTTGAAAAAGTTAAGGAAAATTTAAAACATTGGTTCATCGATTTTATTGATACTTTTTGAGAAATGATCTACAGTTGTCTCCCTTCTCAGATGATTTTGGTCATCTTTCACGTTCGTTTAGAGCCAGCATCAAAAGTAATTTCTCTTTTTTTCATAGATTGCTGAGATGATTCGTCATGCAATTGAGGCTCACAGTCTTCCAATTCCTGCTATCTTGGAGATTCCCAGCAAAGATCATCCATATGATCCAAGCAAAGATTCCATTTTGAGGAGGGCCAAGGTAAGTTCCTCTACAGCTTTTCATAACAAGAGCCAATTGTTTTCAATACAAAGAACAAGCCTGAATCTCCGACCGTAGATGCATGAGTTCTTTCCCTTGTTTATTCATATATGAGTGGGAGGAAACAAGGGATGGTGGGAGTTTTTTGGTTTGTCAGCCTGTCAGTCAGTGACTGCAATTGGTGCTGCAGATGCTCACGTATCTAATAAAGTCAGCAATTTTTCACCATTTCTCACCTGATGTTATGGACAATTAGAATTTTTTTTCTTCTAATTATTTTAAATTCTAATAGCTATTCATTTTTGGCCAAGGTAAAAACATAAAACTTACAAGACACCTGGGACATGAATATCCCGAGCTTCCTATGATTGCAGGGATATCTAGTGTTCATATATGTATATATACATACACACAAGGTGTTATCCAAAAGTTCAGGTGATTCAAGACGCAGAATGGAGGAAAAGGTTGGATAACTAGACAGATGAACAGATTTAACAATCTGTTTGAACTTATTATCTGAACTTTTGGTTTTAGTATTTCATATGATATTACTCATGTTGATACAACTAACATGTTTATTGTGCTATGGTACAAGTAGTAATTAAGCTGTGTGTATATATATATATATATATATATATATATATATATAGAAAGAGAGAGAGAGAGTGAATTTGCAGTATTCACAAAAAATGATTGTATTGTTTTTGTATTGATCAGCACTTCTAGGCCTAGGATCTACATATCTGTGCCCCCTGTCTAGGATCATAGTGAAGTATCAGTGCACCCATTGAGAAGTGTTACACACGCACACACACACACACATACACCAAAAATATATATGTGGATTAACTTTGCTTTTTGTGCATACAGATCAGTGTTTCTCAAACTTTATTGTCTGACGGCATATCAAAATATATATTTGACTTACATGACACAGCGACTGTAGAAATGAAATGGATTAGACAAGAAACATTTCAGTGATCAATGAATGGCACTTTTGTATCAGCATAGAGCTGTACTCATCACATCTTTTTCCTTTCATATATCGCTAAAAAAGCTCAGATCTCATAAAATCTTGTGATGAAACCACTACCTTGGTAACTCTCTGGCAGAAGCGAGACAGACATAATACCGATACTAGATACATATAAAGGTTTGAAATACTTGTTGGCATATTTGGATAAATTTATGTGGCACACTGTTTGAGAAGCATTGATGTAGATGAGGTTTTGTTTTGTTTTTCATTTTCAAAATCTAATTTTTTTTATTTCTCTTTCTTCCAGGGAATGTTCAGTGCTGAAGAATTCCGATAATCGCTGTTTTTCTGTTGTTACTGCTGCTCAGTCTTGGACAGTGAAGACTCTGTGTGTCTGTATGTCTGCTTGTGTGTGTGTATGTTGGTGTGAGAGAGGCCCTGTTCGCGTGTGCTGTCCTCTGGTGGCCATGTTTATCGTTGGCACTCTTCCTATGGTGATGGTGGACCAAGTTCCAAATTTTTCTTAGTTTCGTGACTGAGGCTGGTGGCTCCGTTGATGATGACGATGACCTATAAGACTGAAGTTGATTATTGCCTACTGTCACCCTCATAGTTTGTTCTCTTTCTTATTTTTTTCTTTTTTTTAAGTAGATTCTGTTCCAAGAATTGATCGTACTGTTGATCTCATTCTTTTGGGTTTTGTTGTTACCACCATGTTTTGGTTTTCCTCAAGGGCACAAGAAGGCAGCCACCTTCTGTCTCTGTGAACAATGGGCCCAGGCCTGGGTAGAGTTTATGGAGATCCTAGGATAACCATTAGTCATTAGTCTCCCTCTCAACCTCACTGATGTTGTTCAAAACAAAGCAAAGCAATAGATTTCGTATCAGTTTGGCTGCAGGAGCTGTCGGAGAGAACTCAAAGTTGACATCCAATTGCTTTAAGGGAGCTCTACTCCCTGGTTTGGAATCAGAGTTGTCCGTCTCCTAAACTGGTTGCTAATCATAGCTAGAGAGCCCAGTTTCTCTTTTTTTTTGCCCATAATAGGCAGAACAAGAGATCAATTCATGCCTTTCCCAAGGAAATTAATGCGAAGTGAACAGAAACTATCAGTGACAATTGTTCAACTATTTTATTCTCTGTGCTGTTAATCATCAAGTCATCTATACCTCCTCAACAGCACAATACTTACAGAAAGAGGAAGGCTCTTTTTAGGGAAGTATCTACCAATTTTCCCTTTATCATTGAAAACAGTAAAATTGTGGTAAACAAAATGAATGAGTTCAGTAGTCAGATCCATTCTTGGAATGATAATGTCCTATCCCAAAATCACAGAATAGGTCTCTATAGTTTTTATTATTCAGAATATTAATGGTCAAAAAAATTAACCACTTCTGTCACTCACCATTCATTCCATGGCTAATAAAACAAATTTAGATTTTGATTTTTCTGATTCTTGGATGAATTGTAAAGAAACTTGTCAAGAAATTGTTTCCTGTAGGTTCCAAGCTAGACTCTAAAATGAAGAGCTTGAACTCTTATCAGCCCCCTTAATCTTTCAACCATGAATACTAACCCCTTTTTCTTTCTTTTTTTAAACATAAATTTGAATCTAAGTGGATACCATTTGTTCACTTGATTTTATAATTGATCATGTTTGTTGATATATGATGTCCTCCTAATCATTTGAGTTTTTTTAAATATCTCTGCAAGAGTTTTTTTTCTGCAAAATAGCATTCATTTGATTTAACTGGTTAATTGTTTCTAAATTTATCTATCAAAACTTTAAAGGCCGCAATGTGATATTTCAAAAAATCTTTTAAATGATTGATATATAAGGTTTTAAATTCCACAGTTGAAATTCCTTTAAAGAGAATTAAGAGGATGACCACCATAAATCAAGATAGATATTTTTTTAACAGAAAAATGGATTTAATCAATCATTTTTGGATAGCTGAAAAATCTGTCTAAATTATGAGATAAAATAGCCCTGGTTCTGATGGAAGTCACTAGAAAGTCACATTTTAGTGAAGTTAATATGATTTTTACTACTTCTGGGGATGAACAAAGCATTTCTTCCCAGTAATATGTTGTTTATATTGAAATAGGAGAAATTATGAATTGAAATTTTTTAATTTTTTAACAACATTTTCAAAGCTACAATATTTTAAAGCTTTGAAGATGGACAACTGTCTACTGCATTGATCAATGAAGGAAGTCAAATTTTTAAAATGAATTGTTCAAATATGCCATTTTTTAGTCATGTCTACTTAGAAAATTCCTCAATTCATTCTTCTTGCTTTTTTCTAAATCTGGGGTCCCCAACCTTTTTGTTCACCAGGACCCTCGGACATTCTGACTCTAATTATCATTTAAGGATCAAAAATTTATAAAATTATACTGATTTTCTGTTGATTTTTTTTTTTTTTGAAAAGTAGTGTCAAAATTTTTCAGATAATATTTTCTCCTATTTCAATTGATTAACCCCTGATGTTGTATACGGAAAAAAAATAGAATGTTCAAGTCCAATAAAAGTATGAAAACATTTGTATCACTCTTGATCTGAATTATTGATTTCAATTCTTTTTTTTCCTTTCATTCTTTTTCCTTTAATGATAGAATTGGAAGGTCAGTTGATCAATGAACTTTTTCCCCCTAAATATTTAATTCATATGAAGCCATAGCATCATTATTCTGTCATGAAAGTATTCTACCTGGCTTTCTATGATTCTACTCTGCCTTTCTGCTGCATTGTGTATTCCTTTGTAAAATAATGATTATGGCTTTGATTTGGTAAAAATATAAATGGCTTCTCTATTATCGAACTCTTTATTTGGGATATGAAGCTCAAAATGCTTGAAAAGATAATCTGTGGAAATATCAAGTGAATAGGGCGGATGCTGCAGGACTTCATATCCCAATTTATACACCTTCAGCTGAGAGGGTTGAACTTACATGTCATGGAACATACAAGTCGTGAGGGATCCAATTTTCCAACATTTTGACCTTTTCTATTGCCCAGAGATGATGCGATATGCTTACTGCTGAAGTCCAAAAGTTCCCAGAAAGTGCATGAGCCATGAAATAATACAATGGAATTGCATAAACTAGGATTAATATCAGAAGAAAATTACTTTTATAAAAACAGAGGAAGCTGTTTATTATAAATCTCAGATATTTCTATCAAACAATTATTGTTATCAAAATCAGTCTGTACCCAACACTATTTGAAATGAATTAAAAAACATTTTTTTGATTAAAAAATAAATATATCATATTAATTTTTCAAAATGTGAAGTTCATAACAATGAATTTATAACAAACGTAAATTTATGACTAAATGTAAATTGTTCCAATTTTATTCTTTGCTTAATATCATCAGCTGGTTATCATTTGAAAGACCCTGTTCCAAAGTGATCACAATTAGTAGCTTCCTCTGTATGTCTCGGACATTTGCCGTAAAGGGATGTTTGACAAGTTAGTCTTATGAATTATTGCAAATAAGTTTGATCTTCACTCACTGGTTGTTCCATTAAAATATCACATTACCAGATTAAATTAATCTAAGATCTATATATCTGCTGTAGAGTAATGGTTAGCTAGTTAGTGTTAGTTTCTAGTGTCTGCGTAAGAATTCGCTAAAAATGACAAACCCATTTCGTGGTCAAAAAGAAGTGTGGTACACTTTGATTATTAAAGTAAGTGACGTGGTGGTAATAGGGACATATCTTCTTACTTCATGCTATCATATATATATATATATATATATATTTTTTTTCTTTTTCCACTCAAATTAGCAAAAATACACAAAAATGTGGAAGACTGAAGCAGAAAAACATGGGACTGCCAAGCCGTAATGCTAAATCAAGTACTTTTGTTGTATAAGAGGCTGTAATTTTATACTTTTTTTTTCCACCATATTTAGTATTTGTATTATACAAGAATCACGTTATACATAAAAAAATAATGCTCAGAGGGTATTTAATCTACAAACTCGTGATAAAAAGCAATTCAAGTTGAAAAAAGTGAGTCAAATGATTCAGTAATGAATATACTTAATCGTTGAATTCAGATTACTTTTATTTAAACTACAGGTCGACTATTTCTTTTCCAAAATCCTTGCAACCAGACACTTGGAAGTCAGATTTTTTCAGATTTTGGAATGATAGTATAGGTTGTGTATCAACTAAGACAGATGCTTACTTTTCTGCTTCTCACTGTTACCCGTAGGAGAATCTGTGATTCATTTTATGATTTTCGGTCTTCAGAGTACAAAATGGTCTATGAGCAGCAGAGGCACATCTGACTAATAGGAGCACTGAGACACAACATAGTGGCGTGGGTTGAACTAAGGCTGACTTGAGATAACTTCCATTGTGCTGTACTAGGCCTGGTAGAGTGTAGCAGAGGTAAACTGACTTTGTTGAGCAGGGGTTTCTTCAGGTCATGGTTAGTGCCAAATGTGAGTTTTCTTGTGCAGATGATGTTCATGGAGAGAAATTTCAGCTTTCAGGATTTGGGATGAAGATTGCAGATTTGTATTACTGTTTATTCTCTCACTGATGTGTTCTTCTTCAAAAAAATTTTGGGGAATTGGTTGACCAGGTTTGGCTTTACACTACTTCCTTTACCTTAGTAGACATCTAAGTTTTCTGTTATTTCCAAAACTTACCATAGTAGGGCACAGGGCCATGAGTGTAGAGCATCCAGGGATGAACAAACTCATCATTGCAGTAATAGCCTGTGAGATTTTTGACCGTGGATGAGATTAAGGCGAATGTGAGGAGGCAGCCAATGTTTTTGCCAAAAGGGGACTCTGCAGACTGGTTTGAAAAGTAAGAGGGAGACTGAGGTGAGTATACATGGTTCCAAAGGGAGTACTTTGAAGAGGACTAAGGCCTCATCACTGCCTTAAGTAGACTATTTTTTCTTCTGTTAGGTGTTCTTTTGGGATCACCATCAGCTGCCTCATCATATTATTCTTAATTTCGTTTATGGTGTGAAATCTCTTTGGGAAAAGCAAGAAATTACTTGTATCTGAATCTGGTTGGGATAGAAAAGTCAGCATGACATGTTAAGAATGATTGTTTGGTCATTGTGAATGCAACGGTCACACAGTACGCAAGCTCACTCAATGGCTTCTCACTAATGTCTGGGTAACCCCATGGAAGATTTGTCCACTCATGTGCAACAAGGTCCCCTTTTTGCTGCCAAATTACATCAAAGCCGTGCAACCAGTTCTGGAGGTATTTGAAATATCTGGATACTTTCTGAACAAACCCTGTAAACGTAAGTATGTACGTAAGTACCTTTCGTGTCTTTGAGCAACTTTTGGTGTGTGTTCATTATAGAGAGAAACATTCATAAAATGGCTGCTAAGATAACGATATCTCTGCTTTGCTTATGAGCGTTGATTTTCTTGAAATATTTTTTTCTGCAAATCGAACATATCAAAAATGCATTTTGGGAATTCATAAACAAAACTCAAGGAAGAAATAACCTGACAATAATGATATGTATCGACAAATATTTATTTATTATTCATTTTAATTTTAGCTATTTTAGAAATGTTCTGAAATAAATCTACCATTAGTGAAACGCTGGCAGCATCCATTTTTTATTTTTTCAGGAGAAAAAAAAACTGTAAAATCAAATAATTGCGCTTGTTATTATTAGCCAATCACCAAGTTTTGTTAAATTGGTAACATTTTCCACCTTTCGTGCAAATTATTGTTTCTTTTTCATCTTACAGCTTTTTCTTTATTTCTCTCTTTTTCGTTGTGTTTCAAAATGATTCCTCTTTTTGTTTCTACCTTTCTTCTTCAGAAAGAGTTAATTAAATTAGAAGTCGGAATTATCGGAAAATATTGGATTTTGTGACTGCTGTTGTTGTTGGATTTTTTTTTTTTTGGTTCCATATTTCGAATTTTTAAAAACAATTCATACCTCAAAGGCATGCCCATTAAAATCCTAGGCCTATATTAATCACAATTATTTGATAGAGAACTTAGTTAAAAACAAACGGAGAGGTGAATGTATGTTTTTCTGCAGAACTCTCCAAAGAAGAAAATCTTATTCACTGATTTGTTGACACACTGGCTGTCAATCTCCATTAGTCACGCCCTCTTATTCAAGGGTCATAATGGGGTGTCACCCTGACAAGAGGAAAGGATGAGTCAGAGGAGAACCCTCCACCCACCCCCAAAACGGGTTGGGGGACTATCTGCTTTCTACTGGTAATTTTATGTATATTGCGTCTTTGGAAGGGTATAAAATTACCCAGAGTGGTTTAAACTACTTGGCATTTTTATTTGAAATATAAATACCTTTATTCAAAACGTATGGACCTTTGTTCAAAATATATATACCTATGAGTAATTTTTATTCAAATTTTTGAGTACCATTTTTCAAAGATTTTCTTACAGTAGATCTTATTCCTAAATATGTATGTTGTTTTTTTTTGTTGTTTTTTTTAAATTTGCCTCCAAGTACCCAGTTGAAAATCAGTTTTCCTCAGGAAATTTTTGCACATACATTTATCATACAAAAGCGAATGTATTCAATATATATGTTCTGAGTTCTAGGTCACAATTTTGTTTGTAAGGAGTAGAAATTTGGCATAGGGGTACATCTTTTCAAATACTAAGGTCATAGGCTATGTAACTTTTTCTGGCTGTCTGTGTGAGTGGATCAAAATATATTTTTGCTGTTTTTCTTCTCCCTGAATTTCACCGATTTTTCGCTTATTCGCTAAAAAAAAAAAATAAGGGGAGTTAACTCTTTTTTTTCAAATTCATCGATTTTTCGCTCAAGGGAAGAAAATCACATTTCAACATACTTCACCAATAATTTTTGTGTCAATATTAACTTTTTTAAAGTATCATTCTAATATTTTAAGGTAATTTCTTTTTAAAATTATAGCCATGAATCTTTTTAAATAATTCAAGATATTTTTCAATTTACTAGAATATCTTAATATGTACCTCCATCGATACAAATTTGGAGGTTATGTTATTGTTACTGCAGTTTTACATGTTGCAAGGTTCGTTAATGTATACATTTGCATACTTTAAGGTTCGTTACTGTAGTATAATTGTATATTTTGAGATGTTTCTGCATATATTCGCATATATTGAAAAAAAGAAAAGATTTATACCCATTTCCCTCTAGTCGTCACAATAAACCATCGGTGCCTAAAGGGTTAAATTTCGTTTTCTTATTGTTGACAATTGTTTGTGTTTGATAGATGTACAGTAAGTCAGAAACTTGCCCTGAAGCTGTGGATCGGACATTGACAGGCATTAAAAAAAACACGATATCATCCGGTGAATTCGTAAACCTTGGTAAGATCGGGTACCCCCGCTATGTCTAAAGGGTTGAAATTTCATTTTTCATAGATTTGTCAATTGTTTGTACAGGATGAATGCGCTATGGCCCAGAAACTTACACTTGAAGCACTGGATCGGACACTGAGGAACTAAAAAGCCATGACACTGTGGGCAGAATGCATAAACCCGGGCAGGGCTGGATACTCCTGCCAGTAATACATAAAATGGCGTGGAAAAATACTGGGAATTATGGCATTACAAAGGCAACCAAAGTATTGTAGTAAAAAAAATATGTAATTTATTCTATGATAACTTTCCAATATAGTCTCTGTTTTCTCCAGTGCCTTCTTTCGCAAAATATTCATTCATCATATTTATTCTAAATTCTCGGGTATTCTTTGAAAAAAATATTTTAGATGTGTCCAAACGCATCTCAGTAATACATTTCTCGGTCATTCGGTCATAGTCACGGTTAACAACGAGTTGCTATGGAAGAGAATGTGTTACGTCATTAATAGAAAATCTAATCAGATCAGTAGCTGACGCATCAAAGATTCGTTTTTTATAGTGTTGCCAAGTATCGTTTGTCATTGATAACAATTTTTGTTTTTTTAATCTCCAAAAATGGCTAAAATCTGCTAAATATACAATTACCTTCACGGTTAAAAATGTTATTATACTCTTTTAAAGCTCGCTTATCAAAAAACAACAACAACTACACGCTAAGATTCAAGAACTAATTATTGACAAAAATTGCACACTTACTTTACTAATTCAAACTTACTTGTTTTTTGTTTGATAGCCAGATTTTCGGGTGAACCATCCTCACTTCCCTATTCCTCCTCTACCTGCTACTACTTCAACTACTAGTAATGCTACTGTGACTTTTCTACGCTGACCGCTGATTGACCAAAGCGATGATTTACTATGATCTACATGAAGTAATAAAATATTGGAGAGGTCAACACTTGATATCGACGCTACGTTGCAAAGAGTTCAATGCAGTTATCACTCGCTTCTCATAAGTTCGTTTACGCCACTTTTAGGCTTTTACGAAAAAAAGACGGAGAGCATTTCTTTTGCAGCAAGCCATTACAGAGGCAGCGTGCATCCTCGTCGTCTCCCTCCCTCTCTCCTTCAACCCAGTCTCCCACCTGCTAATCACCGACGACTCAACCTAATATATCATCATCTCCTATATTGGGGGTATTGTCATGCTCAAAACCTTTTCCCATTTAAATTAATGGTAATTGCTTCTTTGCTTTACGCCATTTCGACCTACAAAAGGTTTTTTTATGGTTATGCTTTACTTTCGGATAGAGGAGTAATCATGTACTTAGTTGAAATTGTCACCAAAGTGGAAATGTCGAAGAGTTTTGTATTGAATATGGTGACCAATAAGAAAATGCTTATTTTAGATCTTTGTGAAGTACCTCTCCAGCATTTTCCAAAAGGTCAGTCATCATGCCATTTTCGATTGGGGCTTTTCTGCGTTTCATATTCCGTAGCGCAAACACTATTTCGTCTGTTATTATGTCTAGGGAATCATTATTATTCACCGAAGCGTTGGTCGGTAATGTCTAGTTTTGTTCTCGAGTCGTACAAGTTCTCATAATATTCTTCAGTTACTCTGAACACTTCTTTTTTGCATTAGTATTTTTTTTTCTTTTCCGTGCTTTAATCCAAGTATCTGTTGTTTGCCAGACTAATCCGTGGATCGAGCGTGTTTCGAACTCTTCCCTTTTCTGATTTCTATCTACTATCATCTTCGTATTTGCCCCCCCCCCTTTTTCTCTCTCGTTCATTTGTTTATCATTTTGTCCAGTTCCTCTCTTTTGATTTCGTCTCCTTCGTTTTTTTCATAGAAGTGTCCAACATCTATATCTGTCATTTACGTCTGTCCCCCGTTGACGTCATTTATCCTTTTTTTAATCAATTCTTGTGATAGGAAAAATATCCCTGGTTTCCCTTTCAGTGGTACGATCTTTTTTGTTATCAAAAGACAAGCATTTTTTTTATCCAATTCTCGTGATAGATATGAAATTACGTCATCAGCGTTCACAAGCATGAGATTATAGATTGATATTGTTTGGTTTTTTTTTTAGATAAAATTTATACAATCTATCGTTTCTCTTCTGGCGGCTCTCTCATCCACGGCTGCACTTTCAGTGGTCCCTTTTGTTCGGGGGTTTCTTTACAATTGGTACTCCCTTATCCACGGTTTACCTTCCAGAGGTTTTCCCTTATCCGCAGTTGTCATTTCAGTGCCCCCCAGTGGTAATTAGACGTATCACTAGAATTCTGTTCTTGTTATTTCCATATTTATCATACTATTATTGATTATTTATAACATCGTTGCCACGATCACCGACCTAACTAAACAACAGAGCGAAGTAGCCAGATATTCTTTTCACACGGTTATTTTTGTTGTGTCAACGCTACTGGACACACCATTTGGCCTAGAATCTTGCAAATTCGCAGGAGTACTCCACAGGACATCTTCTAAAAACGTCTTATTCTTTTTTTTTTTTTTCTGGAAATTCTTGTAATTTTTTCAGTGGAACTTTAGGGGATATATTAAATCTCTCTCGAAAAAAAAAACTTATGTCAGCCCTCCTGGACACAACATTTGGCCTAGGATCTTGCAAATTCGCAGGAGTACTCTATTAGGCTTCTAAGAACATTTTTTTTTTATTTTGGGAAATTTTCTTTATTAATTTTCCTTACTCTTTCGATCTTGTGTCAGCACAACTGGACTCAGCTTTTAGCATACAATCTTACAAATGCGCATAAGTACACCTTGTATATACCTCCTAAAAATGCCTTTTTTTTTAAAATTTCGTTCTAGAGAAAATGCTTTATTCCTCAAAAGAGCAGATTTGCAGCATCGCTTTTTCAAATGAAACAGTTGCCATAGTAGGAGAGTCACACAAACACACGTACGCATGCACCTCTCCTTATTTCCCAGTCGTGAAAATCAAGTCAAAAAGACGATAGTAATTTTTTATTATCCATTCTTCATTAAACAAAGTTTTGTAATACAAGGCTTCTCAAATTCGGGGTCGGGACACCTTCGGAATCCTGAGAGGATTATTAGGATCGTAGAGATATTTAAAATCCCCCCCCCCCAATAGTCTTTTGAAAAATAATGATTTGGAGAATATACTTTTTTCCTTGAAAAAAAGGCATAGGATGTCTCTTTGGATTCAGGTATAATTGTCAGCGCTACCTTACATTCTACAGTGATTCACTTAACGGCTGGTGTGGTGTGTTTTTCATTTCAACCAATCCATGAAACTTGAAAGACATGGCAGGAGTATAACAAGCGATTAATATAAGAATGTTTTGGAAAGTTACTTTTTCATCTGTTTGTAATATTCATCGGCGTACGAGCCTGGAGACACTACACCCTCGAATTCAGGCAAAATAGGGTGAAATTTCAGGACAAATCATTGTAAATCGGGAAAAACTGTGTGAAATCTCAGAGCAAATCATTGTAAATCGGGAAAAACTGTGAGGAATTCCTAGGCAAATCATTGTAATTTAGACCCTTTTAGTCCAAATTCAGAAATATATTTCAATAGCAGACATGACAAAAATAAAGCATTGAATCTAAGAGTATTTTCCATGTACAATTTTAACATTTTTCTTTGAGTGAGATTATTAATAAAACGGCAATAGCAATTTTTTTTTCTTTGCGACGAGCGTACTATCGATTTGCTTTTAACTTGCGACGAAAGTAGATCGTTCTTAAAAACGGGGGCAATTCATGTTAAGATCAATTTTCGAATCGGTTTACAGCGTTTGATGAAATTAAGTGGACCGAAAAGAGAGTGGTTCAAGGAAGATAGACAGCGTTTCTTTTTTTTCTAATCGGTTTATAGCGTTGGTAAAGATAGATGATACAGAGTGAGCAAAGAAAGAGGAATGTTCTCTTCCTTGTTTTTTTTTTTACATCACACTATGTCATATTATTATTTTTAGATCAATTCTCTTTGTGTGTTGTCAGGACCACTCAAACTCAGTAAACAAAAACCAGAGTGAGTACCTTTACTTCTGCCAAGTTCACTCCTTACTGACTTTTTCATGCCTACAATTCCATACACACACAGAGTCTTACAACTCCAAAATTTATACTCGCTATTACATACATTTACTTCTGTGAACAATAACTATACATAAAACTCAATTTCACTCACCATGGGCTCTTTTTGAACACAAATTACATTCCCAAACAACAGACAAACTATATTTTATATAATGTTGAATAAAATAATATTTATTATAGTCAAATGATTTATTGAACATGCTTCCGAATTAAATTTTGTATCTTGTATACGTAACCCATGTGCATTAAACCCACAGTGTATACACATATATAACATACAAAGCATTGAGGATTTCTTTTTTTAAATGTTAGCGGAGTGCCTTTTTTTCAACTGAGCGCTTACCCTTCATAGCCCCTGCCATTCTGGAAGCCTGGGCAAGTCACAGCAACGAATATTTAATAACAGAAAAGAAGGCTGACATAAATCAATTCACCATTAAGTGAAATACTATTGTGATACGATAGCATACTCACAAAGAGAATGCAAAATCAATATTACCACGTCTGAGTTGGTAAAGACAATAGCTGTGTAAGCATTTCACAGCAAGATACAAAGCAATATTTCAATATTTACCGAGATATATATTAGTTAAAAGAATAGCATAAATGAGCATAGGCGTTGAAAGAGGGGGCAAAGAGAGCAGTTGCCCCCTGGCGTAGGTGTGAAGGGACGCAAAATTTCCTCTGGTCCGTTCATGAAAGACTAACTTATGATCAAGGGTGTAATCTAATATATAAAGCAAAATGTGTGTTGGTTGTTTGGTTGGTTGGTCCTGCATATCATGTAAGGGTGATAATTTTCATACTTTCACCCAATGATAACTTCCCTCTGATGACTTTCATTATTTTGTCGTTTGTAAGAGAAAGATGGTTGTACACAGTATTTGAATTCTGTGACAATTTTTCATATTAGATAGCTTCACGCCTTCCCTTCCATATCCGTATTTAGTCGCTTCCCCACGAGAGCAATATGTTACACAAGCTCGGTTTAATGTGGGATTCCGCATGAAAAGCTAAAAAAAATCAGTTCCTGCAACTGTTGTCGCGAAAGCGTCAAGGCAAGCCCAACTCTTGCCCCTTAGTTTAATGAGAGGGTGCTGCCTCGGGACTTACTGATCCCCCGAGACTGGGCAGGGTTATTTTTTGAGGCCACAGGACGAAGCCTTGGCCTCTTGCGCAACGCCACCAAGGAATATACTGCAAGCAGATACTCATCTTTGATCCTCCTCTTTCATATCATGAGCTTTTACGTATCTTCAATCGCAAACTTACTAAAATATAACCATCATTTTTTAACGGTAAGTGTGTACTAGTTACTTATTATAAACTATCATTCAAAAGACTTTTTTTTTCTAACTACAAATTCTGAAATATATTTGGTCTCGATTTCTGATATAGGTTTGCGTATCTAAACTTGTAGTCCAGATTAAATTGAACACCTTATTAATATTAACTATCATGTGCTTTTTAAAATGAATAAATGAATCTTTCTCTCTTTCCACTACTTTGAGGTTTTGTATACTTTTATTTTCTGTTGCCATTCTTTATTCTGTATACGACTCTCTTCAAGCTCTGTATTCCTGGAAATACAGATATATAGCCTCATTTGAAATTCTGAAAACCGGAAAGCTTCGAAAACCAAACGTTTTTCCATTTATGTCGTCTGCTCACCAAAGCTTGTGTTTGGCACCAAACATGACGTGACTCATGACCACACTCAGTCGTCTCGTTTACTTCTACTGTGCTTTACCTGGAGATCACAGAAGAAGTTATTATTTCGAGATAGCTTTGCCGTTATGTCTAAGCGCTCCTACTAGTCAGACTGCTCACGGGTATTTTGTTTATTTTTTGGTAACTTTTTCCAATTTAAGATTGTGGAAATTTTTTTTAAAGGAGCTTCCGATTCCTCTGTGGATGACAGTGAGAAGCAGAAAAGCATTTGTCATTGTTGATACGGAACCAGTACTACCAATTCGAAATCCCTGAAATTCTGGATTCCGAAAAGTGTCTTGTACCACGAGATTCGGTCGAGAGATAATATATCTGCACTTGTGATAAGTTTATATTGAGTGCGCTGATCGATGAGGGAATTTTTATCTTAGTGTTAGTAGGGGGCACGGTGTATACCTACTTCTCAATTTTCAGTTATGGGGGTACATTGGGGTATTGTGTATATTTACTTCTCAATTTCCTGGGAGTTTTGTGGGGAGTAACTGGGGTACGACGTATACCTACTTCTCAATTCCAAATCATTTTGTATGTCTCAAACTACCCCAAAAATTGGCCATATTTTTCTTTAAGGCCCAAGGAAGTTTAAAACGTCAAGAATCCCCAGCTGTACGGGTTCACTTCGCTTATCCCGGATGGACCCCTCTTTGATCCACGAGCATTAATCCTAGATACAACCTCGCCGTATACCTAGTTCCCAAAAAAAACATTATCATCACTGATCAGAGGGAATCGATATCACAAATTAGTTTATCAGTGATATTTTTAAATGTATTGAAGATCGTATCAACTGACTTTGTCTGGGTCGTTTTTGCGACAACTTGACTCATGTTGCAGAAAGCTTCATGCGTAAGCCAGAGCAACGCGAACCAGTTGGGAATTATCGAAACCCAAGTCAGGGGGTTAAATAATTCCTGGTGCAGATCCAGGATTTTGAGCATTTGGGAATCAGATGGGAAAATATCTTTACGAAAAGAAAATAAATTTCAATTCGTCGTTTTCGAGCGGGTAGATGTTTTTTGAGCCACTAACAAAACTGTCGCTTGATCTCTTCGCATGCCCACTACCGTTGATGTTTACAATGCCATTTTTATAGCAATCGTTGAAACAGACTATTGTTCTTGAATTTTTAGTATCTCTGACGACGAATTTAATATCCTCGGAAACCAATTTGACCAAGTGTACTCGGCCTTGTCATTTTTCCAGGTCTTCCTCAAACAGGAAATAGTATCTCTGACGACGAATTTAATATCCTCGGAAACCAATTTGACCAAGTGTACTCGGCCTCGTCATTTTTCCAGGTCTCCCTCAAACGGGAAATATTTCCGCCTCAAGGTATCCTATATCAATTAATGCAATGTAGTCTCTATCAAGTTTCAACAGATTGAACTTCATCTAATGCACTAACAAAGATTTTGCGTGTTAAGAGGGTTCTATTCATGTTGAATATTGAATGAGATATTCCTTGGAATTACGATGTTCAAACAGACTTAACAAGTTGAAGTTTGGTTGCTTCTCTACTTGACTAAGAGCCTCGCTCATAACTCAATTTTCCATGACATCATTCTTCATAATTCCACTTTTGGGAACATCAGACCTTGGAGGATTCTCAAAGGAAAAAAAAATTGATTTTTTGTGTACTTGGATGATAGCAAGATTTTTCCTTGACAAACATCCCCTCTCGTATATATGGTGTAAATGCAGCCTCAACGTTAAAGACCGCTGTCTCAAAGTCTTTTATCAAAACATCTGATACGGGCAAGCCATACTGAAGAGAATGAAGCTTTAGTTTACTGAAATTAAATGGGTCAGTCATACTTATCGATTGGGCAGTTCATGTTGAATTGTTTGTTTATCTGTTAATAGCCACAGTTTGCTGTTTTCCTGATGGCATTTGGAAATAGTGTGTCGTTTATCTGCAATTTTATGCAGTAAGTCTCTTACCATATTGACATCGTTTGAAAATCAAACTTTTCTAGTTCTTTAAAAGTCTTCTCCAATTGATCTTCGGTATTGATCCCTGGTTCATCGTGCATTCGACCCACAAATCCAAGTGAATTCTTATTTTTATATGGCTTCCCTGTCTTTGACTGCGAGAAGAACTGAGACATGAATACATCACGCTCTTCTGCGAGTGAGGATATTTCCAAACCCAAACTCTCTCAATCAACGACTATTCTTATCGTTGTCGCCGATAGTCATTCTGGGGAGCATGAATCGTAGAGAAACTTGAAAAGTAATCCAATCCTTCGGTCGTGGATATTCATGAGGAGGATACCAATCGTATTCATGATGCTTACCTTTTGAACTCTGGGATTTCTCTACCGTTTCAAAAAGACTTTTCACATACGAAGATAACTCTTCATCGTACATGATGATGATTATCATCAGTCGTTTAACGTCCGTCGTTGGACATAGACCTTCCCCAAGATCTGCCACATTTTTCTATCATGGTCGTCGCGGAGCTGGTATTTTCTGAATTTGTCTAGTTCATCTCTCCATCTTGTATTTTGTCGGCTTCTGTTTCGCATGTGGTCTCTGGGGATCCACGTTGTGAGTTGCAACATCCATCAGTTGTCTTCCATTCTCGCAACATGACCAGCCCATTGCCATTTGAGTTTTCTAATGGAATAAAGAAGTTCTAAGAAGCTACTGATACCACAATTAGTAATGCTAAATATCCCTTTCTGCTTCCGTAATGTGCTTGGTTTACATGTTACTTGGTCCAGACCACACTGCTATTACTACCAAGGATGGTAGATGCATTTTAAACTTGACTTAGGAGTGTTTGTCTTTTTGGATGCTATGATGAGATAATGTACGAGGCGACATATGAGCGAAATTTGGATGCTATGATGACATAATTCACGAAGCGACATCCGAGCGAATTTTTTTACTCGGATAAATGTATCTGTCAATCAGTTATATACATTTCCGATATAGGAGATCTTATTTTGCTTTGTTTTTTTTTTGGTTTCATGAGTAGAGCTCTAGGAATATGAAGCACTTTTTTACAACTAAATTTTGAACCATACACGGTTATTTTTTTACCATTATTAAGCATATTATTTACAGGTATTTAACGTGTACAAGTGGAAATATCGGGCCTATAATGTGCAAACATCAAATATATTGGACGTACAACTATTGATAACAGTCAACAAAAGGGTTAAATAATTAAAAGTTCACTTTGGGTTTCTTCAAATTTACACATGACAACTGTCAGGTTCTTGTACGCTGCCTGGTGGTTTCATATGTTGGTTAAGCTCCATCCACATAATCGCATACATGATGTACACCATGAGGTCGATGCCACAAAAATACTTCCTTTTGGAGAGGCTGACTCAGATATAACCGTACGCAAGTACAAGGGGCAAAACCCACTAAGGCGTGGTCAACAGAACCCATAAACCATTAGGGCCTAGGGCACTACGACATCCTTATCTGGTTCACAGGTTAGCCTTGGTATACAAATAAAAGCATGGTATCATTTCCAGGTTGCCTCTATGGTACACGGGTCCAAAATTTACCAATGAGGTCACGTGACTAGTTCTCGAAATCGGTTATGGTGGAGTTTATTGTTTTATTTTGAAAAATAATGTTTTCTTCTAGTGGTTGTTAATTTCCAACCTCTTACCACGTATGAAGCAAAGAACATGTTCCTATGCCTTTGGAATGTTACTAAAATGTGAGATATTGAGTGAAAAATGCGATAATCATTGATCTGAAGGATATAAAATATGGTGGTTGAACACTGCACACAAAGGCTTCGAAAAACCATACAAAGGCTCCAAAAAGTACGACTATACATCGATCAGATATTAACACGATATTGAAGTTAGAAGCCATCAATTGTATATAGCCATACGTTTTGGAGTCTTCGTATGACTTATTAGAGTCTTTGAATGCTGTATCTAACTACCATATTTTACGTCCGTCAAACTAAAAATTTCCAAAACAGCAGCCATTATGGAAAGACGCCCTGTGGGCTATGCCCAAGTTTTAGTGTGGCTTGCCCCAGTTAATTTTGATCAGCATGTTCAGGGGACCTAGAAAATGCTATCAAACCTAGATCCTCAGACCCGGATCCTTAATATTTCACTCTATTGCTATACCCCCCCACCCCCAGTACTGTGTCACTCCGTTGTTTTTAATACGCTGATTTCTTCGAACTGTTGCCTCGTCTGGTTTGTTGAAATCACAAGATTTCGGCCGTTGAACCCTCCGGTCTCCTTCGTATATCTGTTGAGTTGGTCAACGTTAGTATTAAACATCATACGGAAGTAGCATCACAAGGATGAATTAACAACAAAAAAGGCGAAGTAACAGAAGAATTAGCTGATTCAAGATATCTTCGAGTACGAAAAGTGGGATGATAACAGCATACTCACGTGGGTTGAATAAATGGGTTCAGTTAAAAGATCCCGAGAAAATTCCTGTGTACCCGATGAAGGCCACAGGGTACAACGGTCGAAACGTAATGACTGTAACAATCTGGATGAGGACAAATAGATTGTGGTTCTATATGACCCCTCAGGAAAATGCTTCCAAGGCACCATTTTCGAACACTGACATAAATATGACACCAAAAAAAAAAAAAAAAGAATGATCAACAATATGGTTATGACTTGAGAAATTTCTCCAATCCGTAAATAGATTGCGGAACGAGGGCATTCCGCCCCCATACTTCGATTGGGGGCTCCTCGTCCAAGAATTGTGAATCTCCCCCATTTACGACACCCAGCCGAAGAAGACTGTTGGTTATAAATGGCGAAACGTTTTGTTCAAAAAATGAACCAAGACGAGGGCAACAGTTAAAAAAACTATTCATAATGATGATCCATCATCTAAAAAATTCAGACAGAAATGAATCAGCTTTAATGAAATTCAGAGAAAAAATCATCAAATCTCTCTCAACTATCTACATTTCCTAAAATTCTCTACAGTTATGGGAGGTAGGTTTGGGAATCAGGTTTACGGTAAAGTCTGGTTTAGGGAATGTCTCCATTAGTAGACATCGAACATTCTAAAAACTGGGCATTGAGAAGTAGGTATATGCCGTATCCCGCATATCCCCAACCCCCAGACATACCATTTCCATCCCTGCCACAGAAGCTTCGATTATATCGGCGCACAGATCATGGCAGTATAATACAACAAAGCCTCTATATAATATCGTAATCATAGATTTCATATGATTACATCATTATGAGAGTTTCGCAGGTGTCATAAAACTAATCGCTACAAGGAAGAGTTGGTTTATTTTCTAATATTTCTGTTATTAGTTTTTATTGGTTTTTCAGGATTATCGTATCTCACCAATCCAGCACTTTATCAACCCAGTACTTGAAATCTCAGCCACTTGAACCAATCACGTAAGACAGAAAGGTGTCGAGAATAGGTCTGCATTCTGTTTTTCTTTTCTAAGATTAGACTTTGGTAGCAAAAATTACCAACACAGCACCCGAGTTAGAAGTTAAAGCAGGTTAACCTTCAATTCATTGATATTAAAATCACGTGGTATTTCTTTTTTCACAATAATTGATTGTAATGGGGAGAGCACTTTTTCAGGTTCTAAAACAATTCTATCCCTTTACAAGACAAAGAAATTCATCAACAAGGTGAACCTCACAAATCCAGAATCCACTAGTTCGGTTTGGGATAGTGATTTGAATCTGGTAGTCATAGTACAATAATGCATTGGTTTTTCCGAACCAGCTCCATTGGTTCGGAAAACCTGGTTATCTGACACGCTTCTGGTACGAAGCTTGCCGGATTAGTGAGGTTCAACTGTCGGGTGCTCCGTCGTGAGGCAATAGTTAGCGAGCTAGTCAGGCAGACTACTGTGTGAGTTCAAGTATTACTGAGAGCCCTACGTTTGTGGCTTTGGTGACAGTCTACTTTAACCTTAGTGAATATTAACTGGTATATTTGTGTTTGAATTTTGGTAAAGTAGTGCGGTCCTTAGATGGAATGCAGTCCACACTAGAGTTAACTGTATTGCTTTATTTTTGCATTTCATACTCCAACATTGTCGAACTTCCTGTTGTACCACGTTTGGGCAGTGGGCTGGGGTAAGGGACATGGGTAAGGTTAAGGTCAGGGTAGGATTAAGTAACTCGGGACCACAGTCATTAGATATGAAAATAGAGCTATACTACAAACCCCGTAACAGGGACCGCACTTCTTTTTAAGGCACGCACTACTTGACTTTCTCAACTTTAATTCCTGGTCTATCAATGTTTAATCTTCTTTTTTTATAGTTTGGGCTTAACCAGTAGTAAAAATCCATATTGATGATCCACGGGAGCTAAATAATATAGCCTCCCTGTTGCACGCTCAGTATATACAGAGATAATGATTTCTCCCTACATCAGAAATCATGTGATCTGTCCAACATGGCAGACGAAATGAGCGACGAGGCTGAAAATGATGCAGAATTTTTGGAATACAAACTCTGTTCTTTCCAAAGTGACTTCCAATTATACAAAATACGAAATATTGTCCTGTGCACACGTAATCGTCTTCTCGTTATTCATTATGCAGACAGTAGACTGTCCATTGTCCGAGCCGGGAACTATGACCAGGAACTGAAGGCCGAAACTGACGTGAGGTAAGCAAAGCTAAAAGCAGCAAAACTTGGATTTCAAGTTTAGCAGAGATTTCGTTATCCGTCAACGGAGGAGATATGGGGCGTAATTTGGGTACTGTGTAGGGAAGTTGGGCCCCGATAGTAAAGTTTCACACCCTTGCACACTCGATGTTAAAAACGACGCACAAATAAAAACAATTTAACAATTTAATTTATTCGAAGTAATAACAATATAGGCTAATTTATGTGTGTACTTTAGTTTCTCTCTCTTGAATTCTCTCAATTCTTTGTATTTGTGAACTGTTTTTAACCTCAAGTGTGCGAAACTTTACATTCGGGTGTCGGGACCACCTTCCCTTAGTCTCTTTTGTGTAAAGTTTTTACCAATAATGAGTTACCTACCCACTAAATTTTCTTACCTAGCCTAATATAAAGATTAAAAGGAATACAACAGATTACCCGAATACTTTCCTTCAATATGCAAGATTTATTTAATAAAATGAATTAAACAATATGTAAACCATCATGAAGAACTAATAAAAAGATTTTTTTAATAATATGAATAGAAAAAAATATGCGAACCATACCAATTGTAAAAATGAGAGGTAATTCAATGTTATTATTAAAACAATCTCGTTATTGATATTATCACCAGTTGATTGTTTTACCTACAAAAATAAACCTTGTTCTGAAAAACAGTCCAAACGTTCATGAAAATGTTTTTCTTATCTTAGACAAAATTCCAGCTGTTTTCTTTGTTTTCTATATCTAAGAAAAAACTCAGGAACGAATTTTTGAATATTACAATTTGTTCAAAAAAATGTTTTTTGCGCTTTGGTTTTATAAGATTTGATACCTGGTTAGTTAGTATTTTTAACTGAGAACTACTTGGATGATTTTGGACTAGAATGCCAGAAAAACTCTCTCTCAGATTTGTCTCTTCTTTTCCTCTCAGTGTCTCAGAACAATTATAACATTTTAGAATATTTTTCATCTTCAAAAGATGTGAGAAAAAGCTCCTAAACATTTTTACTGTACATGTCACGAGGGTAGGTTATGGCCTTGTTTTCGTTCGTTTTCACCCCAAAACAACAACAACAATAACAAAACAAAAAAAAATCTTGGGCTATCTTTCGTTTTGTCAGTAAAATGGGGAAGCAACTCCCACTTTGTGAATTACTAAAATAAGAATAAGGATAATAAATAACAATAAATGATTTATCGACAATAATAAATTGTTTACGGTGGATAATGAAGGCAGGAATTATAAAATGGAGGAAAATACTGTAATCTTTCGTTTCATGTCGTTTAGGTTTGGTGAAACAATTTCCAAAGAATAATTACGGATGGATGGAAAGCATACAAGCAATAGAATTTACTACAGAATCCTGCTGTTGTAAATCATAATATTAGCTTCGTTGATTCAAATGATGCCACTTTCTTTGCATACAAACACCTTTGGAGGCAACTCTGGTCCAACTTTGTACGGAAACAAATAATAAAAATTAATTCATTAATGATAATAAATTGTTTACAGATTATAGTGTCTAGATAATATCCATAGACAAATATTTGTCTGCGAAAACCCTACGAAAACCGAACTCTTGTAGGTATATGTTTGTTCCGTCAACCATCCGAAGTGCCATGCGTGTTCATTGTTTCCGTTCTAGGTTTTAATACTAGACCAGTTGCCATCAATAGTGTTTGTATGCACACTAGTGGCATCATTTGAATCAATGAAGCTAATATTATGATTCTGTACCACTGATCTATATTATACAGATCGGTGTTCTATACTCCATTCCATTGTGAGCTTTCCATCCATCCGTAATTATTCTTGGTCGATCATTCGTTTTATATCGTTAAAATCAAGAATAGCTCAATATACCAAGTGGGAGTTGCTTCCCCATTATTTACCTACATAAAACGAAAGACTGCCAACTCTTGCCCTTATCCACACCGAATATAATTTATTTATAATTCTATTCTTGTTTTTTTCTTTCTTTCTAATGTTCTTTTTGAAAGCATTTCCTGGAAGATACCCTATTATTCTAAAAATAAACCAATTTTCCGCTCAAAGGAAATAGATGAAACCAGAATACATTCATTTAATTAGGAGACTCATCGAAAATCTTTCAACGGCTATTTTGCTGTTTGTCGCACATTTTAACGATAAATGGCTAAAAATAATCAGACATTCTTGCTCTGGACTCAATTTCTATAATTTATCGTAAAAAGCAATTTTTTGCCTTTGTGTGGTGCAGGTTTTTTTTGTGTTTTTTTTTTCTAAATTTACCGTCAAGTCTATTGAAAAAATATCCGAAGAATAAAATATAAGTATACGTTAAAAAAATTGTTGATTCTATTTACTTGTTGGTCTAACAGGAAAGCCAACGAGAGAAATCTCACCTTTTATCATCATGTATACATTCATTCATTCATTCATTATGTGACAAATAGCCGACTAGGGAGAATTCATTGTAGTTTTAGTTTTCTTTTTTACTGAATTGATAGATTTTATTTTCAGGCTCATAATTCGCAAAATGTATGTTCATAGTCCATTACTGTTACTACCCCAAAATGTAAATAAGTATTAATTTATCTCAACAGATATTGATTTTACAATATTTTGAATAAGACCCTCGTCTACAGAAACACTGCACACTTCAGTGGTTGTGTACGATCGGATACAATACTATGGTTCGGTTATGGATGCTGCTAAACCCCGTTTTTCGAAATATCGCTGTACACCACTTTTTCCATTTATATAAAAAAAAAAGAGACGATAAGTGAAAATACCCCTCAGCGTTTATTTAGCTACGAACTGTAATAGAAGCGACGCGCACCCACTTCCTCTCCTCTCTCATACACCCCAATCTCCTGTACCTTCCACCATCCCAATCTCAAACAAACGACTCAGCTTAACATACCATCATAAGCGTGTTTGGGGTCAAGGGGTGCTCAAAAATGTTCCCGATATAAATTAATGGTATTTTTTCGTCTTCGCTTTACGCTATTTCGGCTTATCAAAGGTTTGGGGAACGCTCCACTTGGTGGGGAAAGCTGTATATCTTAGATATAGATGTGGGTCCCTCCATTTATCCGATATTTTACTGATGGTTTGATAAAATATATAATTTTGAACTTTTAAAATGATATATACTTATTAATGTTATCGTATCGACAGTATTTGATTTCGATGTAGTTTTGTTTTTTTAATATTAGCTTCGTTCGAGGGTGCCTTTCTGATCTGCAGATCACTTCCTTACGCAAGGGTATTGCTTGCTTTTAACTACGAGTTCATTTCTTTTGTTCTAACACATGTAAACTATAAATGGAAATATTTCAGACTTGGACAAACGTGGAGTTTTTAACCGTCGTTATTGGATCGTTTGAATGGAACTGATTGTGACACTCCACCGCCTTGACGTTTCTTTCATAATTTCTCTGATTGCTTTTGGTTTATACACCATATCCAACATGGAGTTTGTGAAAATTTTACACCTGTGCACACCCGATGTTATAAATGGCGCATAAATAAAAAGAAATAAGAGAATTCGTGAAAGAAAAGCAGAACATTTCAGTTTTTACGGTGATGTGTCAAAATCAGTTCCAAATTCAAATGATCCAATAACGACAGTTAAAAATTAGCGTTTGCCCACAACTTCATCACTTTGTACACATTAATCAGTTCTTTTGACATATTCTGGTTTGATTATTAAATGACCAAATTATATGATGACCCCTGAGGAATTCTGACTACCTAAATCCTGATTATCTCCCTTTTCTCTTTTATGTTGACCAAAGGGGAGGCTGGTAGCAGCCCCTGAGAGCTTAATCTGTTGTTTCACTTTCAGTCTTTCATAAGACTGAAAAAACAATCAGTTGAATTAGCTGAGCAATTTTGGGGCATTTAGTTTAGAACCTATGTCGGACTTTTTCTAACTTCTAACATCGATGTGTAAGTGTGTGTGTGTGTGTGTGTATATATATATATATATATATATATATATATATATAAATTAATCATTGTGTCATCCACAGAGCTGTTTCATTGTATTACAACTCTTCAGTGTGGCTTTAGACAATTTAGTATCCTTTCCTGTACCACTAGTTAGGGTCGAAACCTTCACTTCAGACCTAAAGGCAGATGTTTTACCCCTGCCCTATGCAGAACTGGACGGTCAGTAGGACCGAATTAGGTGATGTATTTACTTACACCTTATACCCAACTACCAGAGTGCTCCATTCCAGAGTTGGAAGAGCTTTGCTATAATAGTTTATAGTAGATGAGTGCCTTACCTAAGAGTGCTCAACCCTAGAGAAGGGAGCATTAATTATAATGATAATAATTAATAATTGTGTCATCCTCAAACAACTGTTTCGTTGTATTACAACTGTTCAGTGTGACTATATATATATATATATATATATATATATATATATGTCTTGCTTCTTTTAATGTATATGTACTTACACTTAAAAATACATGTCCAAGTCCACATATCATTTCACACAAATAGAAATGACCCCCCCCCCCTCAATTAGTCCTAATTAGACTAATGACATGTTTTTCCTTCATTTCTGTTTGAGTTTCAAATTCCTTTGCATCCGGTACGCACACATCATATTCAACTTTTTCCACATTCATACCTGCTTACACCTGATACAAGTCAAAGAAGTTCACAAGTTTCAAAAAATAAAAAATAATACACAAATTTGCCTTGCCACAATTAAAATTCCATTTATTAGATTGTTGTTTCCTTATTTTCTCTTTTCATCCGCCCTGTGAAGAAGTCCAGAAAATGGACAAATTTTTAGGAATGAAACTTCCAATATCGTCATTCATTCCTCATATTGAATTTTGCCCTTTCTGTGATGTCATTTGAGTACACACATACAACAAGCTTGGATGCACTAGGGTCCGACTCTTGCTTCATTAAAATCTAAAAGGTAAACAAAACAGAATTCATTTCTCCATAGAATGTTATTCTCAAACCTACACGCCCCATTTCTACTCCTTTATTAGTAGTTCCTGTACCTGGAATTTGCGAACTTTAGCGAAATAAGTTGTCCTGAGTTGGGCCTCAGAAGTAGGGATGAATTTGTCATCAGTTTTTTGCATACATCACTGGTTTTTGGTGTGGTCATTGTTATTACATACAAAAATGAAGTCAAAACTCAATAGAAGAGTTTGGCAATACGAATTGTCAGCATGTCTATATTCTAGTAAATTGAAATATGCTACTGAATATCTCTAATATATCTTGGCTGATTGCTGTCAATACTATTTTGAAAATTAATGGTACCTGCTCCGTGTCAGTTTAAGATAAATTCGATATCCAGGTATCCCCTAGCTTTTTGAATGTTTGCTTTGTGCCACTTTTTTTGATTTTATGAAAAAGGCAAAAAGCAAAAATAGCATTGAGCATTTATTTTGCAGCAATTCTTTATAGAGGCAGTATACACCCTCTATCTTTCAATCTTACACCCCAGTCTACTGTACTTCCCACAGTTCCAAAGTTTGCCTAATTAGCCCAACATACTATCATCACCATTTCAGGGCCTGGGAATGCACAAAAACTTTTCTCTTATAAATTAATGGAAATCGCTTCTTTGTTTTACACCGTTTTGGTTTATGAATGTTTTTTTATAGGAATGCTCAACTTTCTGATAAAGGAAAAAACTTGTTTACCATAACTTTATTTATCAACTTTTTTTTTTTGCAAAAAAGCTGAATACTTTTCCCATCAGAAATTGCTATTTTTCTTTCAATTTGTTTTTCTATAAAATGATCTAAACTCCATCATAATGTGGGGATGGTTGTTCGAAATGCAGCCTCATCATATATATCCTTGTATTCACAACTTTTCTAGTCAATGTTCATGAGCCTAGAAATTAAACATTATTTCAATGGTGTGAGATTTCAATTAACAGACCAGATGACAATGTTGTGGTGTTAAGAGGTGAACGTGAACTTTAGGTGAAAAGTTGATGCATAATATTTGTACTGTATATAATTTTGTTTTGTTCATTGGTGATACTTTGTGAATACTTATCCTTTGGACTCCAATGGAATACTTTTTTGGGTCAGGCTAAATGTTTATCTAGAGCAATGTTCTCTAATTTGTAATCATCAATGTATTCAATGCAAAAATCTTATGTTGGGCAAATTTTTCTCTGACAAATGCCTGAATGCTTGTGCTAAAGTAAACTTGAAATTGTTTTCAAGGTAATTTTGGCACAGCCTATCTCTCATGGCCAATAAAACTGTATTGGCATGTTTTAATATAATACAAGTATTATTGCATTCTATGAAGTAACGTATTCAGTCAAGATTTTATTCTGTACTTTGAAATACTTTATTTAGTTTGTCATTTCATCAAGTAAAATATCAATGAGTATTTCTCATTTGTGTGTGATGCAGTGTTGAAATGAATTAGTCACTGAATAGAAACTTTCACTTGACTAATATCATCGAAACCCCCTCTAAAAACCCATTTTGAAGAAACAAAAAAACATTTTTTATAGACATAATAAGGAGTAAATGTTAAAATATTTGGCCCACTGGCTCTGTTGGTGCTGCCTGTACATATACGGAGCCAGCCAGCTCAAAAGCTGAAGAAACCTATGTTGACAGTAACACCCATCACAAATGTAGGATTTTAAAAAAAGACTTTCTAGTCAACAGAAACTGCTAAAAGATTATTTTCTATACGTATGATTATGATTTATCATTATTGTAATTATAAGTATAATTATTAATTACTGTATTATTTCAGGTATTTTTGTGCACATAGTTTCCTTTATGGTCTGTTTGCAAAATTTGAGTATGTTGAGATATGTGCACAACTTTAAAGGAACTATGGTTAGGAGCCTATATTAAATGATGTATGTTCACACACATATTTCCATTGCTTGAAAATGTTCATTGAAGTTACAGAGTGAAACTGGATACAAGTCTTATTACTATTCATATTTATAAGTTTGCTGAAGAAAACTAGCATTGAATATTATTTTCTGAATGATAAGAAATAGGACAAATTCATGGATTACTAATGTTTTTTTTATCTAACTGGCAAGATAGGATTCATATATTTCAACTTTTAGAGTCAATATTTCCAAAATATTGGCAGCTTAATTAAGTTGTAAATATTCACTTTGGAAAAACACTTCTTGTATAATTTTTGAAAACACCATTATCCTTCCAAGAATAGTTCAAACTAGTGAACTCTTTCTTTATGAGAAAGTTAGTCTTGAGTGATATAAGAAAACCATATTCAAATGGGGAATGCAAAAAGTCTGGTATGGCAGATCATTTATGCAAGCAAAAGAGTTCACGTTACATTTAGTGACATTTAGTGAAATGAGGTTCACCTAATAGCCAGAGAATATTGCTTGAGAGTTAGAAAAATGAAGGAAGCTGCATACATTAACCCATCCTTTCTAAAATAAAGTGAAATCTTCCAATGTTTTTCTGAAAAGACATACCATCACATAAACACACATTTATGTCCATATCAGAGATGTTATATAACTAACTGTTCTGTGGTATTTCTATTTGTATAATTATCAGCATAGTCTTTGCTATCTCTAGGCTTATAGGTCGGCCACACAAAAATCCTAAGTATATCTCTCAGGCTTAGATATCAATGTTGTCGATTCATTCTTTTATCAAAATGAACTAATTTTATTGGGATCCACTTTTTGATGTGATTTTGCAATTTTTGGGTTCTAGGAAATAAGTGCTTTGTTGAATTGTCCTTGTATAGTGATATCATGCAGTCAGTTGCTTATCTTAGTTGATGAATTTCACTGAACATTTTGAGTACAAAGTACAAAAAAATGACGCAGACAAATTTTGCAAATCATTAATATTTTATCTAAAATAAAAGTGGTTTTCAGTTTCTTGTGTTCATTTTCTTTCATGCTAAAGCATATGGAGAGAGGAAAGGAGTATTGGGAACATGCACACACACAAAATGGGGTACTGCTAAAAGTATTGAGACAACTGCTGCTAGTGGTATCTCTACTACTACTTCTACTGCTGATGATGATATTTCAGTTTTGTTTTTCACTTAAATCTATTGTCTTGTTGTCTGGAAATCATTTTTTTTTCAAAAATGAAATATGTGTTATTGGAAATCGACAGAAAAAAAATTTAATTCAAAGTTTGCATTTTTTTTTTTTGTGATAAATAAATTTATACTAAAATATGTATAATTTATCCATGCGTAAATAATCCAGTCACTTTTGATGGGTATTTTGCTAGTAAGAAATATACCAGATAGTAATTACATAATGTATAAGGATTAGTGTGTGTGTGTGTGTGTGTGCACACATAATCTAAAAATGCTTGTAATGATCTCAACTGAACATTGATGTTATTTCATTGTCACTTCATGTGAGTTCTTGTAGAATATGAATAAATTCAAATAACAATTCCACCCTGCAGAAGATCAGTCTGATATTTTCAGCAAGTTGTCCAAATAGTCAGTCATGTTCTGTTAAGCAGTTGAAAAATCCAACATGACTTGATATTTTGTTGCTAATAACCCTTCCTTTATTTGGACATAGAATGGACAGAAAAAGTGAGGTTGAACAAGGGATAAGGTTTCTTTATTTCGAATTCTATGAGTTGAAAAAGGAATAAGTAGTAGTAATAGAAAGACAACGTGCTGTTTTTATAGTTGATTGCAGCCCTCCCTTCATTTGGTCATAGAATGGAGAGATGAAGAGATCTTGAACCAGACCAGGCTTCCTTATTTCAAATCCTGACCACCTTCCTCATTGTAGGTCCCTAAGACACACTGTACTAAAGTGCTGGGTGCTAGAAAGACAGGAGCGAGTAAATGTACTGTGAATGCTCCCCCAAATACCTTCTTTACAATCACTTACCTAACATTATAGCTCTATGTCCACTGAGCTTAATAGCTGATAAAAGCGGCCTTTAAACAAGTATTTTATAAGAAGTTTTCCCAGCTCATATGATAATGAACAAAATCTCACACATCACATGATGATATTGATCAACAAATAAAAACCTTGGGACCTTGTATGCAAGGATCACAGATTCAACAATATATCACCTGATGATGAATGGAGATGGACAAACTAAAATGTTCTGAATTCATGCATACATCATTAATCGTTTCTTTTTATCCTCTCATACCTCTTGTGTGTATTTACATTTGTAATATCTGAAAAGATATAAAAAAGCTCTTTTGTTTCTTGTCTATTTATTTAAGGCTATCTCAGCTCCTATAGTTGGCATGACTCCAATGTAAATGTTTATTTGATCTTTGCCAGATTTTATTGTTACTTTTGTGTAACTAATAAATCAATGATGTTTACTATATCAGAAATGTTATAAATTGGCAGATCCACAACTCTGTACATTTAGTCCAGGGCTTCTTGAACTATTTCAGCATCATACACCTCAAGTATTTATCACAGAATATCTTCCACCTACAATTGAATTTCAATGTTTTTGATTATTTTCATCTTATTCTCCCTTGTGTATAATTTCGAGCTAAAAAGATGAATTGACTCATTTCTTAAATGTTTATTTCATTCAAAATATGTAAAAAACAAAAAAACAAACTAGGAATGAACAAGAAATTATGTAGAAAGCCTATTAAAATTTTTTCTGTTGACATAAAGTTAGTAAACAACGGTCTTAAAATTAGATTCTTAGAACGATTGTTCGTGTATTTAAACCTTGAGTAAGTTCCTCCTTCTTTTTTTTTTTTAGTCTTTTAAGTATAGAAAAATACAAATATCTGAGTAAATTAAGTTATCCATATTCTTTCACTGCTCTATCTAGCTTCACTCACCCACAAAATAATTCTATTCACCCTGGGATGAATCATCCACCAATTTAAGAATCACTGGTCTAGTCAACCAAAAACGCTCAAGAGGCATTAACTTAAAACTGAAATGTTTAACATCTAGAAACTTGCATCAAAATAAGATATATATCTACTCTCTCCTCTTCCCTAGGTATTTCTCAAAAAATCACTTGTCCACATGTTGCAGTGAGATATTGTTTCTCCAGATGTGTCCACACATCTCTCTTAGACACTTTTTGATTGATTGGTTGATCTTGTATATGTAAACAACAGAAAGAGGAAGGAGAAGAAAGTGTGATGTCATTAAAAGGATATCTAATCTGATCAATAGATGACTTATCAAGCATTTGTTTTTACAGTGTTGCCAAGTATGGTTTGTTATTAATAGTTAAAACTATCTTTAAAAATGGCTAAAATCGGCTAAATTTTTATATTTCCAGCTAACTTTATAGCTAGAAATGTCCTGTATACCCATGTAAAGACTACTTATCAGAAAAAAAACCTTACCCTGAGACTCCAGAATAAATCATTGATAAAAATTGTACATTTACTTAATTTAAATCTATTAATTGTTTTTTTTAATAACCAGATTATAGGGTGAGTCATCTTCACTTTCTTCTTCCTCCTGCTACTACTATCTCAACTACTAATGCTACTACTATTTAGTTCTGAATTCATCTGAAATCGGGGATCACAGATATGGATATAAGGATGGTAGATACATTGTTGAACTTATGGTTCTTGTTTACCATAGAAAAGGAAATTGTCTGGCTCGAACATTGCCCTTCTAAATTTAAACTAAATTTTGTTTTTCCTATGAGTCATTGTAATCCCAGGA
This sequence comes from Thysanoteuthis rhombus, assembly GCA_963457665.1. NCBI lineage: Eukaryota > Metazoa > Mollusca > Cephalopoda > Oegopsida > Thysanoteuthidae > Thysanoteuthis > Thysanoteuthis major. Next base: position 30,362,487 of record OY735231.1, on the reverse strand, counting down.
GTCGCGATGTATTCAGAAAAAAGCAATGAAAATGAAAAAAACATATTTAAAAAACAATACAAGAAGTTAATAGATGACATCAGAAGAAAATGTCTGAATGATTCTGTCCAGCTCTGAAATTACATCCTCCAAAAATACTTGATTGCCTTTTGACCACATCTGAGCCAAAGCAGGAATTACGTCAGTTTTAAAATATATGATTTTCCTTTTTCCTCACGGATAACTCTGTCTGTTTCTGCAGTCATTATGGAGACCGTGTTGCCATGGATGTAACTGCCATAGACACACACTGGTAGAGTTATTTGGACTATTGATTTTATTCTATTTGTTGATTTTGTCATTACAATGTTTCAGCTGATCCATTCTACAGCCTTCAATCCATATAGAAAAATACTTCCTGCAATTCTGTTTTTAGTCATTGTCATTCCAAAAGTTATTTGGACTGCTGGTGTTATTCCTTCTGTTGTTCACATCCTGTGGCTATGACTTTCCTCAGGTGTAAAATCTGTATGCAAAGATGTTGTTTGCTTCCGTCAGTTGATATAATTTGTAAAGGAAAACAAAGGTTAATCCATGAGATTGAACTAGTGCATTTATGGTGTGACTTTCAGGCTTGATTTTTCTCCGAGTAGTGTAGACAAAAAATGATGGCCAGCAGAGCAAAATGGTATCGAATTGGACCAATCCATTTTGCGTACATTAGCTTTGCAGATAAATGTCTAATTCAAACCAGTGTGGATTTCTTTGTTCTAGTAAAGAAAGGATTAGAGAGCAACACTGTATAAAATATTGAATCACCTCTATTATACACATTGCTCTTAGATTAGGCATAACAGGTTGGGGTATTTTCAATTATGGCAGCTAGAAATTAAAGTTTCAAAAAATCTGTGGAAATCTGATCTCATTCTTTTTGTCAAAATCCAACTATTTGAGTTTTGGTTCCATTTTTGTATATCACAATGATGACAATGACCTCACCAAAAACCTGTGATGCTGTGCACAAATAACAGTGAATATGCAAAAACCGATGACAAAATCACTCCCATTCTTAAAGGAGTTGAAATGGGGCATATAGTTTCAGAATAATATTGTATGGAGAAATGGATTCTGTTTTGTTTACCATTGAGATTTTAATGAAGCCCCTAAGTTTGTCTTATTTATTTTTTATCAAATAAAGCATTATCAACTTTTTAAATTTTTGACTAGTATTTTCTTTCATCTTAAATTCTTAGTTGCTTTTTATTGAATATCTCAAACCATCATTCCATGGTCATTAGTATACAGTATGGATCAGAAATAGAGAATATGTGAACTCGCATCCCTTTTCCTCTGGAATATTGCCTATCCAGGGCACTTACTTTACTGATTAGGCCATGGAGGCCACCTGTTACAAAAGTTCATATCTAACCACATAGTTTTCATCATTAATTTCCTCCAAACACCTGATTCACTGCCATCTCTTTTTTTCCCCCCATGTTTATATTATCTTGTACTTGTTATTAAAAACAAAAATGGTGGTGAATTGGGTGTTTGAGAAAAAAGAAAAAAATGAATACTATATGGCTAGATTAGAGCTTCTCTAACCAGTGGTCTTTATGGTCTAAACAGTTCGGCAGCTGCCCAAGATAGGCAGGCTTCCCAAAGATAAGAGATGTGAGATCGAATATCTCAAGAGGATTATTCTTTATTTTCAATCCATACTGCATTCTAACGACAATAGGATGATTGTTGTGATTAAAAGCTACAGAAATATCCGTACCTCGCATAAATGAATCACCAGAGCCCTCATGTGTATTAGAACTAATTATCTAAAAAATCATCTCAATGCATGTACAAAGGTTGTTCATTTACTCCAAGTTGGTGATTTTTTTTTTTTTTTTTTTTTTAAACCACAAAATATTATTGGTCTTTTATCTTGGAAAAGAAGCTGGTGGAGTTGAAATTACTTTTGTTCAGAATTATCACCAATATGAAAGTGGTTTAGTATTCTAAGTATGGAGTAGGAGTTTTGTAGTTGCCAATAGAGTGTGGCAAGGTACTGACATCATCAACATAGGCCTGGTTCTTAACAGTAGTGTTTTGCTTATGAAAATACTGCTGTTTCAGGCCTATACTGATGATGCCACACTTTGCCAATTGTGCTCATGATAAGAGTTATCACCATTACAGAAGTTCAAAGATCATGGAGTCCGAGTTTTGTGGTTGTCTGTTTAATGTTATCACCATTATGGAAGTTCTGAGGTGGTGGGGTAGGAGTTTTATGGAATCATGTTGATGACAGACACCCCAAGAAATGATAAAATTCAAAAGCGTAGACCCTTACTATATACCCAATGACATAACCTTGTACATCAACAGTCTTACGAACATGAAGAAATAAAATCTGGTTTTACAAAATTTATCATGATAAAATGAAATGCTAAGTTCTTGTATATTTTGCCTCACTGACAGTTGTTTTAAAAACTTGGATTGGATTTGTTTAATTTGTTAATTTAATATTTATCAAGTTCAGAAAACACCTCAATACGATATGGTTTAATGGGGATTTATGATAAAATAGAATGAAAAGTTTTTGAAACAATTGTCGTTAGGTAAAATATGTAACAGTTTTGTATTTTACTTTAAATCTTCATAAAATCAAATCGTATTTGGGTGTTTCCTCCTGGCGATATATGCTTTTGCCCTGACATTGGAAAGTGGCAGCGGATACCCATGGTCCTGGAAGGCTAGAGTAAGAGTTTTGTGGTTGTCTATTTGGGCTTTTGTTCAGAGTTATCACCAATGCTGAAGTTTTGAGGCTTCGGATGTTAGAATGAAAAAAATAGTGAAGTGTTGTTATGAAAATGAATGAATGTTAATTGCCTTTTTAAGTGACAATCTTAGTGGGGGTCAATCAGGTTTGCTCCTATGAGAAGGCAGGAGTTTCACTGAAGGTTAATACAAAATTATGGATTAGTATAAACCCTGATGAGAGAAAATGCTGTAGAATTCTGACAAAGACATTTCTAAATATATTAAAAATATTTGAGAGTTGTCTGTGGAACTAACTCCTGTTTATCAATTTTGAGACTCTTTTTATAAGGGGAAAATAGATCCTAGAGAAGACTAGATTAGGACTGGTTAGGATATATATATAAGATGGTGTCTATAAATAACTGGAATTATAGACTCATCTCTAATCACCACTATGGAAAAAAATGTTGATCATTTTGAACTTGCCTCTTCAAATCATAGTACACATTCAAACAATTGTTTTGTTTTTCTGTTTTTTTATTCCCCTGTGAGCAAATGAGGCATGAATTCGGTAGAAACTCATTTCATTTTCAAAGCTTCTGTTCTATTTGCTGGCATAAACTGCAAGATAAACTGAGTCATCTTGGGTATCTCATCAATGGTCCAATGGCGATCTTCATTAAGTGCATGGTAAAATTTGTCAAGATTTTGACCAGATCATGGTTGATCTTTGAGAGACATTTCACCGTCTTTGAAATGCAAATACCACTCATACGCTTCTTTAATGTTTCCAAATTGTTTGAGGGGCCAAGTTGGGAAAGAGAACTTTAACAAAGCGAACATTTGTTGACACATCTTGATTTATTAAATTTCATTTGTTTTTTTTTATTAATTTTTTCTATAAGTATTTTTTCATATGATATATATATTCAGTGGTGTTCTTTGGGTTAGGGTCAACCAGGCCAGTCATTCAAGGTGTCACCCACAATGTTGCTAATTCAAAAAAGATTTTGCGCTTATTCAATCAAAAGAAAATGTCAAAACATGCTGAGAAACACTGTCAAGCCTTTTTATGGCCATTTGTAATAGTTGAAAATTGCTGCATTCATCTGAAATTGCTTGAAAATAGCTAAAGATTGGCTAAAATCACTGAAAAAAAGTTCAATTGACAGCATATTTGAGATATATTGATATATACATTGCATTTTTTATACGTGGATAATACAATTTTGCATTGCAGTAAGCTCAAAGGATAGCCTTCTGCTGACTACAAATGGATTTTCATAATTTTAATTTTTGCTTTCACTACTTTGAAAATTTTTTCATTTTTCAGCATTTTTATTACATCATCAGAACATAAAATTCTATTTTAGTATGTCTGATGTATCCAATAGCATGACAGAGTACGAACACTTATTTCTAACTATTATATGGATGGATGTATTTGATCTTCATTACACTTATCAGTTTTACATGCTTTGAAATGATGAGGTCAGAAAATGATGCATTTTTCCCGCCTCCTTAAAATCTTTGCATCTTTTGTTTTCTTCATTTTAGAGAAATCTACTACCATGATGATGATAACTCTCTGACCACTCTCTGCCTGTTACACAACAATGGAAACTTGTCAGTTTACGCCCTTGAAGACAATCTGCGTTGTATTGCATCTTGGAATGAATTGGCACTATCTACGGTTCTATCTGACCAAGGTATCTTTCTTTTCATGTCTTCAGAATTTCTTTTAGATTTTAGCTAGACATATGTAAGTGCAGATGTGCACTTTGGTTACTGGCATAAAAAAACATCATTGGTGAACAGAGTTTGAATTTCAGCCAAGGCTGCTTATGTCCACTTTGCGCACCAATGACCTTTGAGAAAGGCATGAATCCATTTCTCCTTCCAGCTATGGGTAAATAGTAGAGCAGTAGAAGCCCCTTAGGTAGTTCTTCTTAGAAATGGTTACTCAAACAAAAAAAACAAAAATCTACTGCTTGATGCCATCAAAAGTTTGAAATATGAGAAAAAATTAGCTACATTTTGGAGCTTTTTTTGTCCAAAATCAGCTCAAAGTTATGCAAGTCAAGTCATTGGTGAGTGACAGTGTGAACTGCAGTAACAGTTCAAGTAACCAGAAGTTATTTGCTACTTTGTGCAACCAGAGAAAAACAAGAACACATTGGCAATGGGGATGTGATGTCACAGTAATGGTGATATTATCCAACACGCATGTATAAGTATCTAAACTGAATGATAGATGAGTAATGTTTTAAAGGGCATTTTACTCTCTGCACATAATGAAAACTTAGTTATGATATATTTCTCTTATTTTTCTCTTTCAGGGTTGGTGCTGCCAAATACATCTTCTCTGCCCTTTGTCCTGGGCTGCACACGTAGTCGCTTGATGGTATTGGCCCAGGAAGAGGATGGTCGCCTATTGACTCCAGCTGAGGAACAACCCACAAATGACGTTTCTGGTGCAACCAGCACGACCGAACCCCCCGTGGCTGGCAGGGTCGCCAGTCTTCTCCTTTCTTCAAAATCAACAGGGAAATTAGAGTGTGGTTACACGATTGCACTGCCTACTCATTTTGAGGACTGCCATGTTGTGCCTTCTGTTCAGTTACACCAATCAACACTCTCAATTCTTGACTGGGCACAACACGCACTCTGTATCCTTTATCTGATTCGTGACTGAGCTAACAGATTATTTAATGTAACCTCGGATAGAAATGACCTTCAACATCACCATTTTTTTTCATCTGCTTATTATATATTTTCATATCCACTTTCAATGCATCAAATATTATTTCTTTTATTTTGAGATGAGTCAGTATCATTCCAAGATATGTTCCCAAACCTATATGAAATATTCTTTATATATAAAAATCAGACGATATACGTTCAGAAATTAGCCCGTACGCTGTTTCCTATTTTTAGAATCAACCATTTTATAATTATGGCATTGTCTTCAACAAAACTTGAATTGGAAACAATCAAACAAAACTGTCACTATACTGTCAACAGGTTTCTTCAGTTTTTGAGAGAGTTTGGCTGGCTATATATGAATGTGTCATGCATACAGGCCAGTTAATGAGATTTTTACGGGAAGGTTCAGTTCACAATGTAAGTTTATGCTAATTTGGTCCCTTAGTTTGTGTCCAGCAGCATTCACGCTTGTTTTTTTTTTTCGTTCAGCTGCATTTATGTATTTATAGTGGCCCCTGCCCAACCAAAGGTAAGAGAAGTACTTTTGGTAGCATTGCAAAAAGGGCTTATCGATGAGTAAGTTAATTCTCTCACCTTTTGTTGATCACTAACAAGGTCCGAATTTTTTTAAAATACGAGTGTGAACACTGCCAGACACTGAATAAGCAACCTATTTAGCATAAACTTACATTGCAAATTGACCCAACCCCCTTAAAAACATATTTAAAGGGGGGATTTTCAAAAAACAAAAACCTTTTTTTCTAGACATAATAAGGAGTAAATGTTGAAATTTTCAGCCCTGTTGCTCTATTGGTACAGTCATATATAAATGATACATACATAGCCAGCCAGACCAACTTGAAAACTAAAGAAACTTATGGTGATAGTTTCAGTTGCAGGTTCTTAATTGCTTTACTAATACTAACAATACAGAAACCAAAACAAACATGGTGCCTTAGAGATTGGAATGAAGATTAGGTAAAGTTTAGATTTGGTTTCTGCCTAGCCATAAGTTCTTGTAGCTCAGATGGCAGAGCAGCTGGTGCATTTAACCAGGTTTCCCAGTGGCAAAAAAGAATGTAAGTCAGAGTTTCACAAAAATATATTCATTTCCAATCCATTTTGTTCAGTCAATGCCGTAAATCAACGCCTCCAGTCAAATTTTGTGAAAAACTTGAAAAAACAGAAATATCCCTTTTTTATTTCCATTGAACAAATGGGTTTATGATATGTTCCATGTAATGTTCGAGTCTCGATTTTAAAGTTACCGGTAATAGATTCAACTCATGTAATTTGAATTTTCATAATTCAAACATGTTTTCCCTTACGCTATGGGACAACTATCTTGGTTCATGCCTTACACTTTCTCAATGCTTGTATTGATTGTTAACATTTCAACCCTGACCATCTTATTAATTGTATACGAATCATAGGATAATGAAATAACATATCATATAATGGAATACAGTAAGTAGGAAAACATTTGTAATAACATTATCTTTTTTTTATATTTTGAACGAAATTATTTGTTAACTTCTGCTTCCTAGTGTAGGCCTACGAGTCCAATGGCCTAGTTTAGGAACCAAAATTTTTACTATCCAAAAGCATGCTTCCTATAATGTTTTAGACCCTCATCATAAGTTGAAATATTGGTCTCAAAAAGTCGAACATAACACGAGTATATATGGTATAATAAGCTTTCTAACTTGTTGTATTTTGGTGAGCCATAGCAGAAGCGTAGCTATGGGACACCAAAAAGCTTTGTAAATAATAGTTCACCTAATGCATTCCTACTGACAAATCTCAATAAGTGTTGGAGGAGGTCCCTCAACGAGCCAAGCCCTAGGGCCCCCTAATCTCTGAACCACAACTGTTGTTCCATTCCTTAACTTACAGATTTATATGACATTGAGGATGGCACGTGTTTCCTACAAGTCAACCTTCATTCCATCGTTCACTTATGCAGCAGTATGCCTAAATTCTGGCGGGTCTCTAATGATGACATTCAGCTTTTTCTCATCTCCGAAATCAACTCCGCCATTTGTTTCTCCCTGAGGGATCTCTATTCCTTTCGTCCGGAAGACTGCAAGTTCTCCTTCCCCTCGACTGACCTCCCACAGACTGCAGAGCACAGAAAATGGAGTCGCATACACAAGTACGGTTATTGTATTCCTATGATTCAGAAGTCTTCGGCTCTGAATTCGTCATCCGCAGAGAACGGTGCCAAGAAGCGGGTGTCTGGTTTGAAGAAGTGCCTGCCCTCGGTGACACTCGATGACAAAATTAAAGTCATGCAACTCCCGGAATTCTTGGAACAACATCATGCAACGGATATTGTTGTCTCTCCGACTGTGGGCAAGGTTTTATTCACGAGTGAAGAGAATGTTAATGCGGCTGTTCTGTGGATGTGTGATTTTACGACTGGCAATGTCAGACTCAAAAGGTAAGTGTTGTGTTATGAGCATACGTGTTTATTGTTACATATTGTGTGTATGTACACATACAAACTACATATGATGCAAGTTTGGTTGAAAATGAGACTTCTATTGACTCATAATACTTTTTTAGTGTGTGGGGTATATATATATATATATATATATATATATATATATATATATATATATATAGTGTGTGTGTATGTTTTTTGTGTGTACAATAAGGACGTTTAAGATCAGTCTATAAATTTAGACATCTATGAATTTAAGCAGTATCCAATTAAAAAAAGATATATATATACAATGGCCATATCCCATGTTCTTATTACCATATATATATATATATATATATATATATATATATATATATATATATAAATGAATGAATTTTTTTTTTCTTTTTCCAGATTCAAAAAAGGTTCAGGCCACGTTGTCTTAGGAATGGAACAATGTCATCCTCCTTTGATTCTAAGAGAAGGTGGACTCTACGCGATGGTCGATGGATTGCTTCAAGAGGAATTTATTGACAAGGTTCGTTCCTAATTCTTTCTCCAAGAGTCAATCACTGAGTTCATTCATGATCTCCCTCATTAAATCATTTTCACACGATTCCAAGTTGATTGAAAATTCTTGATTAGTTAAGCAAATTCAAAAAACAAAAGTTTAATTTTCAAACTACTGGGGCAATGGCTGTTACAAAGGTGCATGGTATGTGGAATAGCCTGCCATAACTGTTATTTCCATCCATTATAAAAAAAAAACCACAGTCTCAATGGATTTTGTTTACTTGTCTTCAGTGTTGCCAATTAAGACATTTTATGCCCAAATGTTTTTATTTTTTATTAGATTCCTTGAGACTTCACTTGACATGGCACTGCTTTGTGTTGACTAATACACCTGGTGAATGTCAACTTCATACAATGGCCTGTTGTCAAGTAACCATGGTGCACTCACTCACCGATTTCTCCAATTGTACTTAGATTAAAAGGCAAAAATTGTAAAACCTTACTCGTAAAAATCAATACTTGCAAATCACTATTGTAGTGCTTAACAGACTAAAAGCTAACTAACAAGTATCACTTCTTGTCTAAGTTTGATTTGAAACAGTACAAGCTAGGGAGTATTAGCTCATTTGACACCCTAATATACTCTAAATTTGGAGGTACAGGTGGCCTTATGGTTAACAGTGCAGAGAATGGAATCCGTGAACTGAGTTCAATTTCTGGCTGAGACAGTTTGCATTAATTATGCACTTTGGAAAGGCATGAATCCATCTCTTCTTCCCAAGCTGTGGTTAAAATAGCAGGGTGCACTGTGCTCTTTTGCTATTAGTTGGCAAAAACTCTGATCTCAAACTAAAGAGTTGAACCCCCTGTTAAGGCAGATGGATATTAACATTGACTTTCTTCTGGCAGCTCCTGCAGCCTAGCAGATGCTGAATGTTCCATTCTGCTTTCCTTCTAATTGTATCAGTAAGGCTTAGAGGGAAGGATTCTATCAGCGTTCCAGGTTTCCGTAAATTTAACTCAGGCCTCCACCTATCGAAAGGTCTCCAGTGTGATTCTATTGTTCACAAAGGCAGAAGGAGGCCTTTATGTTGCACTTATACCTGAATTTAATCCATTGTAATCTTCTTTTTTCATTTCATCTTTCTATATACCTCAAAGGTTTTTGTCTTAATTTTTTCCAATTGATGTTCCTGCTGACAATTACGTTCTTTTATTCCAATTTCAGGTGATGACTTATGGCGGTGCCCGAGTCACTGATGAACTGTGCCAAATGAACAAATGGGGCCGATGCTCTTTGCCCCTACGAGCTTTGGAACTTGGCCTCAAATACAGGCAGCTGGACACAATTAGTGTCTTTTTACGGACAAGACAAAACCGTGAGTGATGTGACCTTTACAATGCCTAGCAAAATATTTACTGTATTTGTTGACATCTAAGACCCCCAACCATCCTTATTTCAGAAGGTAATGATAAGAATAAAATGCATTTCTATAAAATTCTTCTCATTTATCACTCAGGTTTTATAACTCCTCTTCAAATTTTGGCCAATGTGGGGATAGACGACAAAGGTGAGGTTTACCTTTTGAAAAGCATAAAAAACGACAGTTTCTAACTGAAAATTTAACTGAGATCAAAGAAAACTGGATATTTAGTATTACAACTCTTCAGTGTCTGATTACCTTAGTGCTGTTAAAATTGTAATTGCATGTACCTTAATTTTAGAGTCTGTAAAATAGCTTCGGACATGGTATTAAGTATAAGACTGTTCTGTACTCTTAGGAATAGGGTAAAACTAATGGCTGCACCCATTGTTTACATATTTCTGTGGATGATTCAAAATGTTTTTGTATCTGTATGATAATGGATCAGGACACCAATCAACCCTGTTGTTTAGGAGTGAAAAGGAAGCTAGTAAGCTTCATTTGCACTGAAGAAGTGTTTAAAGTGTTCTAATCTGATGACAATGAAATGGTTCATGGTGAAGACTATCCAGAGAGTGAGCAACTTCGAATTAGCCATTTGCTGATTTTTTTCTGTTACACGGGTTGTTTTGAAATAGTGAAATTAAACTAAAATGTCCAAGGATGGGGTATTGGCCAGTGGACAGGTTTAAGTGTTTAACGAATTAATGTCTCCAGACGTTATTTGAGTTTTTACCACACCAGTATAAATTTCAATTGACCAAATAAAAATTTGTGTTTTATTTCCTCGACCAATTTTTACTTCATAAAGAAAGAAACAGTACACAGTTATCACTTGATAATGCACGTGTTTACCATTGACAAGACGCCTGACATGCATTTTTTTTTTTTTTCTTCAGTTTTTTCAAACAAAAGTCTAGATGGGATGCAAACAGATTCCATAGATCAAAGCAGTGTTGAGGGTAATGGTCACCTGTTAAGTCTGAGACGGCTGGAACCTGCTTACCAAATTCTGCTGCGCAGTATCGAAGAGAATATGGCCGAACAACAATCGCTGTTCTTTGCACAGCAATTGCTGGGTGTGATGTTGAATCATTTGTACTGCTTACTTAACGACGCCCTATCAGTGCAAAACCTCCAGCCAGACGACAACATCCCCGATGATGAGCAAGACGAAACGGATCAAGCCATGGATATTGTTATGGATTACATCTCCAATGTGCGGAGCTATATGACCACTTTGGGTCAAAAGAGACAGAATACATTGGACGAAGATGATGTGCCCTCAGGAATGAGTCATTCGATTATCAGTATGGATCAAGAGAGCAGCAACTGGGCAGACATGGATGTTATGGTAAGTCATTTTTTATTTATCTATTTATATGTTATGTCTCTTCTGGGCATCTCCAACTATACACAATATTCATACGTCAACTTCAAAGCATTTGAAAAATTCATGAAACATATACAATGTACATGAATACAAACATCTACCATTTAACACAATTCACCAATCATCATTTTTCAACGTCCATTGTTGGACATGGACCTTCCCCAGAATTCGCCACACTTCTCTGTCGTGGGCGTCCTAGAGCCAGCACTTTCTGAATTTGTCTCGCTCATCTCTCCATCTAATATTCTGCCAGCCTCGGTTGTGCATGTGATCTCTGGGGATCCATGTCATGAGTCACGACACTCCCCATGGTTCGCACACTGGAACTTCACCAACCACTCCCTTGAAAATCTCATCAGACAGATTCCCAAACTCTCCTCTGTAATCTCATACTCTTTCCATAAATTCTAACCTTACCTAAATTATTTTTAAGACTCTGTACACTATTGCTATTTCAAATATGACTGGGCTACTTGTTTAAAAAATATATTATTTTATTAGAAAAAACATGTAATAGTTTAGTAGATTTAGATTTTGAAATCTGCCTTGTCAATAGATTTCCAATTCAAAGAATGGTGTACCATATTTAGAAATATCATTGTGTACTGAAACAGTGTCATTAGCTTATCATATAATTTAGAGGCAAGTGTTGGCGATATCAATGGCTAAATTACCATCCAATCCATGTAGCCCCATAAATGGCCCACCCAACCAACCAATCAAGTTGGCTACAGATTCCTCTGAGTGTGTGTGTGTGTTTCTCAAGGCACTCTTGGTCACATTGGAAATTCACATGAGTTCACCACTAGGCAACTTGTAAAAACTTGGGGGTGGGGTTCTATGGTTATTTTGGACCAACAATGCCCAAATCTTGTGAGTTACGGAGACATATATATGTACACAAACTATAAATAGCATTTGTAGAATGATAGCATGTGAGTCTAACTTGTCTTTGGTTGCGAATTTGCTCCCATTCCCCCCCAACCCCATCTCTCTATATGTGTTGGTCTCTACGTTTGCTTCCATTACCCCTTATCTATGTTTTACTCACTTAATGGAAAATGATGAAAGATAATGTACGCGTCTGACATAATGTTTCAAACCTTTGCATCTGTTATCTTCACTCTCATTGACATCAACATGATAATGTCGTACAATCATAGTACAATTATACTACAAAGAATGACATGCTCCTGAAAAGTTGCATGAGGCTAGAATAATCATTTATTCTCACTGGATCATTAGGCAGAAAAGGGCCTGTCCCTAGAGTGTATAGAAAGAACAGGTTGCAGTTATAAGACTTTTGTGAAGGGAGTTTATCTAATTAGTGAAATCTACAACTTGCATGACTGGTTTAGCATTCTGGCATGTCTGTCTGTCTAATGAAATGTATTCTTTATATAAGGAGTCACTGGAAGTGATGAAATACCTTGTTAGTTTCATAATGCTTCTTTTGAACAAGTCATAAACAATGAAACTAGAATATCATATCTCTGTTTTTCAGGTTGTAAAATCTACCATCATTCAAGCAGCCATCATCCCTTCTATGGCTCTTTTTGCCTATTCTTCCCTTCTTAGCCTCTCAAAGAGAACATAACTTAATAAAAACAATGCAAATATTATATTTTGTCCAATGTGCTGTTATTATGACTTGGGAGCCATCTACTAAATCTCAGTATGGACAGTCATGGAACTTGGATGAGTTGCAGTGAGCAGTAATCCTTTAATTATTCTTGTAAATCATTTGTCTTACCATATATGCTATAGTGTCAATGTTAAACTTGTTGGCTACAGAAGTTAAGAAGGTTGCTTCTGAATAAATTCAATTACATGGATTACAAAATGAAAAAAAATGTGATAATGAGAATCTTTAGGTTCAGATTAAGATATTTCAATCAAACTATTGACTTGATTTTGTTAATGAAATTATTTGCTTCCTTTTTATTCCCAGGATGCAATAGAGGATGGCATCAGGAAAAACATTGTGCCAGTTGCTCAGGATTACTTGTTACAGCAAAATTTACCTCAACTGGCTCAGCTCTCAGAAGTATTTCGTTTGGGCCTCCTTCGCAGCATAGAGTATTTACAAAGAGGACAATTTGAAGATGCTTCTCTGTTAATTTCCAATTTGGTAAGACTTTGGGATTCATTTTTTTCTCCTGCTTTTTAAAATGTCCTAATCTCCGTACTTGGCACATAGTGAGTGTCAAGCTCACTATGCTAGCAAATCGGACTAATCACATCCATATATTATTTACCAAGCTTACTGTAGTATGACACAAGGTCACAGCAGTGAAGCACCCAATGGACTAATCATAGTCCTATGGTTGGCACCCTGCACTCCTGTTTTTATTATTACACATTCAAGTAGCAGATCTTCCTTGAGAGATTTTTTTAAATTCTTACTATGATTTAGCAAGGTATTCATACTAATATTTGTATTTATAGTAACATGTACTAATGTTTGTTGATATGAGACACTGTCAGATAAAATTGAACTTTTATGTGTGGCAGCACTAACACTGGTTTTTTTGAAATTCAGACCTTTTTAGTGATCTCTGCCCAAGGAAAGGCAAGAGAAGTAATTTATTTATTGATCACCCTTTTTCCAATTTTTGATTGATCACCCCTACATGACATGCTACCAAAAGACATTGGTTGCATGATGGTTTCTGTTGAGCTATTGACTAGACCTGTTTGAGAATTGTATCTAAAATTTCTGTATTTTTCTGGGTTAATATGGAAAATAGGTGGTATTTACAAGATACATACTTGAAGATGTTTTAGCAAAAATAGCAACAGAGCATTAACTCTGGAGTCAAACCATCTTGACTGCTGCAGAATTGTTAGAACAAGAACATCACGGAAATGAAAAGGACAAATGACAAAGAGAAAAGATGTGCCACGCCCCAAAGAAACAAAATACTCTGAAACAAGAATAGCTACTACTATTATAGTGAAAATGTTTCTCTGAAATTCTGTAGATGGTGGAATTATCTACTGAAAATAGATTATTCTTCTCTCAGGGAATTCTTATTTAAAACATCATTCTTATTTGGAAGATACAGAATTTTTTTTACACTCTAGAGACCCTGAAGCTTTGAGTTAAATATTGTATTATGAACTAATACTTTTAATTTGTTGTTGACCCACCTTTCAAGATACAGAGGAAGCCATTTATTATAATCACAGATAATGCTATCAAATGGTTATTGTTATCGAAATCAGTTGGTTCCAAACACTATGTCTATCCATGTATAGAATATTTTTGCTAAATACTTTTTGATGAATGCACAGATACATAACTGGTCTAAGATAGAAGTGCCAAACAGCAACACTTTGATCCCTCGTGAAGCACACAGATACTACACTCTGATCCTAGGCAGAAGGCCATGGAGTGACAGTTTGATTCCAGGCAGTGCAAAAATAATCTGATTCTCGACAAAAGTGCCAATCCATATGTAAATAATCCTGTCAATTTTCAATGGGTACTATGCTAGTTTCATATTGATTTTTTATTATATGAAGTCCTTCATAACAATGAATTTAATTACATAACAATGAATGCAAATTTATAACAACATAGGTAAATGGTTTGAATTTTTATATCCTTTGTCTTATGTTATCAGTCAGTTATTGTTATCTAAAAAAACCCTGTCCCAAAGTGATCACAATAAGTGGCTTCCACTGTGGCACCTTATGACTCTGGATTGCTTTTTCATCAACTGAACCTAATTTGCAAATGCCTGAACACTTCTCTTTTTTCATTGTTCATTTTTCAGGGTTTTAGTCCAAATGATAAATACTGGTCCTTTGCACAGTATACAAATGACCACACTTTACGTGATTGCATCTTGAATTATTTATCCAAGACTGGTGAAGAGAAGGAAATTATGACGTTTTTTTGCAAGCTACAAGAAGCATATCCGTGTACATCATTTGAAAGAGTTAAAGAAAATCTAATTCCACTTGGGTAAGTGACAGTATATTTCTTCTATGTGTAAACATTCTTAGTTGTGTAACTTGCAGAACTAGCTCGAAGGTTTAGAAACAACAGCCAATATCATTTCATGGGAAAAAATATGTAAGAATATCTGGGCCAGCCAAGCCTTTATGGGACCTTATGCAAAATCTAATTTATGTGCCCTCTCCCCCTACACTACCTCTCGAGGCCCTCATCTTTCTTAGGAACATTCTTAGGGCCATGTTGTCCCAAGCAGCTGCTTAGTTTGTTTATGCCTCAGGCCAATTCTGGAGGATCTTGATCAGTAGGTGTATGAGGGTCACATGAAAAAATCAATTTTGTGGTCTATTTTTAATGTTTAAGACAACCATTATTAAATTGGGGGCTAGTATTTTCTTTCATTTGAATTTTGAATTTTTTTTTCATAGCAGTTACTACATACTATCAGTCTACGTCAGTCAGTAAACAAATATAAGATGACCTGAATATAAATTTCAGTATTATATAGATTCAACCTTTATTTGATTATTTTGATGCTGTCATTTAAATATCAATTTGTCTTTCAGGGGTTGGAAGGGTTTAGATCCTGTTGCTTCGTGTATGACAATCAACCCCTCCCAATATGACCTCAAGAGTTCTTGTGGGGAAATAAGCCCCGACCAGCAGCATATCCCTGCTTCTCTCCACAACAATCGCTACTGTGATGTTCTCTTGGACTGGCTACTCTCATGGTCAACTGATGTTCAACAATTGGTTCTCCTTGATGCACAGATGACATCTCAGAGTAAATAACTTTTATTCTGATTTGATTTTCTGAATGATACTAATAAAAAAACATGCAAGACTGTCCTCTCCACTTTCATTTTTTTTTTTTTTTTTGATACATCAAATGATATGATAATAGAAAGAGAATAGCTGTATTCCTCTTCTTATATTTATGTCATAAAAGACTTGTATTTCTGTAAATACTGCTTGGTAAAAAATTACCCATTGATGAAAATACCAGGAGATTTATTCATAAATGATTTATAACAGAACATTTCAATAACTGATTCTTGTTTATCACCACAACTAATGCTACTGTGCCTGTTACATGGGCTGAAGTCTACGGTGTAATAATCAGGGCTGGTTTAAGCTCAAAAGGAGCCTGAGGCACAGGTCAGCTTAGGGTTTCCCTACCCTAAAAATATGTCTTAATATATTTTTTAGGCCAAGGCTTACTCTGAGTCCCCTGAATCTCTGTTGGGGCCTCATAAAAGTTAGGGGCCTAAGGCCCATGTCTTGTAGTTATGATGAGAATTCTGAACAGAATCTGTGAAAGTCTAGATTAAGGGCCTCTAGAAACAAAAGCAGAAGAAATGCTGAGGTATCAGATTTTTGCCTCGAGGGACCAGCAATTATTTAAAAAATGAACAAATTAACTAATACGATATATCCCCTAGTATAGACAATCTGCGTTCATGAACATTACCAAATATGACTGATACCCAGAGGTAGTCAGCAGGTACAACAGCCTAAATATTGTGACTATAACAACCAAGATGAGGACAACAGTTCAAATAAATCAGTGTATTATAACTGGTTTTAATTTGATATTTTACTCCAGATTGTGACTGTATAAAAGCTACAATCAATCATCAATACTTACTATAATATTGCCATTGCAATATAAAAACATTACCAGCACAAAAGGAAATATGTTCATTTGATTACTCATAGACATATGTTTATCTTTTTCATCTAATCCAATAGTTTATTTTTCTCTCTAAATAGGTCATAGATTTAATCTATTCTTTATTGTCTATTACAATGTCTCTTGATGTAATAACCTCAATATATCCTGACTCTTAATGTAATACTTTTTTTTGACAGATTGTTCAGTCCAGTACCCAGATATTCCCAACCATGTGATGTGGGAGTATCTTGTTAGTCACAATCGAATAGATGCTGCCCTTAATTGGTTATCAGAACAAATCACCTCGAAAAAAGAAGGTGACTGTCCTAATGATACCACTCTATCATATCAACAAATTTTACATACTGTGAAGACATCAGCAACAAGCTACCTCGGAGAATTAATTTACATGCAACTGGCTCGGTAAGTAGTTTGGCCCTCCCAACCCACTTATACTTCATAACATATTTTCTCTGTGAGTTTCTCGGAGGTCTCTGTGCTGATTTCCAAGGATAATCAGAGGTGGATGCTGGGGTTTAATCATATGCCAACCCAGAAGTTCAGAGGTGGTCTAGAAGCCAAAGAGGGCCTAGAATGGATAAAAAATAATGACTATTGGAGAAGGGAAGAAGGCCTGAAAGAAACTTTGTACTTCTGATACAATTCTGCTTAGAGGCCATGCTGATTTCATCTAAATGCTGGATATGACTTACACATCAGACACTCAAGTGATGAAATTAGTTTAAAATCTTGATTTCTTATACTAAAATTAAGATGCTAAGAACTAGTGATCAATCTTACTCCTCATTTCAATTTTGGGTAAATTTTTCATTTATTTTTTTAAATTCCATCTGACATGATAATTTTAACAAATTTTGCTGCCTGCACAGAAGAGCTGTCAGTTAAGAGCAATATCAAGCGCCCTATGACACTGAGAGTTGAAAATAGCACCATTCTATGTGACACTTAATGTTTATTTTGTATTTTGTCTTCTCTTGTAGAAATGGTGTTTTTGATAGCAGTGTTCAAACTGGGAAGTTTGGCCGTTTCTTGCAGCTACTTTGTCAGCTGGGTGGAGTTCTAAAGGACCCGTCACCCCTCTCTCTGATTGACAATGTTTATATTGAATTACGTCATTTCCACCAAGACTTCATCTCCTACTGCACTGAACACCGATTTGGTTATCTGTTGTGGAAGTACTGTGATAAGAACGAGTAAGTATATTTACTTTCTGTAGGTTTGCAAATAATGTGGATTTACATTTTACATTGATCCAGCAGTTCTCCATGTATAGTCCATGGACAATCATTAATCCATGAGACATAAGTAAAGGGTTGATGAAAGGGAAATCATTTTGAAAAAGATGAGAAAAAATCAATCGAAAATCAATTATCAAAAATTATCCAAAAAATGAAAAAATATCAACAGCTATCAGTAAAGGCTACGAGGGCACTTTTCCCCTCTTCAACTATGTATTTATATGAAGCTGTTTTTTTTGCATACATCACAATAAAAACTCATCATTTTAATAGACTAAATACTAAACCAGGTATGAGACAAGCTGTCTACCATTAAACCAGACTTCAAAATAATTTGTTGAATAAACTTTCATTCATCCCATGCACTTTTTAAAAGATTTCCCTTCCTTTCAAAACGTATATATTTTTCAAAATGTAGTCTATAGTCTTGTCATGGCTAATTATTATTATGATCACCTCATTATTATTATAACCACCGGGTCAGCACAAAAACTCTTTCCGCACGTATTTTTTGAAAACCACCGCAAAAATCTATTTGGGCTAATGTCGTCATCTTGGTTATTATGACATTTTGCCTGTTGTATTCCTCCAGCCTTTTTCAGGTGTCTGCTATATTCAATGACCTTCTGGGAATTTTAAACCAAATCCTTTATTTTATCCATAAGGATAGATAACATTCATTCAGCTGTCCATGTTAGGAGATCACGTGTATCAGTCAATTTGTACCGACATGAGATATCTTCTGGCCTGGTTAGAGGGATTAGAACAATCTACTCCTGTAGATTGAATAAAAGTTTTAGTTTGAAATTCCTTGGTTACTGAATACTAGACACCTGAAGAAGGTTGTTGGGTACAGTGGCTGAAATGTTGTGACTATGACAAGATAAATCCTAATAGATTGATGTCCAATAATGATAATTTCTGATCAACATTTGGATTGATTAAGAAGAGGCACAATTTTGTGTAATCAAATGCTTGCAAAATTTCATGTTGATAGAGTAATTATTTTTACTAAATTAATGTGTGACCAAGTACAAAAAACTGATGTTTCATTATCTTTTCCATGAAAGCATAGTTTGGATGAGAACCAGAAAATTTTGATTCCATCTTGTATCTTGTTTCAGAATAACCCCCAAGCAATTGTCCCTGCAACTCTTTGATGATCAGCATATCATGTGGATCAAAATGTTCCAGAATTTCTATTCTCTTTCTTTGAATTCTTATGGTAAGTCTCTTTTTCTTTTTTTTTTTTTTTTTTTTTTTTTTTTGATAGATTTTGGATGTTACAACAAATTTCCTTTTTCTGTCTGAGTGCATCCTGTAAAATTGCTGAAAACATAAAGATACTTTTTTCCCCAAAATAAGTCTTGAAATTTTACCCTGCGTCCTACAGATAGAAGTTTTTATCCATCTCCAAAATATTCTTCAAACAATCAGGTCTTTGATTTTATCCATTATGATTGGTCTTTTGTGACATTTAAATGTGTTGCGGTAGAATGTGTTCTTTAGATAATTCCATATTGATCCTGAAATTGACCTTGCAACTCATTCTAGCCCCATAACTGTTCATATTGTGCTTCTATAGACAGCACCTTAATTATAATACCAGTGCACAGGGTGCAGAGTATTGCACAATTTTTGTTTCTTCAATCAATGTTCATCTTATATATTGGCATAAATGGTAATCTGTCATAATTTGAGTGTTTCTTTTTCTTTTCAGACATATCACCCATGTATGAAGCTAGTTTGGCCAATGCTGGAGTAGTGTGGAATTTGCAAGAATCTACAATTGCTGGTCTTGTCCAGCAAGGTCATGTTTTGGCAGCTCTTGCAACTACTTTATATGGCAATGATCTTCTAACATCGGTGAGGATTCATTTGTAACAATCATCATAAATGGAAGCTTTCACAAGCCTTTTGGGCACTTCGTATTTTTTTTTTTTAAAGTGAAATGAAATCATTCTTCTGTTTCTTGGACTTCTTAAATATGGGTACTAGGTTTGATAATCTGCGAACAAGGGAGATAACTACTTTTGAGGATTTTATTGCATCACTACAACAATGCAATCTAATTAATATAACTTGAATTCTTTTTTTTTTTTTTGCGTTGAGGACACAGCACAAAAAGTCAATTAAAAAGAATTACTATGATGAACTAACTTTTTATTTTTATCAACTATAGATGACATCAAGCCTTGGTGTTCCTGACCCTTTCCAAGGAATAGACATGGACACTCTTGAAGACAGCTTACTCCAGTTCCCTCGTCTGCACGATGCTTTATTCCCAACATCCATAAAGAAAGCTTCTCAATATGATATCACAGTTTACCAGTTACTCAGGGTAAGCCTTACAACTCATAGAATGTTTGGAAAATAAATTACATTTTACCGTATTTTTATATAAAGTTCAAGAGTATGACTTCATTTTATTCATATATTTATGACTTGAATGTGTTAATTACATTACATTATTTAATTTATGTAATCATCTATAATTGTCATTTGAAACTTTATTTGAAAAGACCTCCCGTTATTATATGGAGAATGTGTCACTTGGCCTTGACAGTGTAAGGAGAATAAACAATTAAGAAAAATTTTGGCCCTTGCCTTTTTGTCGAGTTGTTTAGCTCAATGGTAAGAGCCATGCAATGTTAAAGTGGCTACCTAATCGGTGGCAGGTTTGATTCCTGCAGCAGCCCCATTCTAATGCATTTATAATTATTCTGTCAGATGATACATCCATTTTTTAATAATATAATCAATCTATGTACTAATTCACTTGTTTGTACCTACAGTTTACTTTCTGCATTCTTCCTAAACACATTGATTATATTGTTTACTGTTATATCAGACCTCACAGATCTATTAATGATTCTATTGAGATGGAATAACTATTTGCCATTCAATGTCAATAGATAAAACACAGGTCATTTTTTTCGCTAAGTTTGGAATATACTTGCCATAACTATAATCAATTTTTCAACCACTAGTTATTACCTATTAAAAACATCATGAATATGTTTTCATTTCTATGAGAAACCTTTTTTATTTATTTTTTATTTTTTTAAAGAAACTATATATATATATATATATATATATATATATATAATAATGCTTTCCGGAAAGGCATGGATCCATCTCTTTCCCTACTCTCCCAAGTTATGGGTAAATAATTGGCCAGACTGAGCACTCTAACCATGGTTAGTAACCAATCAAGAAAATAGACTACTCTGATTCCAAATTAGCCTGAAAAAGGATGGGTTCTGTCAGGCCCTCTTGCCCTTGGTACACCCATGATGTTTTTTTAAAATTTTTAAAAAATTATTATTGATATTTGAATATTTCCTTTTTCTATAGGGAAACAGTCCATTTGATCCAGCACGCCTTTTTGGCTGGCACAGCACAAACACCGTTGCTGGTGAAGGTAAATCTCGACCAAGTATTTTTCTTACCTACTCATTAAGTTTGGTGATATTATGCCTCTATTGGTATAGGCACTCCCCATTGATATGGGGTTGAAGAAACCGAGCTATGATAAATTTAGCTATTTTGGAGCTAGATCTAGCTGTTTTATTTCATATCTTTCTGTTAATGAAAGATTTATTATTACTTATCATACAGTGAGCTGATATGAAAAAGAGTATGATAGTGAAAAGTTTAAAAATTGAATGGATGTATTCTGACTAAAATTGGCTTGTAGTCATGGTGCTTTTAGAAGTTTGTGAATTGAAAATTTGTACCACTGCTTTACTATGTTGATAATTGGTTAGTTGAAAGTTTTTATTGTCAATTTGCTTTAGTATGAGAAGTTGATGAATAGTAGTGACGGTGCATATGTAAGGAAGTCTGTTGAATTCAGCTTAATAAACTTCCATGATCACTACTGGGTCAGTTATTACTAGTGTATATAAAAACAGTAACAAATGTGGTACCAAACAATCAGAAAATGAATGTGAGTTTAAGGGTTAGATTTTGTCTTCTACCAGCTGTAAGAGTTATAGTAACTCAATCAGTAGGGCCATTGTCATTTGCGTTATTTCTAATATGCACTGTTTGCTCATTGTGGTAGACTGTCTTAGTAAAATATTTATTCCCTGAACAGAAATGAAAAAAAATACAAAAATTTCCATTCCTGTCTTAGTATTAGTTACAATGAAAAGCAACTAAAATTAAGATGAAGGAAAATACTAGTCAAAAATTAATAAATGATTGACAAAGCAGTTCTTGTCTGTATTACATTCTCACTTGATTCAAATGTCATTTTTTTGCAGACAGCCTTAAGGTGATGCCTCATTTCTCTCTACCTGAGCTTGTGTCCAAATATGCACAACCAGAGGGCATTCAGTTTACTTACTACCTACGACAGGGCAGACCCACATTTGCTTTCTGTTCTTTTGTGTCAGAAGAGTTCACCCATGGAACTGTCCTTGCTCCACACAGGTAAGACACTTATTTGACTATCTATTTCTTTATTATTTCTCTCATTGATTTCAAAACTTCCTGATTTGCTCCACAATTATTCAGTACTTCTTTTCTTTAAACCCTTTTCAAAATACCTAAAATGCAACTTGAAAATTCTTGTAAGGATGGAAGTGTTTGATAGCCTAATGTCTTATGAAAGTCTTAAAACTTTAAAAACTTGTATCTGGGCTAACTTTTTTAACCACTTATTCTCACATATAGTGTATATTTATTTTGTCATGTATCCTAATTTTTTAAAACATTTTATCTTTTTGTCTATCTATTTTAGAATCCAAGCTGCTTGCTGGATTGCAACCAAAATAGGCGTGAAGTCTTTCCATCAACCTCAAATTGCAGCATCCTGTTCTGCATTTATTGAGATGCTAGGAGGAAATAGCATACTCTTGAGGCTCCTTGTTGATGTTGGCAACAAGGTTGTGAACCACAAAAATGCCAAGCTGAAGTCATGGGGAGGAGGAATTCAGTGGAGAAAGGATTATTGCAAGCAGCATGAAGAAGAAACAGGTAAAATACCTATGTGTCCGCGTGCACTCACACACACATACATATACACACAAGTAGTGTTAAACAGCATCAAAAAATTTGCTAAAAAAATGCTGTCAGCATTTTTATATCTATTTCTCACAGCTTTAATGGCTAGGAAATTTTCTAAGAATTGGCTTAAATTGCTGAAAAATAGTGCTAAATGTTGAATTCTTGAAACAAGAAACCTATTGAATTGGTAACACTGCAGTTTAGGTCAGATCAGGGATTATTTCCCATTGCTCGTACCATGTAATTCAGTATAACCTGTCATATTACTCAGAGTGATGATGAGCCCCAAGTAAAACTTCCAAATCCCTATTGCTCTGAAGGAACCCGGCCATAAGATCATTTGATTTGGTATGTGTGTGTGTATATATATATATCATTGTTTTTGAGGGTTGAGTTATCTATGAGTGAAGAGTGCTCGAGATCAGGGATAGAGCGTATGTGAATGGATATACTCAGGAAATTTAGTGCTTCATGGTGACTAGTGTTTCATGCAGGTGCAATTACCAGGTCATGTGCTACTCCTTTTGGGATACTCTTTGTATGCATGTGACCTTGAACACCTTATACATAGGGTGTGCCCTAAAAGAAGTAGCACATGGTCTGACAATTGCACCAGCATGGAACTCTTGAGTCACCATGAAGCACTGAATTTTCTGCGTATATCCATTTTTACGTAATATATATGGTTGGCCTATTCTTCACATGCGAGAAATAATGGGGAACACTCCTCCATCTACACTGTTTTTTTGTAGAGATCAGCTTGCATATGCCAAGTCAACTCTTTTAGGCTTGGTGCCATTTATTGATAGCTTAGTGAGTCAAGATGACCAAGCTGTAGGTTTTTTATCAGAGTATCCTTCTCTTAGATGGACTCAGCTTGCAATGAGATGCCACTGGGTTCGCCTGCTTATTCTTCATGTCTTGTGTGGGGTTTTATGGCAAAACCGCATTACCCAGATCTCTCAGCCCTACCTGCTGTCCATATTTGGCTCCCAGCAACTTTTGACTTTCCCAAAAGCTGAAATAAGCTGTTGTTAAGATTCAGATGCTGCAGTTTTTGGTGGTCCTAAAAAGGATTTGCCGACTGTTTTGAAAATGAAAGGGATGCTGGGATAGGTGTGTGAGGTCCCAAGGGGAGTAATAATCTATCTATTCCCAGAAAGGGGGAATAAAGTGCCATTGCCCTAGGTGGGCTATTTTTTTTTTTTCTTTAAATTAATATCAAATGGCTTGATACTTATGTATATGCACAGAACTCATATACATGATCATAATTATTTTTTTTGTATTTTGAAAATTTCCTCCCTTAATAGATTTTTAGTAGGGGGTTCACTTTGCAATGCATGTTTTTACTAAACTGATCCCTTATTTTATGTCTGGCAGCATTCACACTTGTTTTTTGAAAATTCAGGCTTTTTTTAATGATCACTGCCCAACAAAAGGCAAGAGAAATAGCTTCATTGATCAACACTTTTCCCAATTGATCACCCCCAACGCAGCATGCTGCTAAAAGTTTCTATTGAGCAATTAAATGGACCTGTTTTAAGTGATTGTTTGTGAAGAAAAAATTGATGATTCAAAACAGTTTAAAGTCCAACGTATCTGGTTCCATTATGCCAAAGTTTAAATCTTTATTTTGTAGGTCGTCTCTTGATGGCATGCTTCAAGCGGAGAGGGGACTCCGCTTCCGAACTTTTATATCAATTAGAAGATTCTATCATGTTGAAGCTAGAGGAAGAAGATGTATCTCCGTAAGTGTAACATTTTTTGTCAGTGCATGGAAAATGCATTTAGCAACTTGTAAACTTGCTTTAAAAGTTTCTAATATACTTCACTTAATTGACAGAGTTTGTGATTCCAATCTACAAAAATCTATATTGACCCATTTTAAAAATTCATCTAGTTGAACAACTGTAGTCACCAAAGGTGGCGAATGGTTTTATCCTTTTTTTTTTATGTGTGTTTTTGTGTTCTGGCACACCTAGCCATACCATCTTGAAAATTGGCATTTGTACTCAACTATAGTCCTTCTAGAAATGTTTTTTTGGTGGGGAGAAAAGGCTTTTTTGACCTTTTAGGGGCTTCACTATGACAGGTTTAATAATAACATCTAGATACTCCATAATCTAGATGTTTTTTTGTTGTTTTTTTTTACTATATTTTCGATGTTTTCCGGTGAAAAATGTCAGTGATGTTATAAATGGAATCATTCTGACCATATTTATTATTTGATGGATTTTTTCTACATGATTTCAAATTTTGACCCTACAGTTGTTCAATTATTGACTGTGATGCCAAGTTCTTTATATTATTGAACTTCTTGTTCAACTAGGCAAAGTTTGCTTTTATTAATGGTTTCACTCCATCTTATTAGTTGCTTTTTAGCATGACATTCTGGATGGATCTCATCATCATCAGTCTTTTAATGTCCATCGTTGGACATAGACCTTCCCCAGGATCTGCTACATTTCTCTATCTATCGCGGAGCCAGTATTTCTGAATTTGGTCTACTCCATTTTATTGCTTTTTTATGGCTACAGCTTGGGTCAATGTGCTCTTCATTATTTCTGTTATTTGATCAGTGGTTCAACTTCATCTTATTACTGTTGCTTTTTATCATGATACTTTGGGCTGATGCACTTTTCAAATGCTAGAGCAAAGAGTGCAAATAAAGGAATAACCTCTTGCAAGACTTGAACTTGCATCTTACACTTAAACTGGTCTTCCAGGGATGTCTTCATAATCACTTCAGTCATAAAATGCAAAATAAAGTTGAGTTGAAGCTGCTTTCTCATTTCCTACTTGAACATTGTAGCATTTGAATGTTCTTTGACTTGTACATTAATTCTTACAGTTTCAGCTTTGAGGCAGGCCACATGTGGACCCTGTCAGTTTTGTTGTGTATCCAGCTCCACCTGCCGTACCCTACCAAATACTTGGAGATATGTGCTAGCACCAACAACTGGTTACCCTTTCTCTGGTTTGCCCAGCTTCACCAATATCCAAAGGAGCAGGTATAAAATATTCATCTTAATATATCCATTGCATTTTGAAAGGGAGAAAAAAATGTCATTTTTTTTTTACTTTACTTAATCCCAAGAGCCCTCAAGTGACATCAATTTTTCAATGCCTTTTTCAATGATTACTGGCTCAATTTCATTGAATCACTGTAGCACCGAAAATGGCCCGCCTGACCAACCAGCCAAACAGCCTATGGATTATTCTCTTCTGTGTGTCTGTCTCTCTTTATCTCTAGGACCTCCTAGTCACATTTTTTTAGCCTTGAAAATTTGCATGAATACACAACCAGGCCCCATCTAAAAAAACCTTTTTGTTCTTTCAAAAAGATGCTTGTTTTGGGTCTCCATGGTCATTTTGGAGCGACAATACCCGATTCTTGTGCCGGTATTTTTTAGACAATTAGTTCTGATACATGCGTGGGCTACTGTGATTCATTTATGTATGGTAAGGATATCTAGATTTATTTTTTATTTGCAGTGGTACTCGGCCTTGCACAGGTTTCTAAAGATCTAAAATGATTACAATCTCTTGAATCCACTATAGTCTGCTTTGAAAAGTTGCTGACAATTTTACTTGGTCCAGGCATTTTGATTCTATCAGAATAGTTGTTTCCTAGCAATTAAGAAAATAGTTCTATTTTACCTTTTATAAAAATTCTTAAAAAATCAAATATAAGACCTAAAATGAAATTCTCTTCTTACAATCTTTTTTCAATTTTCTGGGGAAAGATCTTCATTTTCAAAATACTGTACTAATTTACATAATTACCATCTGTGAATTTCTTTTTAATCAAAAGCTTTCTTTCAATGTAAATTTCATCATTTATTCCTATTCATGCTTTTCCAAAGACCATTTCCTGTACTGCTGAACACTCGGTCACCAGTAATTCAATTGATGTATTCTTTAGAAATAAATGTTTACGTACAATAAATAGACGCCTTCAATTATGGCGCTTCTGGTCTCTGTAATGTTGTGTAGAAACGTGTCCCTTTTTGCAGTTTAGACATAAATATCATTGTTGACCCCAAATTGTCCTGTGGCAACATTTAGTGATAATAATACAAAAAATAATGAAAATAGATAGTTAAAAAATAAAATCAAGATGAAACTATATTGATTTGCTAATTTATAAATGTTGTTTCCATTACAGTTACATCAGATGGTTTCCTGGTTCCCTAATTCTCACCTGCGGGATCACATTTTCTATGTGTTAAATAATGCTCAGAACCGTTTCCTGGCAGAAGTTTCCACCCCTGCTGCAGGCGGAGAGGATACCAAACGTCCCAAAGCCTTCCGGAGTGGATTTTACTCCAGGTTAGGAGTTAATAAGAGCGTGGATGCAAGTAAGTTCGATCACCCCCTGAATTTTTAAGATGAGGTATTATCATTATGCACAGATTTATTTAGACTGTTGTCATCATCTTGGTTGTTTATATATTCTAAATTGTTTGGCTGTTGAACCCTACAATCTTCTTTAGGTGCCTATCATAATTGAAAATGTTGATCTGCAGGAATAGAGTGTTCTCATTTTACTGTCATTGCCCTGGGTCATCTTATTTCTAATACCTCTTTATATACAAAAAGAGACATTGAAAAAAAAAATGATGGTCTAGCACAAGATACCCCCAATCCACCACAGACAACAGAATGAGAACGGTCAAACCCCTGTGGATCAAATAGAGGTTTCGACTGAAGATTCTGACTGCATTTTTGATTGTGATAGATGCCTGAAGAAGGCCAAAGTGTACAGTGGCTGAAACAGTGTGAGTAACCAGGATGAGACAAATAGTCTAAATAAAACTGCTCACGAATTTATTTGCTGTTCTACTTTGATCGTTATAAGTAAATGGACACTTTAGATGCATCTCTTGTACCATTTGGTGCCATTGACTGAAAGGCTGACATACCAAAAGAAAACTTTCAAATTTAGCTCTTTTAGAGCTAGATTTAGTTCCTTATTGGTGCAAGGAAGTAAACTCGTATGGTCTGAATTTCAGGATTGTTTTTTCTATCCTGCTGTCTCTTTTAACTGATATTATTCATTTTCTGTTTGTAGCCCAGAGCAGTTCAGATGAAGAGGAAGATACATTATCACTTGCGTCTTTCAAAGATGAAATTAAAGACAGTGATCTTGGTGAGAAGTTTGATTTTATATTTATCAGTAATCAGAGAAAGTTGTAACAAGCTTTCTTTCAACGCTGAATGACCTTTCTATAGGAGTCAATGTGCCAGTAACAAAACTATTTCATGCTTCGAAAAGATCAAAGGCTTCTCCTATAATAATTATGAATTCATATTTTACGTTTTTCCTTCCATCTTTTTTTTTCTCATTTTCTTTCTGAATTTTTAGTGAACAATTTGGCTTTCTCTTGCAAATTGTCACCAGCCTGGTCAGCCATTTAAGAATACATCCAATATTGTTCATATCTCTAAAATTTCATTCCATTTTGTCTCATCCTTAATAATTAATTCAATTCAATAATTCAATATTTTTTGTGAAATAAATGTATATAAAAAGATATAACAAATGGTGTAATCCTGTCTCTAATATTTTGGTTTGTTTAAGTAATTTAATCCTTATAAATTCAGGTGTGTTGAGTCTATGACAATTTTAGTCACTTTTGGCCTGCATTACCTGTTTTATTGAATGGCCGACTCAGATGGTGATGATTTGCAAAAGAATGCCTATGATTTAAATCTTAGCTATCTCTAGACTGCAGTTGGGTTTGTAATGTTGGATAGTCTCCCAATTCAAAAGAAAAAATCTGAAATCCTGGTTAGTTGGCTAGAAGTTCAAATTTTTTCCAATTATTTCTGTTAAACTCCAAACTGGGTCTAAGGCTGGAGTTGACTTTGTTTTTCCACCGTAACAACAAGAATAAGAACATCAAAAACAATCTTCATTTACTTTAGGGGTGTAAACTCTTTGCTGTTTGTCTGCCCCATCATGTTAAATCAAACAGATGTATAAAATTAACATTTCCCTACTGTGATTTGTAATCACAACCAAGTGATCGGTAGGCAGCTCTCTTACTGACTGAGCCAAACTGACAAGTCTTACATATCTATGATTTTTTATTCATTATATTTGTACAATATAAAAGTTGCTGTAATCATCTTCAGTCGGAATAAAAGTAGGAGTGGAGCTTGACCTTGCAGCAGCCAGACTTGTCGTTATTGATTTCAGATTAGTTTATCTTCTCTTTGTGTTCCTTTTTATCGCAACACTCTGATCATTTTACATCCTATTATTTTTTTCAATCTTTCCGATCACTTGATGCAGTATATTTTTTTTTTTTCTGAGTAGTAGGAGGAAGAGGAGGTTTTTTGAATTTTCTTATTAGATGAAACATTTTTGACCATTATTTATTAAATGGAAAAAATATACGAGTATGTTTAAGGATTAGATTTGACATTCTGCCTTTAAAAGTTCTCACAGGAGAGCAGCTGATATGGAACACTAGGCTTCCAAAGCAAAAGGTTTGAGTCTCTCTGAGAGCTTATCCTTTTGTAATGAAAAGCCACAAAAATTAGTATGAAAGGAATTCTAATCTAAAAATTAGTATTGAATGACAATGCTTCATCTAATGAAAAAAAATAGAATCAGGCAGATGAACTAGCTTGAAAATAAAAAAATTTAATTGTCTGAAATGTATATCAAGATTTAACAGAATAAAACGAAACCCCAAATTGAAAGTTGTATAAAAAAACAACTCAAAATTATGATGAAGGTAAAAACTTGTCAAAATCAATAGAAATATTATGTTACAATACTTGATCCAATAATTAGAATAAATAATAATAAAAAAAGTTAAAATGGTTGACCAAAATTATAGCCGATTTCAATCACTAACTTTTCTCTTTCTCTCTAATTTTGCAATTCTTTCAGAAAATCAGTTTTTAAAATTTTTTTTTTTATTTTTATCTTGGTTTATTGCAGAATTTGAGCTGAAACCTGGATCCGCCGCTGAAGATGTTTTCCGGGTAATATTTTCTGCTCAGGCAACCAAATGTCTTTGGAAATCTCTTCTTGCCCATGGGATTGCATTACGAAATCCTTTATTCACGGAACTGGCAGCATGCCAAAAGGTCAGTTACAAATCAACAAAACTCTTGTCATTAATTTTTCCACCAGTATTTGATTCATCTTGATCTCAATTGCTATTTATTGCAACTGTCAGATCATCATTTTACGGCCGTTAGTGAAAAACGCAGACTAGAATTAAAGAAATAAGCCTCCAGTGACATTTGAACTTGTGTCCACTTTCCTTCATGTGACAGCAGCCTTACTGGTTCTGGTTAGGCCATAGTGCATAGGCCTACAAGCCACACCTGACCATACACTCATAGTATTAGTACAGGCCTCTCACATTATAGATGTTGAACCCCAAAATAACGAGAGTCTACTGTCGCACAGATTTGCTTCCTTGATTCATTTCCTGTGACTGACATCAAAGTGTAAGATTTGATTAATCTTTCAAAGTAAAATGGAGTCATTAGAATTTTGTATGAAAATAAAGTGACTTTGAATTCTGAACTCCCTTGACTGAAAATCAATTTAAATAATTATTGTGATCTTTTTTGTTTGTTTCATTTTTAGGATGCCAATATTCTGAGTTGTCTGTGTGGTTGGCTTCTGTCTGTGATGGACCCCCCACGACACACCCAGTTTTTGATGCAGCATTCCCACATTGTCACCAAATGGAGCCTGGACCATCTTAGAGAACTGATGGAAATATTCCTCAACAACAATTGGACGTCAAACCTTGCCACTGGCTTTGCTATTTTCCAAATGGTTGGTTTTAGTTTATAGTTAATTATATTTAATTTGCAATGTCACTTGGCATTAGTCATAAGTCAAAATAGTGTTCAGCATCATTCTTCTCCTTAGAAATTTCAATTACAAAGCTTTTTCATTTGTCTTCACCAAAAACTAAATTCCATAATTTTAAAGTATGGAAACAAAAAAGAGAAAAAAAAATCAAGTTGCATTAGAATCTTGATAAGTTTTGAATTGAAATTTGAAAATCTTAGCCACAAAGTCATAAAGATTGATTAATAGAATAGGACCTGTTTAAACACCATAGTGATGATGAACCAGTAACAGCATATGCTTTGATTTTAGAGTCCATAAAATTGCTTGAAATCTAGTATTTAGTGTAGGACTGCTCTGTACTCTTACAAATTGGGTAGATCCAATGGCTGCATTCTTTGTTTATATATTTCTGCTAATAATTTGAAATGTTTCTGGGTTTATCTGAAGATGGATTAAGATGCTGATCAATCCTGATTTTCAGAAGTGAAAAGGAGGTGGATGAGCTTAATGAGCACTGAATAAGTATATATCACTAATTTAAAGTAAAATTTACCTAAAATGTCCTGGGATTGGCAAGAGGTCGGGTCTGAGGGTTCAAAGGGTTAATTCAAAGATACATTTGGATCATTTGGGAGTAATAATGTAAAAGTTTGAATGCCAATAAATGAAAGAAATGAAAGAGGATATAAAATCAAGAAAGGAAGACCAAATCTGACTGGAAAAATGATATAAATTCAGAAGGAAACCGTTCACATTGTCTGGACAGAAGTAGATTAAACAAAATGCAATAATGTGATTCATGTAGTTATGGCTTGAAATACTCATTCTCAAGCAAGTTTAGAGAAATGTAACATTTAGATCTAGCATCTTATCTTTTTTTTATGAACCCATAATTTTATTTTATTTCACTTTGACTACTTGCTGTCATCTTTGAATTTTAATTTGGAGAAATATTCTGAATTTACCATATTTGACAGCATATAAAAAATGGCTCGAATGGTAAGCATTATCTTCATTGTCCAAAACTTGAAAATGTATTGTAAAACCCGGGTGATAAATGTGAAGAATTCAAGAAAATGTTTTTTTTTCTTAATATTTTTTGCTGAAATAAAGGCAGTCCTATGTGCCATAAAATACAGTATTGGATGTATTTGGAGAAATGTAATGTTAAAATGAGATTTAGTATTTAGATAAAAAGAAAAAAAAAATCTTATTAATTTTTCTTTCATTTCTTGCTGTTTACATTGAATTTTCCATTTCTTATTTTTGTTTATTTCTTTTCAGGAGACTCCATTGGCATTTTTCCTCAAGTTTCTTTCCAGCTGTATTGAGAAGCACAATTATTCTGAATGCCACAATCTTTTGGAACAGTTCAAACATTCCCTTCTTTGCAAGGTGAGAACACCACAGATTTAGTCCAACCATCACCAGTTTTTTTTAGTAATAGCAAAACGTCTGGTTAGTCACTAAGAAACTGACACATGACCAATGTCTTTTGGCTGTAAGCCTTGTTGGGGGTTGATCAACGAATGAGTTATTTCTCTCGTTCTGTTGTTGGGCAGTGATCACTAAAAAGTTCTAATTTTTCAAAAACAATGCTACAGGACCCAAACTAAGGGACTAATTTATCATAGATATACATTGTAAATTGAAGCAACTATAAGTTATTTGGGGAAGGGGAATTTTCTCGAGCTCCATTGGTGTGGCCTATATGAGTGAATTCAATAGACAATATAGAAACACAAAACTTCGGAAAACTGGATTGAATTTATTTCCATTACATATTTCGAGAAACTGTTTGCTTTTGTTGTCAAACGTCAAATGGGAAAAATGATAAAATTTGCACATAACAAGGTTTGGAGGGGGGGGCAGATGATGCACTGTTATTGTTTTTCTAAATTTGTTCTCTTCAACCATGAAGGTTTTTTGCAGCTTAATATAAAGACTAGCATAGCAGCCTTCAAAAATAAAGAAACTATTTCTGTATGGATCAGAGTCTAATATGTACACATTGCATTTTATATAAGTGGATCATCATTCTTCACATCATTGTAGTAGGAGTTGAAGTGAAAACATTATTTTATCAGTGTTCCATCCCTTTTCTCAATTATCGTATAGTTTCTATATTATTGTTCTTATTTTACATATCTTCTGCTTCAATTTTTCTAGCCTAAGGGAGAAAAAACTTCCGTCAACCAGATGCCACCGAACTTCAGCATGATTGGAGATCTCCACTGGCAAGAACACACATGTCAGTGCCTGGTACGCCATCTACTGGCCAGTCTGCTTAACATTTACGACATCCTGCAACTTCTCAAATACTTACATCAATGCAACATTACATCTGTGTTCACATCCCTGCCAGGTACGCAACCCCCTTTGCCAACATTTGTCTGATAACCTTATAAATGTTAATTAAGAATGTAAAATATATTGAATCTGCGAAATCAAATAAGTTAAATCATATCAATATTTAGGCAAAGAAATCGGATTATTGCCTTTGGGTGAAAATTTGTCTGAGAAAGCCACTTATTGTGATCTCTTTCAGATAGGGTCTTTTAGATGACAATAATCTGCTAATAGCATTGAGTGAAGGATATCAAAATTGGAACCATTTACATCAGTGTTATAAATGATTTTACATAATAAGCAAGAAAAAGTCCAGGCTCCGTTACAAAAAAATGCAACATTTTATATACAATTTTTGAGAGTATTCGGCAATATTTTGTCAAAATTTATTTCTGTAATTAAAAATATTTGTCTTCAATTTCATATTAATCGCCATAAAAATGTCTGAAACAAAGATAATCATTGTATCAAAAATAAAACACAAAATATGTCCAAAATGTAATACGATTTATTGAGAAATGAAAGAGTTATAGATATGTATATGAAGTGTGTACATTAGTATAGTCTGATTTCTTTCTTTCTTTTTGTGTTTTCTATTTTTATCTCAAGAATTGATTTTTGAAAAGAGAAAAATATGATGTGTAAAAGAAAAAAAATTCCTCTTTCTTTCCCTGCTCTCTATATCCTATCTTTACCTACACAAATAAACCGATTCAAAAGAAATTTGAACAAAATACTTTTGCCATTCATAGAAGTATCAACTCGTCCCGGTTAAAAATGTATTTGAATTTTATTGACTTGATGTTATTATAATCCTTTCTGCTTTTTGATGCATAAGTGGTTCATTAATCAAAGCATTCTTTTCATGAACATTGCCAAACTGAATTTTCAGTGCTGACTCAACTTGAGCATCTTTACCAGATCATGCTCTCTTGTGACCTTTGTTCTCATCAGTAAATGCTGAATGTTCAATGTCTGATCCGTTTCTTTGAAAATCTTGCGCAATAGTGGCCCATAAGATTTTTTAATGAAAAGTAGCTCTATGCTGACATTCAGGGCATCTTATCTTCACTCAGTGAAAAATTAACTCATTAGTCATGGCTTCTGAGCCCATCTTTATGATAGGTTCTCAATGTATATTATACATGAGAATAAAGGAGAAACTTGAAGCTCTCAGGAAAATTTGTGATTGTATTATAGTTAAGAATATTTAATTTTGAAAAAAACAATTAAAATTTTCTCTTGTAAATCTTCTCTTTTATTCTTATTGTAGGTTTGAATTATGGTCAGTTATTAAAAGTGGCTCAAATCGTGCATGAGAACCAATTATCAATTTCCTTCCATTTGTTCCTGGTCAGTGATCAGAAGCTTCTAACGTCACAGCTTGAACCACTGGTCACAAATATAGTCAACAAGAAACTTTATGATGATGCTCGCATGTTGTGTGAATTTGCCAAAATCAGTCATGAAGATGTGACCATGAAGGAGGTAAGTGATAAATAAAAGTTTAACTTATTGAATTTCAAGACTGTTTCATATTCAAGTGAAATTTTAAGTATTTATTCATTATTTATTCATTTTTTTTTTCTCTCTTAAAGGTTGTTAGTGAAAAAGAGGAACTACAGAAGAGTCATGCCTGGCTTTCAGAATTAGTTCGTATCAATTTCTGGAAAGAATGCCTCCACAAATTCACTGAATATGGAGTGTCAGCCATGAAAGTTGTCCAGTTTTTTCTGGTTGGTTTCTTTTCTACTCTTTGATTATTCTATGGATAATCTTTTTAAACCTTTTTTTTTTTTAAATTATCTTCAATATTAAAATGTACGAGAGGCTGGCATTGAACTAAAGCTAATTAGGCATGGAATTATTTGGAAGCCATCAACTGTAAATATAGGAGACCCTTGATTTAACAGACCAATAGGGGGTAGGGAAGCCCATTAATGCTGAAAGTCCATTGAGTCAGAATGTAACCTAGGGAGTCATTTTTTATTCTTTTTAATATAAAAAAAAATACTTTGTACTCTATACTGTGCCATATAAAATCATTATATGATAATAAAAAATATATATTTCCATGCCTTTTTGACTGTAGTTTAATGATTCCTGAACTTTTTTGGCAGTGACCCAAAATAATATCTAAAATCAATCATGGAGACTCATGTTCTCATAAATAAGATTTATTTTAGGCATCATTAAAAAATATTGGTTATTACAGAGGAAAATGAAAAGTTATTTACAATATTTTATTAATGACTAATACATAAAAATAAAATGGAATTAATGAACTCATTAAAATGAAGCCCCCAAGAAGTCAAAAAAGTTTTTTTCCAAAGATTAAAAAAAAAACATTTTTAGAAGGGGAATAGTGGAGAACTGATGCCAGTTTCCTAATCTGTAGACAAAATGGTATTGCCAAGAGCACTAGGAGACATAAATACACACTTGAGAAAAGGATAGAATCCTTTGCCATCTTTAGTGGCTACAGTTGTTCAGTATTCTGGAAAAAAGTCTGTTAAATCAGAAATCCAGTGTACTGGGGTCCATTGAATTGAGGGTTTACTGTTGTTCCAAATTATATATATTTGGACAAATATCTAGCTTATCCACATTTTTTCTACTGTCTTTGCTATATATGTCTATATCTACTAGGAACATGAAATTAGCATTATGATTTTGCTGATTCAAATCTGATATTAAGTGGAGACTTGTACCTTAGAGTACCCACCAATATAAGTGCATTTTTCTACAAAGAGAAAAACTCAGTTGGAGACAGAACTACAAGAAATTTAGAAGGCAATAAGGAATTATTACCAATGAATACTTATTTAATTTATGAGTCATTTTCATCTAAAAAAAAAAAACAAAAAGAAAGAAATGATTAACACATAGTGATATGAATATCATCATATCAAGATGGAGTCTATGATTTTGATTTTTTTTATATAAGATCAACTCTTAAGTTAGTCTATGGTAGTGATTCCCAAACCCATGGTTGTAAACCAAATGAGAGTCTCAAGGATGCTCCTAAGGGTCCTGTGATAGCTTGAAAAATATAAGCAAAATACAAAAAAAAAAAAAAAGAGAAATGAAAATTGATTAAGAAATGTTTAGGGTAAAAAATAGTGCACGAATATTTACATCACGATTTTGTTGGCATATAAAGTGTCATTGAGAGTCTGGAATAGGAAAATAGTTGTGAATAATAAGGCATCTTCTTTATCTATTAACCTGGTTGGCAATGGGGTAGGTTAATCTGGGTGTGATGTTATTACATTCTGATTTAATTGATTTTCTTTCATTTTTCATTGCGTTCATTTTTTGTTTTCAGACGGAGATCAGAAAGTGTCAGAATGGTAGTAGTAATATGAATGAACAAGCCATCATGTATGAGTTATGTGTGAAGAGTTTGCTCGATGCTCCGGACCCATCAGGAAATCTTTATGCAAATACAGTCAATGAACTCAGTCACAAGATGTGGTACTGTCGCATCATGGCCAGGGTACCAAAGATTGAGGTAGGCACATCTAAGATTACCATTTTCTTTTGCTTTTTTTCAATTTAAGCTCTGTTAAACATTTAGAGCTTATAATTCAGATAAGCTAATACACTTTTAAAAGATCTCTCTCTCCTTTTATTTTGTTTTTCTTTGGTAAGGCTCTGTTTAACATCAAGAGCTTACAATTTACTGATAGGGATACTCAGTATTGCCCAAGGAAAGATGACATCAAATATAAAAACATAAGAAAACAAATGATATTTTATAGAGATTTCATAAGAATTGAATACAGTGGGGATCGATTGGCTTGGAATATATTTTGACAACTCTTTCTTACAATAAATCCTTTTCATAGATAGATTCATTCATAAATGAATAAATACTAAAATTTTTTGAAGAGATCTGATAATTAGTTGATTTTTGGCAAGACTTTTTGAATCTTGGTGTGGTTCCTCTGTTGTTGTCAAAAAAGTGAAAACAAACACTGAAAAAAAACGTTTGGGAATTAATCAGAGTACAATTGAAAATTGGTTTTATTGGAAATTTGATTATTTTGAATTAGCATTTAATTAACATGCTAATTGAATTTGGGGGTGATATTCAATCTTTTTTTTTTTTTTTTTGATAATTCATAGTAATCATTTATTTCAATAGACATAACATTTTCTACGGAAATCCAAAAACTATTCAGCATTACTATTTCTGTTGCTTGAATAACTTTCATGTGTATTGAATATCCGTTGCAGAATAAAATTAATCTTTTATAAATCTGGGTTTCAGCGAATCCCTTCTCTGGTAGCTCCTATAGATGAAATGTTCATTGGACTTGAAGAAATACCACCAAGTCATTTGAAGACTTCTGCCCTCAAGACAGAACTTCTACAGCATGGGAAAATGCCAAACGTATCCCAAAAGCCCAGCGAGTTTTCTGACAGCGTAAGTATTTTTCATATCTATGTTGCTTTTTTTAATGTTATCAACTTTGACCCAAGGGAGGTATTTGGACCTTTGGACTAAATTCCACTAAAAAAAACTAAAAATCACCCAGAGAGCGCATTCCTCTGCCAACGACATTGTCATAGAAAAAAATCAGTCTGTGGATCAGAGCTTTCAAAACTGTGTATTGCGACACTTCAATCTCTAGATGTGTCACAAAATGAAGTATAATTTCGTACACTTTTCAAAAGAAACTCCTCCTGAGTCAATTGGATTCCTGGGATGACGCTATATATTTGGCTTGACAAACAAAGCTCAAGTCCTGTGTCGCAGGAAAATTCATTTTTAAAAAGTGTGACACCAATGCAAAATGTTTGGAAAGCTCTGCCTTAGATAGATAAGACAGAGGGGAGATAACTTTGTGAATTTCCACTTCCATATTTTGGACTAATGTCTTGAAATATAGAAAAATATCTCTCAATTGAAAGCAATCTCCTGGATCAGGCTGAAATTTGATCAGTTCTTCTTTAGCTCATGGCCCAATGTTCCACAAAAAAAGTATTGTGTGAACTGAGAACCATGAGAATACATATATTTATGCTGTCAATAACGTTTACCTTGATCCCTGATCACTGAAAATCCATTTCTTCCTGGTCTTCAATGCATTCATATAGTAAAATTATAACCAATGCAATTCAATTATACTTACTGGCTCAGAACCTGGACGGAATAATATGATGATATTTCCACATCCCCATGACACCTTGAGTACAAGTGGAAAATTTTCAAGAAATACATATATGTAATTTGAACAATAGGAAGTGAGACAGACTCAGGAGTGAAAGTGTATGGAAACTAGGTTTATTAATCCATAAATGTTTTCATTGATGGTCTAGACATGTTTCGGGAGATATTCCCATCTTCAGTAGCATGTGTGTGTGTGTGTGTGTGTGTGTGCCATTTAATGATTATAAGTTTGCTGTGGAACGTAAGTCCACCATCAGGAGCTTTGCTTTGTGAGCAAAAAATGCTAGGGTCATCTTGTTGTGTGTGTGCATATATATATATATATATATATATATATATATGTATGAAAATTTTGTTTTATTACAGGAGCAGCGTGCACTGAGCCTTCTTATTGGAGAGTTGTTAGATGAGGCTCGTCTCTCTGATTGCTGTCGAATTGCTGCTGAGTTCTGCTTTTACAGCCAGGACCTTGCAATTATACTGGTCAGTAATTATTCTCTTGTTTTTGCTTTCACTTTCACTTTCTCTTTCTCTTTCTCTAGTAAGACTTGTCAAAACATTCTCTGATTGATCCTAAGGTCTCTTTTATGTATGTATTGGATAATTTATTGAGTTTTCTGAAGCTGAAATTTGTTATAGCAAGGGATTATTGTAGTTCAATTTTTCTCACTGTTATTTTCGATCCTTTTTGGTAGACTTGCATCCGACTGAGCATCGGATCAATTTCTGTTGATGAGATTGTTCCAGAAGTGAAGCAGTTGCTGAGTCAATCTGCCGATATCAATATGAACACAACCAAAGGTTTCTCCCGGCAACTCAGCAATGGGGCTTCTTTATTCCGGTTATCTACTGGTAAGACCGTTTTTTCCTTTTAACCCTTTACGTATCAATGTTACTTTTAAGTAGCACATGTTTTTGTTGATTAATTTGAGTCCAATTCAATATGAAAAATTTTGTACTTCAATAAGAGGGAAAATACGGAGGTAGGATCATGCAATACTAAAATTTACATGAAAAATTTTTTTTATACTTTACTAAAATTGAGTCCATTTGATGACAGGCAAATATATATATATCTGTATCTATATCTATCTATCTAATATATATATATATATATATATATATACATACACACACACATATATTTGGGACATTGAAGCAGAAAAACTCGTGGGGTTTCCAAAATACAGTGCTAAACCAAGTATTAATATGCTAAAGGTTACAATTTTATACGCATTTTTCTCCATATCAACAATTAGTATTATAGGAGAATCTTGTTATACACAAAGATTTACTGTAATGTTTACCTAAATGTTTCTTCAGTATTCAATGTTTGTTGTCTTTATATGGCCTTGAAGTATAAATTTATAAAATATAATAAATCAGAACATGGTTGAAGTTCTATACAATCCTGACCAATAAAGAGCACAAAGCATGTTCATTTAATTCTAAAATATTTGTCTTGAGTTCATGAACTGTACTTTCTATGACAGGAATGTATAAAACACTGTTATACATTGGTCCTTTCAAATAAATTTTTTTTGTCTTTGATGACATTTTGGTTGCTATACTCTCCTGCCTTCTTCAGGTATCTGATGCATTTATGTATTATAGTAACAACACTTAATCTCAGGAATTTAAACAAATATTTAAAACACTATTTATTATGGGTGTCTATGAACTTACTTTCATTTATTCTTTGTTAAAATAGGTGAAGTAAAGTTAATGCATTTGTCTCTTAGGAGACAACTCCCAATGGAGTATGACAGCTGATAACGAAGACTGAATTTTTGTTGCATGTATCAGCTTAACCTCAAGTCTAGTTTAGACTAAGACTTTACACCCACAAGTTTTTATGACCACTACCTCTTAGCAGGATCCAAGTCCACCAAAGGGATACTTCCACCCTATTTACACAACTTAGAGTGCTCAGAGACATTTGTCATAAAGAAGAGTTTTTCACACTCTCTGCTCACACCAAGAATCAAAGCAGAGACCTTCTGAGTGTGAGACAGATGTGCTAATCATTACACTATCTAAGTGGACTTAGTCAAAAAATAAGTATGGTGTAAAGTAAGGGAACAGTCCATCCTCTCCTTTTTATACAGAGGATTTTTAATGTTAACCCTTTGTGTTCTCTGAAAATACTCCAGCTCATTACACACAACACTTATACAAACTTTTGTGAACAGTTATCCCAAATGTATATCCATACTTGTTATGTAACAAGTCTTTTTGAATATATTGTATTTTCTAAAACCCTCTCTCAGTAATAATGTTGTTAATTTATTTTCAGCCAGTATAGGTAGTCTAACGGGAGTTGGCAATTTAACTTTGACCCCAGAGCAAGAGCAGAAGATTACCATAATGGAACAACTGTATGGCCTTTGTGTGCAGGGCAAGCAGTGTTGTCGCCGGGTCCTCACTGCTAAGAAGATTGCACTCGTAAGTAAATACTTATTTCCGTCATTGGGCATTTTATATGTGTAGGCCTATATGCACGTATGTAAAGGTCTAGACTAGTCATTCTAAACCTTTTTATGGCTACAGCCCTCTTGAGAATTCTTGTCTGGTTCCAGGACCTCCTGTCAAAGGATACAACATGAAGAGATGCACAGAAATTCTTTTATTATTATTTCAGTCTATGGCCTCCTTCAAAGGTGCCAGGGCCCCCAATGAGAATCACTTGTCTAGACTGACCACCAAAAGTTTTATCAAACCCTTTTGTGACTCCTGGGACATATATATGTCACATAGATTTTTTTGAGAAATCTTGTAAGACATACATGTTACAAAAAAAGTAAATTAGATTCTCCCTGCTTTTACAACCACAAGTGATGACATCATCAAAATCGGAAACCCATGCAGAAATTAGTTTGTACAATATGACTGAACAGGTAAAAGATGTAGGATAGGTGATCTTTGAATTGTATGTTTTTCATGTCCTAGGATTAATGTTTGATGGGACAAATATATCCTCTCATTATTTTGGTACTTCTAAATTTGGGAAATGTTATATTTGATAACAGAATAGTTTTTATTAGCTATCAAATAAGATTTAACATATTTCTGGCTATTTATCACCCTTTTAAGAATCCAGTAATTCTTTTACATCTGTCAACGAGGTTGAAAAGAGGTTATGTTTTTGGTTGCATCTGTTTAGACAATATCTCCAAAATTTCTCAATTAATTTTTATGATATTTCATGGAAAGGTGGGCAATAGTTGAAGGAAAAACTGGTTAAATTTTGAGGCAGATCCAAGCAAAATTACTCCCCTCTCACAATGGCGTTGTTAGAGATATGTGCTCTCTGAGTGTTTCCAGTTAGATAAGTAGTAATGAATACTGTATATGCTAGACTATTAGACAAATAGTTTGCATGGGTTTTTAGTGGATTACCACTCCCTGCAACTCATCCAAGCCCCATAACTGTCCGTATCGAGCTTCAGTAGGTGGCCCCCCAAGTCGTAATACCAGTACTTTGGATGTGTTATTTACTAATTTTTTTTTTTTTTTTCAAATTAATTGTCTGTCTTATAAGCTGACACATAAGGTAATGACCTTTTGATAAAACAAGGATTAACAATATATCTTTTTTCTATTTTCCAGGTTTTGAGCCGGAAATATGAATTTGTCATCACAAGCGATGAGTTCACGATCCTTGAAATGCTTTTAAAGGTTGAGAATAGTGTTCGTTTTCACTTGGCTAAGGAGTTTTTAGCTACAAGTACAGTAACTGATGCACAGGTAAGTGTGATATTACTTTAGTTACTAAACTTTGAACTACCTGTAGAAATACAGAAGCAAAGAACTTGAAACATTGATAAAGGGTTAAGATCTGCTGGGATTTAGTCCTGAACTCTACCATTGAGCAACTATGCCGTTCTTCATCTGCATTTCTTTTTTGATCTTTCAGCTTGCCGGATTTCTTGCCGATGCTATATTGAAATCCCTAAAAATCTGTGCACCAGAATTGAGAAGCCCAGGTCAGTGGAAGAAATTTTTGGTACAATTCCGATTCTAGGGTCCGGACCTAAATGGAAAAATCCCTCACAATATCTTACAGTGGTGTTAGATTGTAAATATTTTGAAAGGGGAAAGTGTTGATTCTATTTGTATGTATGTAAATTTAGACACGAATTATAGTTTATTTTGAAGAATTTGAGAAATAAAAAAGAATCAGGAAAAAAAATAATTGAATGACTGTTTAAATGTAAAAATGGGAACAAGTAACTTGGAATAAAATTTCGATTAGAGAATTGAGTGTATGTGTGTGTGGGGGGGGGGTATTACATTGTATTTTAATCATTCCTAATACAAAACTATTTTATTTTGAATTTGTTGATGGCTCTTACTTTATTTTTGTCTCTATGAATATAATAGTCACTCTGATCCTAGGCTTTTAATAATCCAATCATATATATATATATATATATATATATATATATATATATATATATATATATATATATATATATATATATATATATACAGTATATGTGGTACAAATCAGGCTAGCAGTATAACATAATATAATTATATATCAATAATATAACGCCACTTCTGAAATGCAATGGATTTATTTCATAGAGTGCTCGATATATACAACATTTTACTCATGGAGTTGAGTTGTTTTAGAGTAGAGCTTTATTTGAACCAACATCCTGTTTATATATGGTGAATATGCCGTTTGGCCTAGACAGCTTAAATGGAATT
Organism: Thysanoteuthis rhombus; assembly: GCA_963457665.1. Lineage (NCBI taxonomy): Eukaryota > Metazoa > Mollusca > Cephalopoda > Oegopsida > Thysanoteuthidae > Thysanoteuthis > Thysanoteuthis major. Next base: position 30,319,295 of record OY735231.1, on the reverse strand, counting down.
ATTTATTCTATTTGAGCTGTCTAGGCCAACTGGCATATCTACCATGTAAAATGGGATGTCGGTTCAAATAAAGTTCCAAATGAAAATAATGCCTTTATGATAATTCTATTGGATTATATATCCATTTCTTTATAATACATATAATAACGAGTATGACTTTTCTGATTCTCTGTCAGTAACCATAGACTCTCCCACTTAAAGGTAACAATTTTGCTGATAAAAATATAAAAAGAATTCTCCCCAGTATTTGTTCTTTACATCAGATTATTATTACTATTTATTTTTTATTATTATTATTACAGACTCTAATTCTCCCACTGCAGTTGAACATGACTTGATATTTAACCCGATTGGCCCTGCTGGTGGGGACAGTCAACAATTCTTACAGCTGTGTCAGGATCCTAGTCGTCTTGGTGACCGACTCTTGGATGCTGTTGCATCATTAGCATCAGACACAAACCAAGATGGTGAGTGACAGTTTGTTCAGTCTTCATTGTAGCTTGGAATTCTTCTGATTCCATTTTGATTTTTTTGAAGTCATTTCTTACAAGATTATGTCTGATTAGAAGTACCTTTATATTCACCTTTCTATCCATGATATATTAACCTTTATTCAAAACTGACTGTACTTTTTATTCAAAATTTTTGGACCTTTATTCAAAACAAGTATTTTCTATTCAAAGCTCCAGTATTTATCTAAGAGATTTTATTTTTCTATGATCTTGAATATTACATAAAATATTTTGGATAAAAAAGGTTGAATAACTTCATTACATGTTGTTTGTTTGTTTTTGTTTATTGTTTTGTTTTTGTTTTTTTTGTTTTTTTGTTTTTTCTGACGAATGCAATTAATAAATTTAGTTTTCTCCATTTTCGTTTTGTTTAGATTTAATTCCCATTTTTACTTTTCATTCCAGTGTTGACTGTTCAAACTCAACTGCTGATCTTAGCACATCGATGTCACACAGCTGCTTGTAACATGGAGGGCATCTCGAATGTCTTGAGGGCAGCTCGTGTCCTCAACCAGTGCCTCTCACAAGCTGAAGAGTTCAATCTAATGGTGAGTTTCTGTGTGTGCTTGTTTTTGTATTCACAAATGTGCCCCCCCCCCACTCATATGTTATAGCGAGGGTATTGTAATTAATTATAACCGGGTTGTGATAATTGCTAGGTGTGTATGGGCAATATTCAAAGGTGTATTGTATAAAAAGGCAAGTGGGATTTAAACAATTAAACAGAGGCATTGTTCATTGTTTGTTATTTATTGGATAATACCCCCAAATTTTTCTCCTATTCATTGTATTATAAATAAAGATTTTTTAAAAAAAAAAAGAAAATTAAGCCTTGTCTGTTAAATGACGCTTGAGAAATTTTGAAATAAGTTATTACAGCTATTTATAATCATTTTGTTGAAGATTTAAAATTCAAAATATTTTTAAGTAGATCTTTCCACACATTTCATCACTATCTAATTTGCTCTTTTTGTTTGTTTTTTTCTTCTTCAGATCCAGCTGTTGACTGGTGTTGGTCGTTTTAATGAAATGACGTATATATTTGATGCTCTGAAACAGCACCATCAATTTGAGCTTCTTTTAAGGAAAGGAATGGAAAAGGTTTCGTGTCTCCATTGTTTGACATTTCTAGCTTTGTAATTTAATCATCCCACCAAATCATCTTAACTCGGTGGTTTTGAAACTTGGAGAAATCAAGGACCTCTTCTAAAAAGGAAATATTTTGGCAGACCCCTATTTCCAGCGCTTGGTTTTTAGACTAAATGAAATACAATATAAAAAGCCATTTTTGAGCTTTAAAAATCATATTTATTCAAAATGGATTACATTTATTCAAATTCTGATTTATGCTACAGGTCTCTGCACAATTAGGTTTTATTCAATAGCTATGTGATGGATGTTGTTGTTTTTCCATTACAAAATTCACTATGTCAGAGGTTCTTGGGGAACACTGCTGTTTAACCCCAAACATAATTTCATGGACCCAATTTTCAAAACCACTGCTATAACTTATAACAATCAAATCATTATTTTTTTGTAATAATCTTCACCCCGGCTTTTGATTCATCCTGTGGCCCCAAAAGGTTTATAATGTGTCTAGTTTCAGAGTTTGATCTGCTAAGCAGCATCTCCCCACTGCATTCAGAGTGATAGGGTCAGGTTCATTTTCCTGATGCCTGATGCGACCCGAAAAGTGAAGAACAAATAGAGCTGGACTCCTAGGACCACCCACCCATACTAGTGAGAGCCCCCACTTTATACTCAGTCTTGTGACTAATCCAACCTTGTGGGGAGGCGAATAAATTCTCCATTATTCTTCTGTAATATAAATCATCTGATCAACTTGCTCAATCCAGTGACTGGTTGGCAGATAGTCAGCATGTTGCAAGGGCAGCTAACTCTGAGTGAAAATTTACAATGTGTTTGACTAATGTGTTTAACTAATGCATAAATGCATTACATTGTTAAACTATTAGAAACCGTCAACCAAAACACCATAGATTTCTTCAGTTTTCAAGTTGATCTGGCTGGCTATGTATGTATGTATGTATGTATGTATGTATCTTGTATACAAGCTACACCAATGGATTTAAAAGACTGAAAATTTCATCATCAAAAAAAATTGTTTTTTAAAAATTCCTCCCTTAAATAGGTTTTTAGTGGCGAGTCCAGTTTGCAGTGCAAATTTATGCTAAATTGATCCCTTAGCTTACTTGCAGCAACATTCACGCTTGTTTTTCTAAAATTCAGATACTTTTGTAGTGATCACTGCCCAAGAAGACACAAGAGAAGTTACTAATTCATTAATCCCCCCTTTTCCGATTCTTTCATCTGATCATCTCTTACATGGCATGCTTCCAAGAGACATTGGTCTTGTGACAATTTCTATTGAGTGACTACCCAAATCTGTTTCTAATGATAATAACAGCTTTTTTTTTTCATCTGCCCAACAAGACACAAGAGAAATTACTTATTCACTGATTACCCCTTTTCCGATTCTTTCATCTGATCATCTCCAACATGGCATGCTTCCAAGAGAAAATTTCTATTGAGTGACTACCAAATCTGTTTCTAATGATAATTACAGCTTTTTGTGTGTGTGTGTGTATGTGTGTAATTATTTCTGAGACTTCTGATTGCCTGATTCTATTTCTTGCAGGAAGACCAACTGAAGGTAGCAATTCTTGACTACCTGAAACGTTTTCATGCCAATGATAGTGACAGTTACACGATGGTTGCCTTTAATTTCACAATGTTCCGAGAGATTGGACAGATGCTAGAAGAGTTGGCCCAGAAAAACCTAATCATTCTTAAAAGAAAACCTTTAGGTATTTATTCATTTTTCAACTATCATGATGTCATAATTGTAAATTATTTATTTTCTGAAAGCGAAGAAAAAAAAAATTACAAGCTTTCCTCCCAGGAAAATCGGACACTAGGTCTAATGGGGGTGTGGGGAAGGTTTTTTGGTCATCACTATCTTAACTTCAATTTAGCTTGTCTCATTTGCTGACCCTATTGTACCAACATTGTTCCTTTCATCATAACATCTCATTTATTCAGAATAAAAAATCTTACTCATTCCTATCACTAAATTTCTGCATGTTCTCCGTGTAATTTCTAACTTGTAAATATTTGGAAAAAGGAAATGCTACATATTACAGTTTAGAAGCAGACACTTGAAGCATCCCCCCCCCCCAAGAAAAAGTAGTCGTCTTATAAGCAAGATACAAAAACAATGATAAAACTGAGCTAAAACCCCGAAATTCAAGTCTTGTGTAATTTGGAAGTCTGTTGAAATATTCGATAGCTTCGATTATTTTATCAAAGCCTTTTCTGTTTTTTCATTTCATTTCATATCATGGATAGATTTTTTTTCCTTTCAATAATGCTTTTACCATTTTCCTTTTTCATTTTTAAAGTAAATTTGAATGCTTTGATATTATGGCTGTTCCATCTTATTTCATTTGATCCATCTGATTTCTACTGCAAATCAGACAAATTTGAAATAATGTATGATACAAACAAATCTACTTATTAAATGAACAGTGTTATTTTCTTGGTTCTCTGTCCATGACCATGGACTCTTCCATTTGATGCTAACAAATTTGCTCCTAACTACCATTGTGGATACTAGACTATCCCTCTGGAACAATTTATTTAAATGTGTGTGTGTGTATATATATATATATATATATATATATATATATGTATATTTTTTTTTTTTTCTTTTCTTTTCTTTTCCCCCCACTCAAAAATTATATATCCACTCACAAGTTTTTTGAACTTATATTTTTTTTTGATTTTCTTTCTAGTGAATTCTGCTGAGGTGGGGACAACACTGCACAAGATTCACCAATATTTCTCTGATGCAGCCAAAAGCTTTATGAAGGTAGGATTTGTTGAGAATCCATTGAAGATTTTATAAAATGTCTTGAGAATTCTCTATAAAGTCTGTTCATTTTTTCCTATCTTTTTTTTCAATTATTTTTCTTTCCTTAGGACAACATTCTCCGCCATGCTGAATCCTGTGTCCGTCAGGCACGTCTTGTCCAATTACAACTTGATTTGCTTTCTTCTGGGATTCATGTCATCAACCTCACCCCAGAAGATGCTGTCAACTTTATCATTCAACATCCCAAGTTTTCAGAGGTTAGTTAACTTTTTTATTCTTTGTCTCTTTCCCAACAATGTTGACCATTAGAACTGGAAGTTAATTGCCACTATTTATCATTAGACAATGAACTTATGTTTAACCTGATAGCTGCAAGTAATCCCTGTTTTTTTCTTGCAATTCTATAGCTCAATTGTGAATGATGAAAGTTTCTGTCTTGTTGTAAGCTTGCTATACTACCAGAACGTAAACTGGATTCAAGTTGTTCTTTAAGCAAACTTAACCGACTGTTTGTACATCATAACTTCTTACAAGCAAGCAGCAAACACCAGTGCGTTCAATCATGCACATTTCAAAAGACTATACCATAGGGCAAATGACTAAAGCTGGACGCTTTCTTTTAGCGAACTTCAGTGATTTGTTTTTTTTAATCATAATTCAATAAATATATATTCTTTATTGTATTAAAGCTATTTTTGCATTAAAATATTTAGATTTGAATTCAAAAAGAATTAAAGGGGGGGGGCTCTTCTCTGGTGACATCCTATTTAACAGACATTAATGAACATCTGTTCGTTCCTATTGGTCTTTCAAATCGAGGTTTTACTGTATTATCATCTTTATTTGCTATAGCTTTGAGGAGAGTCATTAAGCTTTCAATTTTTGTTCAAACAATTGGATCTCCTCTTTGAATCAATGATGTTGTCAACACAATGTTTCAGCCAAGCGATTTCTCACCCGTGTGCGTGAGTTGGACTAGTACAGATTTTCAAAACCATTTGACTTTGCTCAGAAAAGCAAGCGTTTTGGAACTCCTCCATGTATAGTTTGGAATTGCCCAGGTACTTAATAAGGGGTTAGGGTCAAGTCTGTCTGGAAAAAATTTGAGAATCATCAGCTTTGTTGGCTCCCTCACTAGATTTTCGCCAAATACATTCTTTGGCCTTCCTCCTAGATTTCAAAAAGAGATTCCCTCCTCCCACTACACTGAGGATATTCTGTGCATAAATCAAATGGATTCTTTTTGCTCTTTGAAAAAGTGATTCAAGATGCCATGAAGCAGTGACTTGGGAAAGTGAAGTGCTTCAGTCACCCACCTTGGTTTTTCATTCTTTGACACTATCAGGAGAGAGATATATCTCTGAGTCACAATTTTATAATTTACCAAGTCTGTCTTGGAAGTATCCAGCCTTTTTTGATATCTCAAGAACCGCTGGCACAACCATGATGTGACTTGGCAGCCAATCAGAGGGGACCTTACGGCACATGTGTGATCAGACACTCTCCCATGGGGTTACTCAGTCGGCAATGAGACCCAATTGAGCGAGCTTGTGTACTGTGTGACTATCGCATTTACTATGACTGAGCCTGCCCTTTCTCCATGTCTTGTGGAGGGTTTTTTGTTGTTTTTGTTTTGGGGGGGGGGGGGGTCTGTCCCCGTGGTCCAGATATGGCTCCCTGCTACCTTTGGCTTTTTGATATTAAAAAGGAAGAAATTTCAGAACGTGGACAAGATTAAGGGGAACATGACTGTTCAACAGATCTGTTTTGAAGAGTAGAAGTTGCATTGGGAGAAATCTGTGAGATCTTAACTGGATACTCACCAGACAGACCTGTATATGAATAATCAAAATCTCTTTTCCTCCCCTTGATATTTGTATAATTTTTCTTGCAGGCCTTAGTTGTAAGCGAAGCATATAATAAAACTGCTGTTTGGGGAGAAGCCTTGTGTAACCGAGTCATAATTCATGGAGACTTTCGTTATCTGCAAGATTTGAAAGCCTACATCAGACTTAATCCCATTCTCATCATTGATACAATTGACCGGTAAGTGAACAGCCATTTTTCTTTGCCATGGTTCATCTTTTGTATAAATAGATTTTTGGTTTGAGTGTCTAGAGTAGGCTGCCAGATCTGGCCTGTAGGAGAGATAATCCAAGTTTTCTCTCAGAGACCTACCAAACAGGCATGAGATTAGCATTGAATTTCCAAATTGGGCAAGATTGGAGGCAGAGGTTCAATACCAACCTCTTGAGGATAAGCTCTTGCTGAGATCTGTATTGCCTCGAGGGAAGATTCTTATCTATATCAGCTGCTTTTACCGATTGAATTACAACCAACACTTGTTAGAGGATCAAATCTAACTTTTGAACTAACCCTTCATTTTTCCTTGATCTTTCAGCATCTTATTTGTTATTGGTTTTACACCAAAGTATTAATAGCATCAGTATTATCTTGATTTCTTTTTAACAGATGAAGCATTGTCCACCACCATTATTATTATTATTATTATTATTATTATTATTTAATTTTTGACTTGTATTTTCTTTCTTATTAATTTTAGTTGCTATAAAGTGATGGTCTGAGTATTTGCAATGAAAAGCAACTAGAATTAAGATGAAAGAAATACTAGTCAAAAATCAATAACAATGGCTGACAATGCTTCATCTAATAAAAAATAAATCAAGATAATATTGGTGTCATTGTTATTCTATTTAGACTTGGCTAAGCATGTCATGAGACCACAGAACTTGGCCAAAAATATCTTTCATATCAAATTGTCTAGAAGGTAAATGCAGTTATCAATTCCCTATGAAAGTCATTCAATAAGGTTAACCTTTTAGCCAGAGGTTAGCTAGATGTAGGCACCTTTGGAACATTATTAAAATGTTTGGCTACATTATCAGAGGAATGAACACCACTGCAACTTTTAATTGGACGCTTCAGTTCAAAATGTATCAAAGCCATCTGATTGGATGATAATTTGATCTTCTTCAGAGATGCAAGAATTGTGGCTTAAAAATTGTGTTTGCTTTTGCCAATCTTTGATTCATGAGGAAAAATGTTCCTCTTTGAAGCTGTTGCAGAATGGTACCTGCAGAGTATAAAAAGCAACAGGAGCAAAGGCAATGTAATTGAAAAAAAGCTTTCATACAGGTTTATGGTGATTAATAAAAAAAAAATTTAGTTTTAAGCTTATTTATTTATTTATTAGAGTAATTATTATTGGTAACAAATGATATCTTTGCTCTGCTTCCCATATTTCACCCTGGTCTATTGTAGAATGCCTTTATAATTCAGATGAATAACAATACGTAATAAAATCTTTCTCTCTTGAATAGGTATAAGCAGCTCCCTCATAAACCATCTCAGTGCGAAGGGAACATCAAAAAACTGCTCACTTACTGTAAGGACTTGCGTCTTCAGTACCAGATTGCCAGAGAACTAGGTCTGAAGGATTTCCTCACTCAGCTGGAGACTGGTACCAACTCTGCATACATCATGGACATTGCTTCATCTCGGGGCAGTGCACACTTTGCTTTCTGACAAAACGCTATGCATCCTAAACCCAGGGTAAAAAACTTTTCAACTTATACATCAACCAAGAGCCGACAAAGTTGGTTGGCTGATCCGGACTATTTTTGATGACCCCTTAAAAAAAAAATCACTAACGACAAAATGACTGCAATTATTAGATGAGGAGTTCTACAACTTTGTGGATGGTTCATATTTGCATTCATCCAAAAAAAAAAGATTTTAAAAAAAGAAGGGGATTTGATGTTGACTGAATTTTGATTTTCAAATCTTGAACCTTCATCCATTGGAAAACTGGTGTGCTGGAAAACCGACTGTTTATTATCACAAAGAAAAAAAACCCAAAAAACTCTGAAGAGTTATAGCTAAAAAAAAACACAAAATACGAATAATGAATTTCTTTTTCAGCATTCTTCATAAATAGAATATTGGACAGGAATTTATAAGCGTAGGATTTTTTTTTTTTTTTTTTTTTTTTTCAAAATTTGTGTAATTATAATTCCCGGTTCTGACGAAAGTTGATTTAAATCTTGTCTTAAATTTTTTATCAAGAGTGCAAATTAATGTTCAGATATAAACGTTATGCAATGCCACGAATTATTTCCGCATAAATACCGACTAGAAGCTGCAGCGTAGCACTTGATAGTTTTCATGAATACAGGTTTCCGTCGCTATCCGAAAGTAGAGCGTTTCTATATAAACCTAAAGTGAAGTGGTGAAAAGTGAAGGAACAATTACCGTCAATTCATTTGGGGGGAAATTTTTGAGCGTTCCCAGACCCCCAAAATGATGATGATGGTATGTTAGGCTGAGTTGTTGATGGGGGGTACAGGAAACTGGAGTGTAAGAGAGAGGGGAAGAGCTGCCTCTATAACTGCAAAAACACTATTTTTGCCTTTTGCCTTTTTTCCTTGAAGTGACTAAACTTTTCTAATGGGAGGATACCTGTAAGATTGATTTTTCTTCAAACATTGAGTCTAAAAAATTATGTTGCTCAAGTCTATTGCTTTTTAAACTAATATTGAATATTTTTTTTTTATTATGTAAAGTTTTCTCCCATTATTAACATTAATTTAAGGGATTTTCTATTGCTAACATTAAAATGTTGGAATGTGTAAGGCTTATTGCATGAAGGAGATTACTATTTCATTCTAGCTTTATTTTTTTTCTTTCACTTTCATCAATAAATTCGGTTAAAAGGAGGGGGAAGTGAAGCTGGGGCTCGACACTTCCTCCATACTAAGTGCCCAGGCATAGCAGCTAAGATAAGGTGCCTTTGGGAGTGTCATTTCTGCAGCCATCATGAGATGCTGCTGAGAAAAAAAAAATCTCTAAAAATTGAAGGTGCTCAGACCATCTGACAAGACAAAAAGTAATACCCATCAGTAGGAGAGGAAAATCCTTTTAGAAATACATCTTGTAAACCTAACAGGTTTTTCAAGTATTAGAAAAGAAAATTGCATTAACAACTATATTTATTACCTATACCATATTTAAGCAAACATTTTATCTATTTTCTGTTGGGTTTCTGCTTAAAAAGTCTAATGGTAAAATTTAATAAAAGATTTTTGGTGCTAGATTATATGCATGTTGTTATACCCACTCAGAAATTAATTTTAACCAGAGAAAAAAGATTTTCCTTGTAAGAAAAATCCTTAAACATCCATGTAGAGTAAATCTCTTCTTTTGGCTTGTATTTGCAGACATAGCTTCCTGGGTAGAACAGAGGACTAAAAGGTCAAGGAATAGCATGGACTTGTTTTATCAAATATACTGCAATTTATTTATTCATTTTTTTAAAGCATAAAGCACCTTAGGTTAAACTGGGGCGGGGGATGTCTTTTAATGTGAACAGAGTCATAAAATAAGGTATTTTTATGGAGTGATTGGTTTTGATGTGCAATAACTCTAAGTCTTCTCCTTCTTGCAATATAATTAAGCCTTAATGTTACCTATCAGATGTATGCGCTTAAAATATATATACATAGGGCTCATTGATTTCATATAACAAGATGTAAAGCACCAAATCTCTTTCCAGATTTGGTACTAATGAGGTGCAATTTTTACTTATGATAAAAAATTTTTTTAAATACTGGTTTGCCCCTTGCTACCCAAAAGTGGAGGGTTCCTATTAAAAGAACTTTTGTAAGCCAAAATGGCACAAAGTGAACAATTGAAAAAAAAAAAAAGAAAATTACCATTAATTAATATTCAACCACTTGACAAATGAGAAAATTTTTGAGCGTTCCCAGACCCCCACAAAATGGAGATGATGGTACATTTGGCCAAGTTATTGGAGGTTGGGAGGACACTAGAATGTGAGAGAAGGAGAGTAGAAGAGGTTGCACATGCACTGCCTCTACGAACAATAGAGCAACCTTTTAAAAAGTGGGGGGTTACCTGTATAAAAACTTGTACTTAATGCAGCTTGTCTACTTTTTTCAACCCTAGTCTTTATTTTTTATGTGTGAGCTGGACGTAAGAGGAAGAAATCACTAAAATCTACAAATACCTTGAAACATGACTATACTGAATCTGAGTATAGTGTGTTGTGGAGATTGATTCAATGAAAAGAAAAATGTTTCATTGTGTTGATGAAGTTACAGCCCAACAATATCTTCCAAAGATTGAAAACAGTTCAATGTTCTATAATGTTTCTAAGATTCAATAACAGCCTTTCTGATTGCTTGTAACGGTATCCGGTCGTGAGGTCAATTCGTCACCAACCATAAGAGATGTATCAAACTGGAGTTTAATTTTGAACATTAGACTGAGATATTTATGTTTAAGGTTATGTGAAACTATGAAATTGAATAATTAAGAATGAAAATTGTGCTTTGATATTTGAGACAGCTATTAATTCTTGCACTTACTCCTGTTGCTGATGAAGAAGGGTTATATAATCCAACCTTGACCCTTATATTCATGTGAAAGTTTAAATGTTAATATCAAGGGGAATAACTACCCATCGAAGTTACCTCCCTTCATGCTTCAGCTGAATTTTCTTTATTTATATCTGTCATTATTTCAGCAAACTTTATCTCCACCACTGAAGAGTCCCTTTGTCAATTAGGAGCAGTATAACTTTACAAGTTAAGCTCTTCATAACTTTCATTTGTGAGAAATCTAGCCTTGCATGCATGATTTCCACACCTCCGATATATCGTAGATTCATCGGCATTCTGTTTTTGTATATATCTAATATTTTTTTTTTATCTATAAGTTTGTTTTTTCAAAATTTTCTTTGAAATGGTGTGAATACAGGTGGGTATGTTGATGGATAGGATTTTGAATATCATAAAATGTCAGGACTAAATTCAAATAAGATCATTTGTCCGAATGAGTATTGCTCAAACTGATAAATCATAGACATCTGAGACGAATTGTCCTATTGACCGGCGACCAATTGTCCCTAGCACCCTTGTAATTCGGCTATAATGAAAATTATCTGTATAAACTTTTCTTTCGCTTACATGGTTTGTTTCCTACCACATCAAAATAATGTTATAAAGACATTTTGCAACATGCAAACATTAATATTTTTAACAAGTGCCAAAAAAAGAAGAAAAAAAAAATTAGGTTGGAAAATGCTAGTAATTAAATCATTTGTTCCATTCAGGGTTACCAGATTTGGCTTGGGAGGGAGATAATTCGAGCTCCATCTCTGAGACTTACCCAACAAAGGCTTTGGTATGGCATCAGATTTGAAAACCAAGAGAGTCTACAGAGATTCCACTGCCTTTGTTTGGCAAATCTCAAAGATAAACCTTTGGTTATTTCACCTCCTGGTGAAATGTAGTAATCCTGATTAAAATCATTTGTTCCATTCTATTTTTAATCATTTTTTTCCTGATTGTGCATCTTTCCTTTATTCCTAAATCTCCCACTAATAGAATTTCTTCCTGTATTTTAAAATCCATGACCATAAAATAATCCGTATCTGTGTATATCAATATACACAGAATTGTGGATATCCAGCTGGGCGTATTTAACTCCTCATCTGTGATCAAAACTTGCATATCTGTGATATGTGTTTTCCATGTACATATTGTAAACATTCTTTTCCAAAAATCATTGCTGAATAAATTAATAAAAAATCATGTAAATACAGGAAACAAAAAAAATGGATTTTATTTTTCTTTCACAGAGCGGCATCAGTTCAGAAAAAAAAAAAAATTTCCATCACTCACTTTTATCTTCTGCAATGGATACAAAAAGTGATCTCAACTCCCTTGGATATTGAGGGCTGACAATCAGGTAGTTATGTCTTATGAATTTAAGAGCTAAGCAGTTTATCATAGCATCAAGGGAAATAACTGATCAAACTTAGTTCCTTTCACCTTTTTTTTAATTTTTACTTTTATTATACCGTCAATTTCAACAAATTTTATCTCTATCATAGAAGAGTTCCACTTTAGGGGCGGTATCAAACCTTTTTATGATATTAAGAGTGGACATATCAACTTCTGATTGTCAGCCTTCTAGAAAAGTAATACTGCTCGTGTTATGGGCTCTATTGAATCGCATTGTCTTGTCTATTTACAGTTTTTGTAAAGATCAATGATTTCCTGAACATCATCCCTCGAGCCAAGGAAAATGGGTGTCCTTTGGTGAATAGATGTTGGTACAATGTCAAGAATAGGCATGGTTCCAGTGGTTGCCAAACCGCCAGCATGTTCAATAATGTAGGCCATTGGGTTGCATTCATACAGCAAACGAAGCTAGAGAGAAAAAAAAGGTAAATAAATACAGCTGTTGCAAAATCAGGGGTGAACCCAAGATTTTTAACAGGAGGGGGGGGGCAAGTGGAAAAATTTACTTTTACCAAAAAAAATTACTTTGAAATTTTTCTTTTTCATAAGTGATTTGGTATTTTTCCCCACTTAAATAGAAGCCATAGTTTTTTTTTTTCTCTTTTACCAATTCTTGAGCTAAAAAAAAAAAAAAAACAAAGTCCTTACCTTTCCTTTTGGAGACTGAGAAGTGGCTGGATACATGAATATTCCTCCATAGCAAATGGTTCGATGCACATCAGCAACCATGGAGCCAATGTAACGGGCACCATAAGGTTTTCCCTCCTGCAAGGGAATAAAAAATTTCAATCATTTACAAGTTTGTTTGTGGGTAGAGAATTTCAACCAGTTTAGGTTCAATTCATTTTACATTTGTGTTGTTTAGCACATAGAGAAATTATTTAGAAAAGTTGTTTTTTTTCCAATGATAATTATTATTAGTTTTTTTTTGTTTGTTGATTTTTTTTTTGAAGGAGGAGTCATAATTCAAACTGATGTTTGAAACTATTATAGCCTTCAGCTTTCTCCAGTTTTATAATCTGTGCGTGGAAGGGCGAGGTCTCTTTTATCCAGAAAATGTTTACGAAAAGATAATAGGTTCTATTTCAACAGGTTGGTATATTTGCCACCATTTTCAAGCAGAGAAAAGAGAGCCTCTCAATTTTCTTATGGACTGTGCACAAAGGTAGAATGAGTTCAGTCGTTCAAACAGCTCTTGGAATGGAAAGATTTCCAAGAGTATGACACTACTTTTAAAACAATCTTATATCCAACTTATACAATACATAGTGTCTGTTGATTGCTCCATCTGTCACAGGGAAAGAAGGATAATTACTTTTTTTTAATCAAAATTTAAATTTTACCACCAACTCCCCCCCCCTCGGCAGTCACTACAGTATATAAATAAAAGTGGAAATAGTGACTGATGAGCTTTCAGCAAAATAATCTCTAACCAAAGTTATTTGTTATAGCTTTATTCAGTTAATCTAATTAGAAATGTTATCTTTCGTATCAACAAAATACAGATGAGCCACTATTAGGTAATTATGGATTTATTATCAATAATTCATTACTCATTAACTTGAAATCAAATATTAAATTAATAAAATCAAACATCAATCATTTAGTAAGTTAGATATTTATAGCATCTTATTCATATTACTATATAAAATGATGGGACCTGTCATTCTTGATTGGTGAATATTAATTCAATATTCAATGTCATGAATTTAAAATTAGATAATCGATATCTATTAATTTAACATCTATCATTAGATATTTGTATCATTATTTATAGTGCTCATCTTAAATGGCAAGACCATTCATTTTTGATGGCTTATGGAAAAGGGCCTTTATGAAATGAGTCGCCAATGTATTGAATGCAACAAAAGTTGAGGATATTAGTCAGAATAATTTAATGAGATGTGTACAGATCACATTTATTAAAATATTTCATACCTTTGGAAATTTCTTGCTTTTAACAAAAGCTTTGGTCGGTTCATCCCAATACTGTTCATAGCCTTCATTTAGGGAATAGATTTTTCCCCTTGGTTTGATCTTCATGTCCTTTTCTGTAAGAATGAACTCTCCAATTGACTGAAACAAGAAAAAGACAAGTGAATATGCAAAATCCCTGAAGAAGAAGGTATTTACTTTACTTTACTAAATCTAGTTGGTTTTTATTTTTCAGGCCATTGTACCATCTTTGCTCAGACATATTCAAAACTGATTTGATGGTAGTGTTATGATCTTGTGACTTGCA
>OY735231.1:30209799-30299799 GCA_963457665.1 Thysanoteuthis rhombus | reverse complement strand
ATGAGCGTGAGAGAGAGAGCAAAAAGAGTGAACGGAAAGAGAGAGAGAAATGAGAGAGAGAGAGAGATGAGAGAGTGCAAAAAAGAGTGAACGGAAAGAGAGCAAGATAAAAAGAGAGCGAGAGCAGAAAGGAGAGGGCAAAAAAATAAAATAGAAAGAGAAAGGGAGAGAGAGAGAGCAAAGAGAAAGGGAGAGAGCGAAAGAGAGAAGAGAGAAAGAGCGAAAAAAGAGAGAGCTAGCAAAAAGATAACAAAAAAAAGAAGAGAGAAAAAGGAGAGAGAGCACGAAAAATGGAGAGTTTGAAAGGTTGAGTGAGCTTACTGGATCAAGCATGAAACCATTAACACCATTTCCTGTTGAAAGGACCACCATTGTAGCACTACCATAAAGGGCATAACCTGCAGCTACCAAGTCACGTCCAGGTTGGAAGGCATCCTTCTCACAGACAGGTCCATCAGATACCTGAAAATAATTTGCCAGATATAAGCAAGATAAAAAAAAATAGCGAAGAATTGGGAGGGGGGGGTCCTGTTGACACACCAACTATTAAAATCCTAAGAGAAAACTTGAAAGGTAAATCAAGGGGAAGAACCACTGATCAGATAGCTCTCCTGTCACCTTTAGGTAAATTTCTTTTCATTTATTATGCTATCTGTCATAATTTCAGCAAATTCTGTCTCTGTCATAGAAGAGTGGAATTCAGTGGTTCATAATATTAAGAGTTGATAACTGGATCAAATAAGTTATTTTCTTATTTGGCAATTCGTGGTTGATTATGCTGATTGTATTAAAAGAATCAAGTCCTATGGATAAGTTAGAATCTTGTGAGTTGTCTGACCCACAAGATTCTAACTTATCCAAAGGACTTAATTCTTGAAAAGTTTGATTTAATTTTCACATCCAGTGAAGATCACGAGAAATGACATGAAAGGAGAAAGATATTCTGCACTTGAAAAGTTTTTGAAACTGATCTTCAAAGGTTAAAAAAAAACATCAATGCTTTTGTGCTTTCCTAAATGATAAGATAAAAATTATCTCTAGACCTGTTTTTCTTATCAACCTAACTTTGAAATGACAAAATGTCATAATTCCCACATTAATGCGGGTTATTCAAACAAAGCAGATATAAGCTCAAAACAAGAGAAAAGATAAACTAGAGCACATTTAAAAAAGATAGTTTTGCTGTAATATGTACAAGTTGCAAACCTTTCTAGACTAATCGATATATATATATATATATATATATATACACAGAATTATAAATTGCGTCATATAATATAGAAACTCTAATTTGAAATGATCTCCTGTCATTACACGATCAATGTATCACTTGGCCTAGATAACAAATAGAATGAACAATTAAAGAAAATGTAGCTGCTGTAGGGATCGAACTTATGATCGATAGGGTAGCCGTTTCAACATAGCGTTGCTCTTACCATTGAGCTAAACAGCTGCCAGCAATGCAAATTTTTTCTTTAATAGTTTATTCAATTTACATTGTCAAGGCCAAGTGATACATTAACTGTGTAATGAGAGGAGATCATTTTAAATAAGAGTTTCTACAATATAACACAATCGATAATAGTTCTGTCGGATAATATATCCATTTCTTAATATATATATCTACACACACAAGTGGTCACAAATGATAAAAGCATTTACATAATGGGCACTTATGTTGGATAACACTATTTCAATCCTTTCATCATTTACGATCAAAATCAAATAGGGTTCAAAATAAAATGGAAACTGAGCATTGCAATTCTGAAAATGATGAAAATATCAACTTTTGGAGGACATTTCTCTTTTCTCCAATATCAAACTACTCTGCCATCTGTTGATCTGTCAGGATACTAGACAGAATTATTGAGCAGAATCAGGGCTTGAGACTAATGTGGTCTAATGATCCGGTGAGTATTAAAAAAGAAGGGGGGGGGATTTTTGGAGGGGAATTTTTTTTTTTTTTTTTTTTTTTTAAACCGTCACTTGGCAAATTACAGATTGAACCAAGAGACAGGGATATAAAGAGTGAAAAAATATCAATTTAGATTCATATACACAGTGTACATATGTAGATATATATCTTTTCACTCTTTATATCCTTCTCCCCCTGTATCCGTTGTAAAGCAGCGACCTATTGGTAGAGTGGTGACTGCAGGACATGGAGACCCCAGTTCAAAGACTGAGAATGAGGCACAGAATTTGGGGTTTCCAAATCATTTGTTCTCAATTTTTTTTAGTTTATCAAAGCTGCAACTAACAATTCTTTTCATTATGGAATAATCTGATTATTTTCTCAATCAATTAGTTGTTCATTAAATGTGTTCAACACGTTCTATAAAATGTCAGAAAAAGGTGAAAATTGTTGATCACTGTTTTCCAATGACGTCCTCAAACATCTTGTTTTGTTCACAACCCTAGGATATTCAGTTTATTGTCGTAGAGGACTATGTCATCAATTAATTTAATAGTTGACAAATCAATTAATTGTTGCAGCCATACAGTTTATGGATAACTTTTCAGTTTTATTAAAAACCAGTTCATTTGAATGGAATAAAATAAATATTCATTTCCACAAGATTTTAATGGTGTTCTTATTATGTTGATAACAACTACAGATGATGAAATGAAAAAAAAAAGAAAAAACATTTTGATGTTAGGACAGTTGAATATTTTTTTCAGGATGGTTAAAATTGTTTTTAGCATGGTTTCAGAACGGTGGCGAAGAAAGTTAATCTGGAGCCTTTGTGTCTTGAGATATATGAACATGAAAAGATGATATTAAAATGACCTACCATGTATACACCAAGACTTCAAAAGGAAGGGGGTTGGGGTCACCCATTAGGTTAAAGAGTTAAAAAACAAAACTTACTATTAAACAAAATCTGAAGGAAATTCAGAAAAATTTCTGAGAAAAATCTCAAAAATTTCATTTTTTCATATTATATTTTTAAAAAGAAAAAAAAACATTTCTGTACTGTAATTCTTAATGTTCATGAACATTTGAAGAATTTATGAAGTGTACCCTATAATAGATTCTTAAATGACTGCATGTGCGACGTTTAGGTCCTTGATTTCTTTCTTTCATAATTGAATGTTTCCCTTGCATGTAGTCTCAATTCGTGTCAGAGTTTGTCTCACTTTTGTACTAGTCATGCAACAGTAGACTTTGGCAGTACAATGACTTGTGTTTGTTTTTTCCATTGTATTTTTCTAGTAGAGCAATTTTCTCAGAAAGTGACACTTTTATGTAGCCTCATTATGATAAGGATTTAGCATATACTAAATGACCAACATAATTATACCTGTATTCTGAATGGTTGCTCACAGCAGCAAGACAAAGTGATGAGAAAGTCGGTAATACCCAATCAATATGTCACTGGCTCAGTTAAATGGCTTGTTAGCCCAAGTAAACAAAATAAATAAAAATTATAACAAATTACTTGACTTGCTTTGATATTACAAGATTTGGCTTAAATAAGCGGAAACCCTGATCAAATGGAATCTACTGAGAGTGTGTCTGTCACATAATGGGAACGAAGTTTGCAAGTAAGATTGTATTGGCTAATGAAATACGTAAGTGACCATTGCTTGGTTATATGAGTGAGCAGGGTAAAACATCGAATTTGGGGTCTACTTACCTTGCGATAGATACCGAAAATTGATCCGATAGACACAAGACAGTCAATATTGGAAGAGCCATCCAATGGATCAAAACATACAATGTATTTGCCCTAAAAAAGGAAGAATGAAGAGTGAATGATCAAATACATCACCCAAATACACATAAAACATTTTAGAAGGTTGGAATTTTCCCCACCCCTCCCTCAATTTGGACTCTTCACAAGTTTGCAGGTTATCCTCATCTTTGTTGTTTTTTTCCCCATTATTCTGGTTGATTCATTCTCCAGCTTTTTACACAAAGGGAATTAGTTTGCATTACACAACCATACTGAAAAGATTTGCAGACAAAGTGATTAGCTAATTCCATGTTTTTCATCTTTCCTGGGACAAATGTATCCCATCATGATTATGGTTCTCCAAAACCTGGAAGATTCTTGATTTGATTTAAAGAAAGTTATTCTTTTATCATCAAATAAAAATTAACACATCTAAATACCCTTTTAAAAATTCAAGGGGTCAAGCACAATAATAGCTTAGTTTTGAAATGGTTGAAGCCAAACTGATTACTTCACTCTTCATACAAACCTAATCTTCAAATCAATAGATTCATGTCTTATCTTTTTATGCCTAGAAATTCAATAGACATGCGACCATTTTGTTTTCTTTAACTGGTGGCAAAAGAATTTGACCTTTTTTTCATTCCTGTCACAACAATTTAAAAACAGCTTTGCATTTTAAGAATGAACAGATTTAGTTTGAATAAAAAGAAATTTTCAGATTTTAATCCCTATTTTCAAATTTACATGCCCTTTATTTAAAGAATAAAAGAAAGGTATAACCCAGATTTTTTTTTTTTTTGTTTAAAACTTTTTCAATCACAACCCAGTTTAATTTTATGCAATAACCTCATGATCCACTGACATATACTGTGAACAAATTCATAATATTAATACCCTCATCTTGCATAAACAGAAATGTAATACAATTTTCTTACTAGTATGATACATAGATATATACATATATACATTCTCTCATTAAACTGCTGCAGTCTTTTTTCAACCATGTCAACCATACTAAGAGTTTAACAAATAAATCATTGATGACAAAATTAATGAGATTAGATTCTAGCTGAAAAACTTTAAATATAACCACAAAGGAAAGAATATATTATAAAGATTTCATTAAAATAATTAAGGTGGGGGTATACATGAAGGTTCAATGGATTTAGCGAACTGAAGGTGGATTATAATAAATTGTTTTAAAAAGTAAAATAAAGGAGAATAATGGATAGGAGAAAAAATACAACTGCCATCTCACAGAAAAAGAAAGGCATTGTGTTTATTCAAATCTTATTTGAGGGCAAAGAAATATGGAGTATTTGCTATTAGATAAATATCTGTACGTTATATAATTCAATGTCATAGGCAAGATAACTTGTTTTACGATAATGTTTTTTTTTCACAAGATCGCAGCATTTCTTTATGCAAACAAAGAAAAGATGTGAGACAAGTTATCTCGTCAGTGGCAGCAAAGAGGTCAAAGAGGTAATGAAGACAATTTTCACAATAAAACTTGGCATAAAAGTTTTAGAATTAAAAAAGTATACTTGGAAGTAAACAGGTTGATACTACAGCAATATAAACCACTTTCTTCCAAATTTTTTTGTTGTTGTTGAACATTTTAGAAAAAGGTATAAAACAAATTTGTTTTATATGCAATAGAACTCAGTCCCAGAATGCAACTGTCTCACCTGATTCTCTACTTCCACTTCAATGGCTCTTTCATTCTCTTCTGACACCAGCAAGACAGTCGTAAAGGATGATTTGAGCATGTTGATAAATAGATCATTAGACAAGACATCAAGCTTTTTGACTTCATCTCCAGACACATTGCTTCCACCAGCAACACCAAACCTTAAAAGATAAATAAATGACAAACATGAACAAAAAAAAAAAATGTATCAAGGAGAATTTTGTCTTTGCACTTTCAACTGAGTGGGTTTTGTCCAAGGGAGGGGGGGGTACTGGACTTAAGTTCCACCAGAGAAAAAAGTAAGCCTTCAAATCAATAGATTCATGCCTTATCTTTTTGGGGCCAAAAAATACAATAAATGTGCAACCATTTTGTTTTCATCCAAAATTTTGTTCTAGCCGGACATTTCAATATCCAACACTTTATTTGAACAATCACATAACATTTTATTTCAGCAAGTCATCTTATCATGGCTGCAAAGTTTACTTTTAAAAATATATTTGCAAAAACTTTCAAATAAATTATGAATTATTAATTATCTACAGCTTTGAACAGTGTCACTAGATTTGGCCAGATAATTGGAGCTTTATCTCAGAGAATTACCCAACACAGGCATTGGAATAGTGTCAAATTTAGAAATCGAGTAAGTCTGTAGGCAGAGGTTCAACACCAGCCTCTTGGTGCAGACCCATCGTCATTTAATGTAAGAATCCTACTCACTAGAAATGGCTTTGTAAGACCAGCCCAATAGTGACTGCAAGAGGATTATCATGGATTTTACAAGCACAAAACTGATAATTTAGAGGTGCAGAGTCCTCTGCCCAGAGAACATTGGGATTTTTATCCTGAATTTTTCTTAATCAGTCTCCACCTTCAGGTAGAAGGTACGGAATCAGCGAGCAGAGTTCAGACTCTGGTTAGGACAGTTTGGTTTCACTTTGCACTAATACCCTTGGGAAAGGCATGAATCCACTTCTCCCACCAACTATGAGTAAATAGCAGAGCAGTATGAGCCATTTAGTCCCATAAAAATCTACAATCACAACAAACAATGATGGGGTCTCCATTGATCATTCAAGTAATGGAAACAAAATCACATGTTGGGCAGTGAAAAGTTCAATTCCATCAGTAAGTAGAATCAAGTATTCCATGAATTGTGATTGATATCCTCATCTTTGTTGTTAAGATCATTACATTTCAGCAGATGCATTCTGGAGCTCTCTTCTTATAATTATCAAAGTTTTGAATAAAATCTAGTACCTTATCCAGTTTTTTTACCTTTCATCTTAAGGAGGCCACAGAACACTTTAGCCAAAACAGTTATCAAAAACAAGTATTAGGATAATAATCTGGATATGTCACAAAATAATGACAATATCTATCTTACCAGAGTGGTCCCCAAGCGATATGCTTACCTGGCCACGAGGAAACAATATGATCCAGTGATATTTCTTTGTTAAATACAAATTCAATTCCTTGAATCTTGATTAAATCCATTAGATAAACCTTTTTAGAACCAAGGTTCTAATTAACAGGAATCCAGTTTTTCACCTGCTCTAATATCATATATACATACCACAACATGGTTTCTAAAGAGTTTTTTTTATTTGTGATCTTGAATATTTATCTTGCATTTCTGTAGGTTTATGATTATTTTGACGAAAATCTACGGGGGGGGGGGAAGAAAAAGGCTTAAAAGTGAAATAAAGACAAATTGAAGTGTAATAAATAACCATTTTATAGAATACTAGCAGGGATATACGGCATTGTCCAGAAAAAAACAGAACCTCAAATTAGACAACAGTGAAAAACGTTTTTTATTCATTCTATCACTTACAAAGATGGAAATCTTTACTTCTAATATGTGTTGTTTAATGACAGTCGTAGACTGATGGCCTCACTAAGGTAGTGATTAAAAGAAAAAAAAATGAATAAAAAAAAAAAAATTTTAAATTTACAATGATCCTGAATAGTTGTCAAAAATTAATATTGGTTTACAATACTCTATTCCTGCAAAAAATAAGAGAATAATTACTTTCAAGTTCATCTTGGAAAAATGACCTGATGTAGCTTTACATCACCGTGTTGTCTATACTATGAGCTGAATTACATCAAATTTTTATCAATGAGAAAAGAAAAGGGATACTATGGAATGGATTACATTAGATTTTTGTCAATGTGAACGGGTAAAGGGAGAAACAAAAACCTCCATGGACTTAGCAGCAGCAGCAGTAAAACTAACAGTAAATTATTATCACATTGCCAAAAAAGTGACACCTGACCAAAAACGCAAATACCTGTTTAAGAATTGTTCTCATTGTAAGAAATATGCGAGCCATTCATGAAAAGAATGAATGACAGAAATTTCTGTATAAATTTATTTTTTCTGATATTTAGAATCAAAGATTGGCAAGAGATTGACTGCTGAGGATCTCAATGGTTAGCCTATGTGAAAAGTCAATTTATATTGATTCTCCATGCCAAATATCAGGTCAATTGGCCTCGTAGAGAAGAGACTCAAACGAACACGAGGTGCTCGTCAATTTAAGCGGACTTTCACCACCTCATGGGTATGGAGGCTGACTCGACACTCAAACGGAGTCGTCAGATTACAGACGCTAACTGTAAACAAAATGCATTTTTCACTATATTTCAAGCCAAAACTAAGTAATATTTTTTTACAGCATTCATTTACAATTAAAGCAATTAACTTTCGTCAAATTCTACGTCTATAATAGCTATTTTAGAGTAAAGAATCATGGTGCAATCGGAGTTAACTTCGGATGTAAGAAATTGGCATTAAAAACCGTCAAAACCCTGCTTTAAATAAGCAAAAATAATTTGTAACTTTCTACGACTGACTTTATGCTTTTATTCTTGCAATTAAAACTAAAATTGAAACTTCAAAGAAGATATCTAAATTATTCCCAGAAGTTTTTTAAAAAAAAATTTTCTCAAAAGTCTGTGGCCTTTTTTTAAATAATAATAGAAAGTCAATCCCCATTTAATGTACATGTTGACTCTAAAAATAGTCTAAAATCAGCACCTAAATGCGCAGAAGTATTTTTTCTTTTAATACTTTTTCAGTCAGAGTAATCATTGCTTTGACGTACCTAAACCAAAGGCAGTTTTCAATCAACAATAGCATAGAGAGGCTTCAAAAAGATTTTTTTTCATTACAAAAGAATCAAAAATCATATTCATCAGAAATTAACACAATAATCAAATTAAAAGCATGTCTTAATCAGATTGCGCACCATGAAATAAAATTCGTGAAGATACGAGGAAAGCAATGTACATATAACCTACCAAACTGACGAATTCATGGTACACAATCTGATAAAGACATACGTTTAATTTCATTACTGCCTCCATTTATGATGAATATGTTGTTTAATTGTACTTTTTATTATAAAAATCATACAGTTTAGAGCCTATGTATGACTGAAGTCTCTTCTATCCTTGTTACATACGGCCATAGGTTAATGTACGTCAAAGCAAAGATTAACTGAAAAATCTAGTTTTTGCAACACATTTTTGGAGAAGATTCCAGGAAAATCTAATAACAAAATTACTGCAATTTTAACAGATTCTTTTTGACAGATGAAAAAGTTCACCCGTCCCCTTTTTCTATTTTATAACGTAACTCCAAAAATATATGAACTCGGGCCTAATTTAATTTTGATGGGGCAGTGGATAGCACATACTATTTCTTGGGGACCCTTATATTTTTGTATTCAACTATGTCCAAACAGATAAAAACAAAAATGAAATATTCATGAAATTATCAAGTTTAATTTAGCATAAAGTCTATATCTATCAAACATCCTCAAACAAACTGAAACTCGTGATAAAAAGGAATAATGGACTTTCTATACTTTTTCTTCTATTACAAACTTGTGAATAATGTCCCCAAAATACAAATTTTGTAATAAAAATGACTCAACATTCATTCGCGAAAGACCTATGGACCATGATATGATGCCCTATTTGGAAGGGATCTTAAAATCTTGGGTCCCTAGGCATCTGCACTACCTCAAATACTACTCTGTAATTCATCAATAAAAAAAAAGTTAACAACGGACTCGTATCGGAAAAAGAGAAAAAAAAACTTTACAATACAATAAGTTAGCATATAAATAAAAACTCACAAATCTTGAAGTTCTGCTCGTCTAACCCCAGCAGATACGGCCTTGATAGCCGTAAGGATTGCATTTAATAATTGAGAGAGGACGCCTGTCGCTTCGGGATGTTTCCTCTGCTCCGTTAATACAAAACGCATCAGCGTCATATAATTGGTTTCCATCGACATTGTGGTCGTAGTGATCTATTCACAGACAAGAGACGGGCAAAATGCGATGTAAACTCGAGCCGAAGTTCTACTGAATAAAAACTTATGTCACCCTGTTTAAAAACTTTCAATGTCACACAAAAAGGGGTGACCTTCACCTCAACGTAAAGGCCGTATGATTTGGGTACTGGTTATAATGCAGAACGCCTACCTGCCGAACGATTTTGGTGGAACCTAAAGAAAGGAGTATTAAGGGTTGTTTTTTGTTTTCGTTTTTTTGCACAATAGATGTACTTTTGAAAAGTTTTGAAGCGAA
The DNA here is from genome assembly GCA_963457665.1 of Thysanoteuthis rhombus. Taxonomy (NCBI): domain Eukaryota; kingdom Metazoa; phylum Mollusca; class Cephalopoda; order Oegopsida; family Thysanoteuthidae; genus Thysanoteuthis; species Thysanoteuthis major. The sequence continues at coordinate 30,289,816 of OY735231.1, read as the reverse complement.
AAATAGTCTAGTCTGTTAGACTAAAACAATATCGCCTTTCTTCAAATAGCATAGATTAGTGGACTAAAAAAATAAACGCTACCTAGCTTGGTTCTATGGTTGAGGGCTACTTATAGGTTTGGTACCATCTATTCATGAAGGATTAGGGGCCGAATTCAACATAGATGAGGCCCAGTGCGTAACAATTCTTGGATACATTTCTATTTTTGTATTTAGCTATTATGAACGGGGGAGGCAAGCTATGCAGTTACACCGTCTCGTGTACGACCCAGGATTTTGGTTACACAGAGCTAAATAATAGTGAGTGTCTGCAAGAGTAATTCCTTCAGTGTACTTCGCTTAGAGGCAAGCACCTTGGGTGTTTTTTTCAAAATAATCCTTACTTCTGCTAGTTTTTGGACAATGAATAAACATGTTTTTCTTCTGGCATCCCTCCCAGCATTCCGATATCATCCTAGGGAATATAGACTTACCGGTCTTCGCTTCGAACACATTGTTTTGGATACGAACTAAATTATAAAACCTAGCAAATACAAAATTAACCTGCCATGAACCCTGCCCTACGCTTTATTAGATTCAAATTATAATAATTCCGTCCGACACTTTCATTTGAAAATCCATTTATTTAAAGAGCAGCTCAATACAGCATTGCCGTTTTGGGTGTATCAGGGAAATCATTACAGTGGGCTTATCCTGGCACTACTGGGCCATAATTGTACAGTTGACACGGACAAGAAAACTATTTTGTCAAAAGCTAGAGAGGACTTCGCAGCAAATTGAAATAATGAAAACACTTTGAAAACAAGAAAAAGTCTCGAGGGAAGTAAAAGAAATGAAAAACACAGCGAAAAGTAGAAAAAATATATTATTTTACGGACTGTTACGAACAACAAAATGGTACCAAGTTGGGACGATAGAAAAAATAAGAGCAGGGAATGTTCAACATGATAGCCAGTGGGATGCTGTCATGTCAACCAGACGCGGAAGGGGTGTGTCTCTGATGAATACATCTAATTGGTTGATTCGACGTAGACAGGCGTTGCTTAGAGTCAAGGACGGAGGAGGACGCATATATATATATATATATATATATATATATATATATATATATATATATATATATATATATATACACACACACATCGAAATGCCAAATATTTACAGATGAGTTTGTGAGTTAGTCTTCTGAGCTTTGGAGGAATGTTGGAAACAGCGAAATCTCTTGTGACCTGATTCTGTGCCATTATCGCCGTAGGAATTCATGAAAAGATGTCAATAAAGAATATAGATAGTCTGACAAGAATTACCAACGTTTACATCCAGGACCAGCCCCACTGGCAAAATTGGTAGTCAACCAGAGCGCCAACGTCTGAGACAGTAGGACTCACTTTCCAACAAATAGAGAAATTATCAAATTGAACGGATTAAAACCAGACAAAATAAGAAAATTCCTTGATGTGAAGTCCGATTTTTTAGGAATATAAGATAAAGAATACCTTCCTAGCTCAGGGCGAGAGGCACCCTAGATTACATCAAAGAATGATACAATTTCAGTAAGCAGTCGAAATTATTTGCTGTCTCCACAGAAGAAGAAAAAACAACACAGTAGCGTAAATCAGTAATTTATTCATTTATTTTATGATGTAAGTACTCCTACAGAGTTTATACCATATCTTTATTTTCGCATCTCATACTCCAATGACTGTGGTCCCAAATTACCTCACCTAACCCTAATGTGTACAACAGGGACGTCAGCGATGTTGTAGTATGAGATGCAAAAATAAAACAATATTGCTGAAGGGACCACACTTCTAATGAACCTCACCACTTGTGCTATGATTTCTTTTAGAAGCCTACAAATAAGAAACTTGAAAAAAGTAACAAATAACTTGACTTTCTAATGCAAGTGCTTTAGTCTAAGAGTTTTCCCCTCTTTTGAATCAAGTTTTATAGTTTAATGTTCACAATACTGTGAAGAAAAAAAAAAAAAAAAACTTTTCCCCCTCAAGAAAAAGAAAGAAATTTTCAATCTCTAGAGATATTTGATTAATAATAAATCTTGATAAAAATGTCTGAAAAAGGATAGCGAAATCTAGTAGTTAAATGATTAAACTACTTTTCATTCATTCATTCATACATAACCCTGTGAATGACTTTCATGGATTGCTTTGATTGAATAACATTAGATAACATCCTTTTCTATTTCTTTCAAAACATGATTTAATCAGAGGTATGCATGAAATTTAGATGAGCAGGGATAATTTTACAAAGCCAAGTTGATTAAGAAACTTAATTCAAGTCAGGATTGTGAGATTTGGCTAAAAACAAAAATAATCCAGGTTCTAAATCAGACTTACCTAACACTGCCATTGAAATAGCGTCCATTTGGGGAATCAAACTAGTTTCAAGGCACAGGTCTAATACCTGCCTCTTTAGGCAGGCATCAGAGTTTCCAAGATAAAGCTTGGAGAAAACCCCTTTCTGGCCAAACCTGGCAACCCTGATTTAAGTATTCTAAAAGGTTGTAATTTATGCAAAAACTTGCTTCTGTGAGAAATACACAACTACTTTGGCCATCAAGCAGGTCTTATAAATCTGAGATGAGCACAAGGCCAAATAGTACTCTGCTAATTTTCCAAAAGAGCAAGGACTAAAATCAGGACTGCCTGCCTTGTAAATCAGCATTCACTTGGCCTGACTCAAGTTTTATCTGAACTCAAACACCAAACAGTAAAAAAAATACAAAACTACTTCAGCCAAGAGGCCAACCATGATCTTTTATACACACACACTCACACATTCAGTCAGCCAGAGATAAATGTGATAAAATTGCATGATTAGTCACCAGCAGGCTCAAATCCCACCATTTTGTTTCTATTGTACTCATTTATAGAACATGTCATCAAAACTATCAAATCCTGGCAAGATTACCATTTGTACACGGCAACAAACAGGCAAGAGAAAGGTGACACAGACCAGCGTTTCTTTGATTATTTCAGTGTCATTCAACCTCAAGTAATTATCACAAAATTTCATTCATGAACTAAATTTTGTTTTTCATCATTTTTCATCTTATTCTCCTTTGTGTAAAATTTTATACATAATTCATTTTATATCATAAGATCTCCTCTAGAAAGGTTATCTACTTCAGCAAATTTAGGAAATATCCTATTACTTTGAAATTAGAAAAACCATAGAGGAAACAAAAAAAAAAAAAAAAAAAAAAAATTTCCAGCATTACAACCATTCAAAAAAAAAAAAAAAAAATTCTTTAAATGGACTATTAACCACTTTAATAGTCATGCTTTTTTTCTGTTTAAAAATATATACAAGTATCTGAGGAATTCAAGTCATTTACGCCAAAAATAATTTCAAGGAGTGGGGTGGGCAGAACATCAGCAGTCATCATCTCGGGGTGGGGGGATATGACATTTCATTCTTGTGGCCATATGATTGATCTCTGGGTAACAGCTTGAAATCAAATGCTAGACAAACGGAAGGACACACACACACACACATTGTTAGAAACGGCAAGACAAAATACAGAAATATAGGTAAAAAAAAATGTTCTCCATTCTCATCACTCCTTCACTGACTAAGCAGGAATCCCAAACCCAATTCAAATGTAATTCAAGAGAACAAAATAAAACAAAGTAAATTTCTTGGTTCTTCTTTTTTGCCTGGTCTCTCTCTGGTATTGCTTCAGGGAAATTCTCTTCATGTTTCCAATTGGCACAACTGCTGCTGCTGCTATCTATGGCCTCTTTGCGGTTGTTGTCTTGCCCATCCTTCTGTCCCCACCAAAATTTCCCCCACTTGGCCACTGACTACTGCTGCTATTACAAAGTACTCTCTTAGGTTGACCATCGTTCTTTGCCCTGTCAACCAAATTAGCACCTTCTTCTAATCAAAAGCTTTTTCCTCAAAGGGCCACACTCGTGTTCAATTGATAGGCTGCAGAAAACTTGTTGCCATAGGTTGGATAACAGAGCCTTCCCAAAAAAGAAGGCCTCACTTTTTCTCATCCAGGAAGGTGACACCACCCCAATTTAACTATTGCATTACTGAGAGAGGGAGAGAAAGAGAGACTAATCATACTCCATTAACCATCGATGGATCCATGGGTATCCATTTAACTTGAAAAAGCATTGTCAATTTTATGAAGGTATAGAAAGTATATGTGCATGTGAGTACATACACACAGGAATATATATATATATATATATATACACACACACACACACACACACCACAAGGTAGGATTAAAACCTTCGCTTTAGACCCAGAGGTTGGTATTTTATCCCTGCCCTACATAGAACTGGACAGTTCTATCTATATATACATATAATAGGTTTGAGAGCCCAAACTGTCAACCACGGGTATATTCATGATGCGCAGCCAACTGATTTCTGCTGGTCATAAGTAAACTCGTGGATATTTAGAGTTCAAAGAGGAAAAATGTGTGGTTTTCATTATTTTAAGCATTCAATCAGAAATTTTTAAGGTATATTCAAACATTTATGGGTCTCATCCGTATGCCAACAACAATACTACTCAGCATCAAAGTTAAGACAATTCCAAATGACTCTTGAGTAATAGTTGACAAATTATTCTGCACAACAGGGTATTTACAGGTAAAACTATAAACAGGAATTGAGAAATATGAAGGAAAATAGTCTTTTAGAGTGTTATCTATTGTGGCCATTTCCACATTTCTAAAATAAGCTCATCGAGACTAGAAGTTCCTAATCAGGGGTCCATGGACCCCCCTCTCCTATGCAGAGGTCCATAAAGGGTATAACTGGGTGTAAATGAGATTCTTAATTTCTAAATAGGGAGACCTTCCAAAAGCTTTGGGTCCTTGGGATAATTCATTCAAATGAAAGGGGTCCTTATTAACAAAAATGTTGGGCACCACAGCTCCAGACTGACGAGGAGGACTTGGACAAACTAACCCACTCAGACAGGTTTCGAACGAACATACCCTTCTGCTAATCAACAGTGTTGGCAACAGTAAAAGATAAAAATACTCAACAACAGCAACTAAATATAATGTCTTTGATTGCCACTTTTTTTTTTTCAATGTACAATATCTGAAGTAATTTATTAAAGTTTTTTTAGTCAAACCCCAAAAAGGAGGACAAATTAACATCTGTTACGTCAAAAAGTCAACAAGAGTACACATGATTGACACTATGGACGCTTTTAACAAAGAAATTTCAGTTTGCTTGCAATTTCCAAACATAGACCTAACACAAGATATCTTGTAATTGATGCTGGGATTACTATCACTATCATTGACACCAATGTCTGCCATTTTTCTTTCATTTCTTTATAATCCTTGATACAAAAGAATTCCAACAAGTGTAATACAGCTTATTCCACTCAGGGCCGGGCCTTTGGCAGTGGGGAGGAAACATGTGAAAATATGCTGGCAGTCAACTTGTTGAGCTAACATACAATGTCTATTAATTGAATCCTTATTGGAAATAAGCAAATTTCCCAAGACAATGAGATGAAAGAAAGACAATGAAATCCTTGAAGCAGTCCATTATGTACCCACTTGGGAATTAATGAGTAATCCAAAAGTATTCAGCCAGATTCTCCAACTATTTGTTTCACAACACAACCATTGTCAGGTTCATTTGATGGCAAATGAAAAAAGAATGAAAATTAGTTGGCATTGTCTTTGACTTGAATAAAAAGCTCTATTCATCAAATTGTACAAGAGATAAATAAGAGTCTCTTGTAAAGATACATTCTGTAATTCTGATGAGTCATTAACATTCCAAGAGTTGTTCAAACTATTGATCACATACCATTCTTTTTGTTCTTGCTACAACATTTCAGTGGATATATTATTTGGCTTGAAGAATAGATATTTACTTAGCTTAGTTTAGTCTAGGATAAGGTCAAATGGTGTAAATGGAAAGTTTCCGAATGGGAAATGCCTGCCTACTCGGTTTGAAAACCAAAATCCAAAATCCCAACTTTTTTCATCTAGGTTCAGGCAAAGCAAACAGAAAAAAAAAAAATGGACCTTTTCAAAAACTATGACATGACATTTCAGTGAATTAATCAGCATACTAATTCAACCCTGAGAATAAATTTGATTTTTGAAGATAGATGAATTGTTTCAATTCCAAAGTATGTTTTTGTTTATCCTTCTTACACTGAGATGCACTCAGTTATCATGCGCCGAGTTGTCCTCGTACCTAGCAGTCGTGCAGAAAAGTTGGCGTTCACATGTCAACGCCAAGTCAACGAGCGCACAAATGTCGGTGAATTTCAGAGAATACACACTCATATATATATATACATATATTATACACACACTGTAGATTCCAATCTACCTTGAACACCATTCTAATTATCTATTTAGTCAACAGTGATTAGAATTTTACATTATAATTACAATTAACATACAAATTAGTTAATAGTCTGGACATTTCCCTAACTATCTCAACTGCAAAAATTGGAACAGTTCATAAAAAAAAAATGGAGTAAGCAATTAAAACAGAGTTTATCCACTTCTAAGATTCCAAATGTAGAATAAAATCTACTTATATAATACACCACATAATGGGTTTTATCCTCTGTCTATAACATTTGTCAAGGTGGATAAATATTGAATGCTAATTATAAAATAAATTCATTTTTTTTGCTAATGCATCAAAAAATCTGGGTTCTTATGTGTCAAGCGTTATCAAGTAAAAGCAGAACAGCTATACTTTAAATATTTTACAAGTACAATGCAATTGCAAAATTATTCAAATACTGCTGTCATTCTTTAATGGCATGGGTAATTAGTGTATAACAATAAGGAAGAGGTTTTATACATGGTAATATAAGAAATTCTTTCAGTTTATTAAGTAAAAGCAAATAACAATTTTTTGATTGTAAACAACAGATTTACTGATGTTTCATTAAGTTCTGCCATCTTACAGACAACTTCATAGTCCTATCCTCCCAATATGTACTTTCTTTCTCAGTAAACAGCTGCTCTATATGCCTTTTACAGTCTTGGAGAGAATTAAATTTATTTTCATTGGGGGAAATTTGTAAAGACTGAAATGATTGATAATCCTAAGGTGAAATATCTGTTGAATATAAAAGATGTCAAAACTTCCTTTCCAAGGTACAACAAATTTTACCTAGCCCCATAAAAACCTTTTTTCAATTCCTTCTCTTTTAAGTGGTTTAGTGATATCTTGTTATCCAGAAAGTATATGAGGTCCTTTCTCAGAACTAAGACAGTCACCAAGTAACATTAAGGCCCTACAAACGGTTCTTGAGATACACTATATTCCACCATGTGTAACACTGCTACCATCGATAATCTGCTCCCCAGATTAAGCTTCAATTTCTAATGAAGAATGTATTATCCATAATACGCACATGGACATTTCAGCTCAAAATTTTCAGGAAAAAAAAAAAATAAAAAATAAAATATGCAGATTATCCATGAAAAAATACCCATGCATACCACGTAGTGAAAATTAATTCTAAATCAGTACCTTTCAGTCGGCCTTGATTAAAAACAATTATGAACACTTGTATTGTTCCACAGATCAGTAGTAAAACCTAAATTGAAAGACCAGTTGAAACTGTTGACACAATTTCAAAAGACAACATCTGTCATCCACCGAAAATGTCACTCTTTCCCACACGACCCTCACCTCAAATTGATTTATTCCCACCAGATGGCAGCAACAGTGATTAGTTGCTCTCAATGTGCCAGAAAATGGGATGTCTACCAACAAAATTTGGCATAGGGTTACTGAATCAGTATTTCATTGCTGATTAAGTAACCTCAGAGGAGAGCATGTCCGTGAATGCTCAGTAAGGTCACCTGTCCATTGTCATGACATACCAGTGACAAAATCTCGAACAAAATGACTGATGATGAGATGAGTGCAAGGAAAGTTGGATTTATGCCTTTTCCCAAAGGCATTAGTGCCAAAGGATATAAGTAGCCTAAAATAGAATTTGACCTGAGTTTGCTGATTACAGTTTCCAAGTTGACGTCCATTACATCACATCACCAAACACACAAAAGCTGTCGAATTTAGTTCTTTCATTCAGTTTAAAACCACGGTTATGTTTTTTTTTTTACACAGTTTTACGAGTTGATTTATAAACCACTGAATTATGGTTCAAACCACGGTTTGTAACAAAATTAAAAAAACCCAAGTGGCAGATCTACAATTTAATGGCAGTAAATTCAAAACATGCCTGACTACAGAAGTTACCACACCACTAAGTGTTGGATTTGAAAGGCAAAACCTATCAGGAGTTTTCTCCCCTTGGCACTATTTCTATTTATTCTTAATCACTTTGAAAGTAATGGCAGAATGATACATACACTAAATTATATGCATTGGTGTGTGCGCATACATTTATATACTTATATGCTGCCCTGATTTTATGCCAGGTATGCATTCCTACAGAAGACAGCGTCAGCAAGAATGGCACAAAATCAATACGCCTGTTATCTTAACATTCTGAGACTTGGTGCAAATCTTATTGCAGTCGGTGCAAAATCAGTGTGGTCTTCATGCACATAAATACGTCTGTACACATGAGTATATATGTGTATGCACACACACACGTATATTTTATGGTTTCAAGAAGAGTCATAATTCCAAATTTAGTTTTTTTTGTTACCAGGTTATGGGTGAACACAGGCATCTGAAGAAGGATGAAGAATGGATCAGTTGAAACATTATGGTAATTAAAGGAACAGAACAAGATCAATAGTCTGAACAACTCTTGGCATAGGTGTACAAGCTGGAGGGCAAGAGGAGAAGGTACCCATCCCCGAATTCGCACAATCAAGCCTTTTCCCCCACCCCTTATAGAAAGAAAAGAGTTCCCATATGCCTATGAATCTCGGAACACACATATATTTTAGCTGTATATAAAATTGGTATAAAATGATTCACAAAAGAAAGTTGTTTCTTTTTTTTTTTTGAGACTGACGAAAGATCTTGATAAATATTTCTAAAATCAAGGGTCAACAATCAGTGTTGTAATCAGTACTGATAAAGGAGATTAGCAGTGGAGGGTAAATCATCTCTGGCTCTCTAGCATTTCAACTAAATTTCAAGACAAAAAAGAAAGACCAACTTCAACTGACCTAAATATCACACCTTTAGAGTTACGACCAAATCACACTGCATTCACTGGTTCTCGTTTGATCACAGAAGGTAAGCCACATCAAGCTTGGTCAGTACCAAGATGTGTGACCACTTGGGAATACCATGTGCTGTAAGCAGCTGGGAATGATGTAAAGAGCCTCCTATGGTGAGCCTACGGTACTAAATAATTCAATAATGCAACCCTGAGGTAGAACCCTCTGACTAACCTGGCTGTGAGCAACAAGAAATGAAGGAACGGACCACATCTCGAAAAAGTAAAATTGTGGCGGTGTGGTTGTGCCCACATCCATCAGAAGACAACAATTGTGAAAATCAGGAGATTTACATAGATTATTCAAAATATCTTTTACAGCAAATCATATATATATATATATATATATAACTCATGTCTGTCACACTTATATTATCAGTGGCAGCCATCAGTCCCCTTCTTACTTCTGTATTTTTTAAAAATGTGTTCAATTGTTCTGAATCTCAAAGACCGATTTCTGAAAGAGTGGAGAATACATTGTGCTTGGGTCTTTCTAAAACACCTTTATTAAGCTTAGCTTAGTCTGGCACAAGGCCACGATAGCTGAGTACACATACGGATGAAATTCAGTACCAGAGTTAATGGCCTGCTAGACTATCTTACTAACCTAAGATAGGTCACCAAATTTGGGAACAATTCATGAAAATGGATTTAGAGTGGAATCTCCCTTTACAAAATTGTATGGATACCAACTACAAATCTTATATCCATATACTACATAAAACACAATCCAGGCCCGTACCGGGGGGGGGGGGGTGTTTGAAGCAGGGGACAAATCAAATGCAGATGCAGGGATTGGGGGAATTACTGTAACTATTTCTATTTCCTCTTTCAGTTTTTGATCTGCAAGAATTTGGGAGCTACCCTCCCCCTAGTTGTTACGGGCCTGCAACGTGTATCCATTATTTTTTTGTGCGCGTGTGTATTTCGCTTTCAAATTACCGTACTGCAGCACTCAAAATTACTATCATGTCTACCTGATATCGGTTTCCCATTCACTGTAATGTATCCTTTTTTCTTAGTTCCCTCTGTATATATCTACTTCTCTGTCTCAGAAACAGACGAGCCTTGTGGAAGTAGCAGTAGAGGAGAAGCAGCAAAGCACAGAGCGTTCGGTTCGAATTAAAGTTGCCTTTTCGGCCATTTTATGGCCAAATTTGGCCTTTTTTAAAAGCATTCGACCTTGAACTTATTGGTTTGGTCTTATCTATTTTTCCCTTCGTTTTTAACATTAAAGGAAAATGAAATAAACTCAAACGCAACAAAACCGCGTTTTAAATTATCAGCCATGATAATTTTTGTACATGCCTGAAGATTAATGAAGAATTAAGGATTGTATTTTGGAGTCAATAGTCTAAAAGGTTTTGGGAACACTCGCTTCAGAAACTTTGAAGTATAGGATTGATTGAGATAAGGTAACTTAGTCGTGGAGGTATTTTTAATGAATTCTTATCATTGGAACTTAAAGTATTGTCATGTTTAGAGAACAATTTCGACCAGAAACGTCTCCAACTATCTGGTAACCCTGGCTCATAGACAGAGAACAGAAAACGAAACACAGAATTAGGGTCCTTCAATATTTGTCAACTAAGTTGAAAAGTATTTGGTTGCGTCCGTTCGTCTGTCCACATGATATCTGCGAACATACCGAATGGATTTCGATGAAATATTGTGGATGGGTGGCCAACGGTATAAGAAAGAGGTGGTAAAATTTCATTTGGGGCGGATCCAGGATTTTTTCTGATTTTAGAAGATATATCTTCATTTTTTTCCAGTTAAATTTATGTATGCGCACATCACTGTCCACACGATATCTCCAAAAGTCTTCAATGAATTTCTGTGGAGGGGTGATTGGAGTTTAGAGCAGATCAGAATTACCCCCCCACACACACACACACAAAATATCGTAATTTTTTCCCTGTCTACCAAATATCTCTGAAGGTTCTCAATGAATTTCTATGACATTTTGAGAAATGGTGGAAAACATGCTATGGAATAACTCAGTAAATTTGGGGGCGTATCCATGCACAATTACTCTCCCTGGCAAAAATATACGCTCTCTGAGTGTTTTCCAGTCTTCATCTCTTCACATCTAACTAAGGCTGCAACAAACAATTCTCACAAGGATATTCAGTTTATTGTCAGAGAGAATCATGTTGGCGATTAGTTCAATAGTTAACTTATCAATTAATTGTTGCTGCTCTACAATTTGAAGATTCGATCTTTTTAAACCAACTTGACAGACATGGTGAGTGAGTGAGTGGCAGAGCAAGCCGGAAGTGGATTACAGTAAATTGCTCTAATGAAAATGATGGAGTAAAAACGGGGGGGGGGGCGAAATGACGCGACTGCTGCCCCCACCGCTCCATGACAAGAGGGTTAACGCATTTCAAATGGACGGAAAAAGTAATGTACCTTTCGGACAAAAACGTACCGACCAGGGGCCACTTGCTCCCCCCAAATCGAACAAAACTGTGAGATTTCTAAGTAATTCGGGCAAAGCAGTGGAAATAACAGTTTTTAGCTTAATAGGAGGTGTAATTTGTCTCTGCTTTATAATTTCTTCTCCAAGCTAGACTAGAAAGTGTTCACATTCTCTGTAGTGACCGAGGCTTCACTCGGGTAGAATTATTGATTTTTTTTTTTTTTATATACGAAGTTTAGCTTAATCCGGCACAGATAATGAGAAAAAAAAAGGCGGAATAAGATTGTGTACCGTCAGTTTTTGGTCTACCTTGAAAATAATCAGTTATTTGAAGTCCCGACTTTACCTGGACTCGAACAGGCAACGCTGACTCTCAGCTACCCCCAGCCAGCCCAATCAACTCTAACTTAAATTCTTTAAAAGCCTCTGTACAAGTTTACAATTCAATGAGTAAAAAAAGGTTCCGGAGTGTGTCGACAAATAACTTTCTTCTTATGTAATAATGTAACAAAAACGATAAACTTGATACACACACACAAAAAATTATCTGATTTTTAAAATTATAACCCCATTTTTACAAAACTAAACAGTTCAGTTTCCAAAAAAATTATTTTCTTTTTTGATGCAGTGTAAGTTATAGGGGGGGGCTCAAGTTTTTAATGCATTTTGTGAAAGGAATGTTGTGTAGGTCTATTTCCCTCGAACGATATTTTTCAACGAACAAGAAAGATCTGAAAATTGTTGATGAAATTCCGATTCTTTGCTACTGCCCTAACTATTCTACCATAAACATGATGAGGCTTTTTTTTCTTCAAATAAATAAATCTCCACCATGAAAAATAAATGTAACAAAAACTAACCAACAATCTGAAGATTTAATTTCAGCAAATGTGAAACTTGTAAAAATTTTCTTAGTTTATTACGAGTTACTAGAAAACTGGTTTATGGAGATTTATATATATATAAAATCAACAGTTGATAATTTTTCCACTTTTATTTCATAACTCTTTCGCAGCAACGTGGCTTCAGTGCGTGGCGTGGTATGTATTGGGGGTGCTACTATGATAGTGGTTCTTGACCTGGGGTACAGCACCCCAAGAAGTGCATAGGGTAATTTGGGGGTTCGAGAAGAGAGTGGCAAATAAACTTTTTAAAAAAGTTTTATTGTAGATGTTTACAACTTCTAATATAGATTCATTTGTAGTATCTTGATACAGACTTTTAATTTTGGCATATTTTGTTTACACTTTCACTTCAACAGTTTTTACTTCAATTCTATTTATTTAGCCATATTGAGGGGCGCCAGAAAAGAATGTAGATATAAATTTCTCAAGGAGCCTTGTTAAAAAGGCTGAACTACGGAGGAATTATAATTTAAAAGAAAGTTTATGAAATTGCTGTTTATGTTGTGTATTATTGACCTAAATTTTCTAAATGTTTTTCTATCTTTAGTCAATGTCTAAAACACATTTTCCGATTTTTTTTTTTTTGTTGCTCTAGTCTATCTAAGTATATATAGTATGTAGCAAAAATGGTTTGTCATTTATACGTGCAAAGTGTTCAATAAATCCATGCAGGGGGGCATAAAATGCTGTACTTTTACTTACAGTTTATGGATTCCTGCTTTTCGGACGGCCGATGAGATGGCTTTTATAGCAGTAAGAATCGAATTTAAAAGTTGTGTGAGGTCTCCAGTAGCTTTAGGGTGTTTCCGCTGTTCACTCAACACGAATCGTGTCAGGGACATGGAATCGGTATCAATTGGGCTTGGAGTAGGAGCCATGGTGGTACCCTTAATTTGATTTAACAAAAACTGGAATTATAGACAACAAATTTAGGGTTGTGGATCAGGTGTGTGTTGTTGGGCTTCTTGTTTATATGGAATGCGAGAATGCACGACTGGTTCTATGGGTCCGGGTGACACAACTGGAGCCTTTCAATCGTCTGAAGCCGACTGAAAAAATAATTGTGTCCGAACTGTGTCAAGAGAAAAGTTTACTTCTGTGTGAACGACTGTCACAGCAAAACGATTCACTTGAAGCTAGTTGAGACTGAATTTTATTGGCTATCATGGCCACACCTCTTTGTTTTGAGATAAGAGGCATGTTTGGCCTCACTTGGGACCCTGTCATGCTTTTTTTTCCTATGTCTTTTTCTCTTACTTTCCTCTTTCTGTTTCTCTTACTTTCCTTTTTCTCTTTCTCTTACTTTCCTCTTTCTGTTTCTCTTACTTTCCTTTTCTCTTTCTCTCACTTCCCTTTTTTTTCTTCTTCTTTTTCACACTCTTTCTATTTAATGTTCTTTTTCTTTTTCTCCTCTCTCCTTCTCTCTTCAATGCACTGACTGAGACTCAATTGTACTACATTTTGCCATATCGTAGTCACACGCAATAACAATAAATACGTAATAAGCAATTACATTTTGATTTTTTTTTTCAAACAAGTGAAAATTGTTTGTCCCAAAAAAGACAGAAGATACCAAAATCGGCAGTTTCAAGCTTATGATTTCAAATAAATAAATCAGTACTAAAATCTGAGTATTTTTTTTTTTTTGTACGAGTGAATTTCAGGATTCCCTTTAGGTACATAGGGTCTGCACTCAATGTTTTGACATTCACCAATCCGAGTAAAAAGAAAACGTAGAGTTCCAGTCACATGAGCCTAGATATGTGTAACTGTTTTTAGAACCTTGTATTTACCATTGTAACAGAAATCCTTACATAGTACCCAATTTCTAGGTCACCAAATTGGAGCATGGGTATTTCAGTAGGGCCCCCATTTCTTTTTTAAAAGGATGTTGATTGGGAATGAACGAACTATTTTTTTTTTTTTCCTTTAACGCAATCAGGGTGTTAGAGGTGATTTTTAATCCTTGAAAAAAAAAAAAAAAACACTTTTTGATTCAATTAAAATATCATGAGTCTACTGTTTCTTTCCTCCAGAAGAAAGGAGAAAGAAGAATTTACCAGTTTTGCTAAAAAATGAAATAAAAATAAATAAAAGGGCCTATCGAGATGAAGAGTTAATTTTTTTTTCAGACAAATCGAATATATTGTAAGTTTCATTCTCCTCAAACTTTTGAAAATTATTAATACAGTTAAGAAAAAAAGAAAGTAGAATATTTGGTGATATTAAATTAGACTAATTTTAAAAAATTCCTTTATTTTGTCCTATCTTTAAATTCTAAGAAACTCGAAATAAAATTCTCAAAAAACACAACAAAAAAAAAACTATAGAAAAGTTATTGAAGCTTGAAATATATCCAGCAATTTGTCCGAGTAACAATAGAAAAATTATACATAACATAACTCCCCATCGCCTTGAATAACAACATCAGGTGAGAAAAATGAAACCATGAATTAACAGGAAGTGGCTGAAAAAAGAAATGTTGCTACCAATCGGGGTACAGATTCAATAAAAAAAGAAAAAGAAATCCTGTTTATTTATTTTTATCTGTTGAACTGGTAAGTTTAGATAATGGGCGTCTGGAATCTCTTACTATAAAGGATTTTCCAAAGACTTGCCCCAAACTGAACATGTTTTACCCCAATTATTTTTTTAGGGGAGGGGGTTACAACCCTGGCTTGTAAGCCTATGGTTTAGATTTTAACCTTACAGTGAATACTTGGACTCTTTATAATTTTTTACATCCTCTGACACTTCACTGATGTGAATATCTTGGCATCCTTCATGCAAATGAAAAAATTGCCATTTTGGTTCTGCATAGATGAAAGTGGTCCATTATGTCAGCATAAGATTTAAGCACCAAGAATGGAAAATAACATTTTCAAGACAATCAAAATTAAGACAAAAATTTTATTTCAAACAGATTTTTGGAGCCTACCAAACCATAAAAACCTCAGTTTTCAAAGACAGCTTAGCAACCGACCCAATAACCTACTGGAATCTTTGCCATTCATACATACATTTCTTTATTAGACATCTTTCCAGTCACTAATTCAACTTTCTACTTCACTCTTGTCAGTCTTTTGTCACTCAATTACATCATCTTACAACATAAAAAACGATTCCAATGTCATATATCATTGTTGAACTTGAAGGAAAGGTTATGAAATAAGTTTTTCATCAACGAACACTCAACACCTTCATCAATGGGAAAAAGGAATCAACAAGTAATATTTTTCTCCCACCTGTTAACTTACTCCTTGCATCTTACATTACATTACCTAAGCTCTAGCCATGTACTAAACTCTACTAATGCTTATTTCTTAAATACAAAATTTTAGTTGAATATCCTTGACATAAAAATCAGAGACAGATATTGAATGATTTCAAGTACTTTCAACAGCAGATCATGAATATTACCATTAAAAAAAGATTCACTAGCTTACTTGCAGAATACTCAAATTACAGTTATGAAATGATAATAAACATCTGATGAGTCACCTAATATATAAACTATCATGTAACAAACATCTCCTGTTTGAAATATCATCTAATTTCTAACGATATGAATCATATATATTGAGTGCTGCACCTGTTGGGCGGTGATGTGAACATAAGGGAATAGTATATGTTCGGTGCTGGATTGCAATGACCGAGTCAACAGCGTGTATGTGTGATCACTAAAAAGTCAGAATTTTCAGATAAACAATAAAAAGAATGTTTTCCTAGAAGTAAATATATAACCGGTAAATTTTCCAGCCATCTAGCTTCATTGGAATGGCCTGTATTTGTGACTCAAAATAGATGATTCTGATAAGTTCTTGATTATATTTTTTTGTTCACCTAATATAATATCTTTCATTATTGATTTTGACTAGTTTTTTTTTTCATCTTTACGCCTTACTAATTCGACCGAGTGAACTCATCAGCGAGTGAAATTAGAAATTTAGTTGTATAACTACATTCTTCCGTATCCAATTTTCTCCATGATTCATACAGAGGCAGATCTATTATTTGAGCAGAATTGGGTGCAATTGGAGAAATTTGATTTCATCAAATAAACAAATATTTGAAAAAGCAAACAAATTTCAAACATCAAAAACAAGAAAATGATTGTGATTTGGAATTTCAACACAGAACCAATAACTAAAAAAATTATAAAAAATGAACAGGAAGACATCTTGAAAAACGCAATAATACATTTTTGTTTCCAAGATTAATTCATAATTACTTGGGATTATTTGGGGGTTTTTATAGATAGAATTTCTTTATCTAAATAATTTAAAAAATGCTTAATTGTGATTTGCTTGAGTAGGGATGAAAGGGTCCAGACCTCCTGTTAACCTCTTGGATCTGTGCCTATATATAGTTTGTTTACTATCAGGAAGAAGAAGAAAAAGAAGAAATAATAGTTGGAACAGTGGTAGTAATAACAATCTTAAGTTGTCTGAATTTTTTCTGTTGATGGGTCTCCATAGCCAAATAGGTAAAGTACCATCCATGTCAAACCAGCCAACAAGGATATAGGATGCGAGTTTAAATATTGTTGATGGCTTCTCCTATATTTCTGATCTATGCTGCTTAATAATTGTAAAATGTAAAACAGTCTGAGAATTGGAATTAAAAGTAACAATAGAAAATGAAAAAAGTTGTCAAAATTAATAATCAAAATGTTTCATCCAAGAAATTCGGATAACTTAACGTATTTTTATATTGCTTTAAGAAGGGGGTCTAGGCTTTTCCCAATTTATTACCAGTGTACTTCCGACCATTTTTCAGAGAAATCTATTATGGCTTTATGATACATAATCATAGCTTTCAGTCCCAAGAGTGCTATGAAGAATAATCTTAGTCCTGAAGATCCTATCATTTGATAATACCCCTATATTGCACTTTGAAGGAGCATCTCACATTCTCAGCAGTGTTTCATTTTGAAGTGTTTTTATCACCTT
Source organism: Thysanoteuthis rhombus (assembly GCA_963457665.1). NCBI lineage: Eukaryota > Metazoa > Mollusca > Cephalopoda > Oegopsida > Thysanoteuthidae > Thysanoteuthis > Thysanoteuthis major. The sequence continues at coordinate 30,272,342 of OY735231.1, read as the reverse complement.
TTGTTAAATTGCATCATGAAGAGATAGACTAAACTTTGAAAGGTTAGATCAATATTCATGTAGCCAGCTGCTTGAATTTCGTTCACAGCTTTGCTGAAGGCTGATCATGAGTTACTTGCCCTTGGGTGAAGATTTTTCTCACCCTTGTACTTTATCCATTCAATACAGTTTAAAATAAATCATTGAACAAAAAAATCAGTCCATTCCACACAGTCTTTCATCATCAGTCGTTGGACATAGACCTTCCCCAGGATTCGCCACACTCCTCTATCATGGGCGTCGCGGAGCCAGTACTTTCTGAATTTGAAAATGTTGATGTGTGTTTAAAGAAAAAAAAGATGCTACTGACTTTGAAGGAAGAGAAAAACAAAGAACATAGTTTGAGATGAACATCAAGAAACTGATATTAAGAGATGTTTTGTCCTTTTGAAAAAAACCCAAAAAACTTGGAGATGGAGATGTTTTGATAACAGCTTTTCCATTGAGTGAAGGGTTACTGATCTTTGTCCTTTATACACTTGTTAGAGTTTAAAATAAATCATTGAATGAAACATATGTATTTGTTCTTTGTCCAGTTAGGCCTTTGGGTGCCAAATTATAATAATGATTGCAACACAACGTCATTTCATCTGATTATAAATACCAAGATGAAACAGCTGGTACCTTTTGTAGATGGATTCCTTTTTTCTCATGTAACAGTAGGATAAGTTGGGAATAGGTTATTGAACCAGAGTGGAAGAAGTTCAGTGTATTCAAAGACATTTAACAGGCTTAGGACTGGATCTTGCAAAGAAAAGGAGATGAAGTAGATTGTATGATTAACAATAACAGGTCTGATTAGTCTCTCAATAGAACTTGACCTATGTCTTTTGGCAGCATGTCGTGTTCGAGGTGATCGATTAAAAAATCAGAAAAAAAGGTGATCGATGAATAAATTACTTCTCTTGCCTTTTGTTGGACAGTCATCGCTCAAAAAGTCTAAATTTCAAGAAGATAAGCATGAATATTGCCGGACAGAAAGTGAAGGACCGATTTAGCATGAAATTACATTACAAATTGAACCCCACATGGAAAACCTATAAGGATGGGAAATTTTCAAAAGACCGAAAATGTGTTTTTTCTAGACATAATAAGGAGTAAATACTTGAATTTTCAGCCCTCTAGCTCCATCGGTGCAGTCTGGTGGCATCATACGTATATAGATAGCCAGCCAGCCAGACCAACCAAAAAACTGAAGAAATCTATGTTGCTGTTAATTATGCTGATGTTGATAGTTTTGGTTGCCATTTTTTAAGTAAATAAATAAGTCCATTTGTACCTCTTTAATCTAGCAACTTTGGGACCTGGTCATTGCTGGACCACAGAATATGCTGGAAAACAGTAATTTACCCCCGGGAGAACATCTTATTTAAACATAAGCCTGACCTTTAGTTTGTGAGCTCATTCTACATAAATATTGATGAATTATCAAAGCATAAAACAAGAAGTAATACAACTATTAATGCTTCTAAAATTCATAGGATTCAGAAAAAGTTGATAAAAACGTCTAATTTTATACTAAAATAAACATTGGAAAGTGAGGAATTTCAAGTCCTCGATTCAAACCACAGGTATGTTTCAACACATTCAGTTTATAAAGTAGGTTCATAAACCACTAAATTATGCTTCAAACTGCAGTTTAAAACTGCATCAAAGAATTCTTATAACAAAATCACAATCTAATGGTGGTAGATAGAAAACTTGTCAGACAATGGGAGTTGCTGAACTACAGAAGACCAGATTAGAAAAGTGTGACCTGTATTTATTTACCATGTTGAAAATTGCTGACGTGGCTGTTTGATGTCAAAGAGGACATGTTTTTCTGACATGTTTTAAAAATGGTAAGTTTTAGAAATAAGCAATGCATCAATCTCTTGTGCCACCTAGGTTTGCTTATAAAAAGATTTGGTAGCAATTTCGTCAAAATTTTCAAACTGATGGGTTTCTTGATTTTTGAACTGACCATTTTTACTACATGTCAGAAAAACGTGTACTTAGGTGATGCATTACAGCCAAAAAAGTAAATAGATTGTCAGGGGGGGTTCTTTATGCTTGCTCATTGGTCAATATATACCATGTGGTCCACTCATGTACACCGTGGTTCAGCTTATATCAGTCGAGTCCTGTTATTTGATAGCTGCAACTCATAAGCAGGTCAGAAGTATTTGATTTAATCATTACAATGTACTGTAATCTAATTCCATAACCTAAGATTGAAAGAAGAGAACGTTACAACCTATATTTGGGTTTTCTCTTGTGAGGCTCAATTATTCAAGTTAACAAACCTCTGTTGTTATCTGCTTAGACCAGAAAAAGTTTGCGCCAGATGGTCTGGTATGGCATAACAATATATTTATAACTGAGCTTTGGACTAGTCTATATTCTAAAGATCACAACTGAATTGTGGGAATAATTTTGAAAAAAAAATGTCTTCATTTTGAAACCAAATTTAACATTATGAGTTTTAATTTATAGAAATTTGATGAATTAGGTCTCTGGGGTGTGGTGGGAACAATCAGGCAGTTATGTCTGATCACTTTAATGTCCTAGAGTGGCTATTTGATTATCCTCTACCCTAAGTCTTGTTGATTGAACATCCTAATCCTTAGACCCTAAAGCAGTCTAAAGGGAAGGATATTCAATTGTAAACCACCATAATTTAGGGAGAGTTAAAGAAACTGGGAGAGACATAGGAATTAATCTATTCTATTAATGAAGGAAAGAGCTGTACCTCAGGTAAATAAATCATCACAGCCGGCTTGTGAACTAGAATTAATTATCTAAAAATTATCTAGAAAAAAATAGATCTTCTATCTAAAATTATCTAAACATAAATACCGGTACAAGATTTGGACATTGTTGGACTATTGAGACCCCAAAGAGCACTTTTTTTTATAAAACAAAAAAAATGTCTTTAGATGGTGCTTAGTGGTGTACTCTTGCAAATTTCCAAGGTTGTAGACCCCAAAATGTAACCAGGTACACCTGGGGTGACACACAGAGGCACACAGAAGCACTATCTTCCTAACACTATTTACCCGTCAATTACAGACTAAACTAAGCTTTGCAAATAGAGAGGAAGCGGTTAATTGTGATTTTGGACAGGATCTCTCAGATAACAATAACCGGTTAATAACATCAAGCAAAGGATATAAAAACACTCAATAACATCTCTTAGACGAACAGCGTATTTTGACAGCATGCCATGTTTAGGGTAACTAATGAATGAGTTACTTGTCTTACATTATGCTGGTCAGTGATCATTAAAAATAATCCAATTGTTCAAAAACAGAAATTCAAAACTGCTTGACTCAATATAATAAAATTGACCCCTTCAAAAAAAAGGAGTGAATCTTGAAATTTTCAGCCCTTTAGCTCCATTGATGTGATTTATACCATATATAGCCAGCCAGCCAGACTAAAAAGCAAAGAAACATATGTTGACAGTTTTGGCTGTTGGTTTCTAATTGGAACAATTTACATTCATTGTTGTAAATTCATTGTAGTGTTTTTATTGAATTACTCAGTAAAAACCAACTTTTCATTAATAAAAAAATATCCAATATGATTGATATAAATATCTTAAAGAAAATTTCAAACTCATTTTGTATAGCCCAAGTGATTGAGACTGACTGATTTTTATCAGAATAACTATTAGATAACATTTGTGTTTGCCACCTCTGTATCAATAACAAAGAAAGATACTTGAATTTTAATAAGATGTTAAAGCGAGCATTCTGGAAAAGATAAACAGTTACTTTTGTTGTTACTGATAAGATGTGAACTTTGTCATTACATTTATTTCAATGCAGCCACTTGAAAGCCTGTTATCAATAAACTGTGATTATTTTCTCACCAGATGGAGCTGCCTGTCAATGTATCTATCTTTAGTAGCAACATGGATTCCTCTGTATTCATTTAATGATTTTAAAAATCATCAAACTGTTGTTGATCTGGAGTTAGCTTGGTTTTTCCACCAAAACAAGAACAAGGAAAGATAGTGGGAGAGTGTGTTATGCCACTCTTCAAAGTGGACAGGACCTGTCTGATTAGAAAATAAGCATTCAAAATCTTGGCTTTTTCCTGGGCTTGAACAATGATCTTAGGTACCAGTGTCAAATACATAACTATTTTCACATCGAAGCTGGCGACTATTTTTCTTTGTTATTTCTATTTCTTTCTCATTTGAAATTAGGGATTACTTCAATTTCCTCCCAAATTTAATGGAGAAAAAATTTAAATTCCTTCATCACGATTTGAAATCACAATCAATTGATTAAAAGTCATGAATCTTACTAACTGAGCTAAATTGACAAGCCTTACATAACGACCAAAATTTTTATTATGAATACACAAGGGCTTATCTCATTCTAATAAACTAGACTAAATATCCGCCCTAAATCTTCCCCCTCTAAAATAATTCATAAAATAAAAAGATAGATTGATGAAAATCAGATAGCATCTAATTTAAAAAAAAAAATGAAGTGGATTACTGGAAGAAAAACAGAATTAAATACATCAATCTTATTGTTATATTGTTGACATTATTAATGTTTTTCTACTACTTACTTTCACCTCAATTGTTGTTGCTTTTTTTGTTGCTTGTTTTTGCTTTTTTTTTGCAACTGAATTCAGGCTGAGGGTGTAAATAAATTAACAGCGTAGATCAGAATAAAGAATAAGTTCCAGTTGAGAATTGAACTCACAACCTTCTAATCTAAACTTACTCTCTATTGTTATCTATTAATTTTAGCAAAAAAAATTGATATTAATTTTTTACAATAAAATAGAATTGGATATAACTGAACTACCATTTAATAACAAACATGACGTAGAAAAGATCGGCATAAGGTATCAGTTTGACGGCTTTATTTGGAATGGAGCTTACCATTGAGTTCCAATTGTTAAGAGGTGAGAACACTTGTGCATTAAGTGAGACATCCTCTGTCATAGAGGGACATGGGTTCAATTTTCACCTGAACATGTTCATCATTCTGATCTGTGCTCTTAATTTATTTACTCACTGCTGAAGGGAACCCATCCTGAGTTTAGTTGTGATAAAAAGCAACGACAATCAAGATGAAAAGCAGGGTCAGATAAAGGTGTTTGTGGGCCCAAGGTATCGATAAAATTTGGGTCTCAATAATTTTTAAAATTGTACATCACAAACGGCCAGCCCAACCAACCACTCGAGTCAGCTACAGATTTTTCTCTCTTAAAATTGTGTGTGTGTGCCGGACACTCCAGGTCACATTTTTAAGGCTCCAACCTTGGAAGTTTGCATGAGTACACCGCTAGGCACTATCTGAAAATGTTGTTTTTTTTTCGTTTTTTTAAAAAGTGCTTTTTGGATTAACAATGCTCAAATATTATGCTGGTGTTTTTTTAGATAATTTTAGATAAAAGATCTATTTTTGAAGATAATTTTACATAATTAGTTCTGATAAACGCGTGGGCCACATTGATTAATTTATGAGGTACGGATATAATCTTATAATTTTAAGATATCTTAAATGATTTGAAATATACTTTTAGTAGGCCCCTAAATGTTTCATATTCCCTAGGTACTTTACTTATTTCATAAGACAATTATCCTTGTCCTTTGCGGAGGTTTTCATTTGGGGTTTCGATAATTTGTGGTTCTGTCCTGAATAATTTGATGAGAATATTTGGGGAAATTTTGTGACATACCATGACAAACTGTATCATACAAAAAAACGCTATGCAGTATAAGCAAGATGGAAAAAATTCAGGTGATCATAAAGGCATTGATATTTCATAATATAGTGACTACTATGGACATTTGATGAATGGAAAACCCGCAAAGGACACGGATAAAAAAAAACGTCTGGAACTTGTAATCTATGAATTTTATAGTAATAATTTTTATCAATAAGAAAGACTGGAGAAAATTATCAACTAAAGATTATTTGTGTAGACAAAATGAACCAAGAGGCAAGAGATAATCTACACTCATGAACCAGTTAGTTTATTTGTACTTTTACAATAAGGGAATGGTAAAGTGTTTGTTTAACAAAAGGTTTATTGTACAAGATTTATGGTTTTTGGGAATTGGATGAGTTTTTTTGTGAGTGGAAAGTTAGCAAAAACTATTTGCAGATTTAGTGTACTTATGTCCTCAACACACATGAATGTCAATGTCTGTCCACAAGGTCACTTAAAGAGAAATTCCTTGAAAGATTCTGGGAATTTTAAACTGAGCTTCACCAAGTTAAGGGATGAGTTGAAGATCCTCATTCTGCTATCTATGCTAAAAAACATCTTGTATCAGTCAATTCATCAAAAGATGATGTATAATCTAATGGTAATTGCTTCTTTGTTTAACACCGTTTTGGCTTACGAAAGATTTTCAAAGGAACGCTCTACCATCAGCCGGTAGAAAAAAAACCTGTATTTTCATCAAAGTCTTGATTATAAAGTTATCTTTTCTTCTTAAAACAAACAAGAATTCTAATTTCTTCCAAACAAAATCGGAAACTTTTGGCAATATTATTTTATATTGCAAAAATTCTGGTGTCGATTCACCATTCAATAGAGACTCTGTGTTCAAATATCAAGTCAGCAATATATTTTCTCAGGTCAAGCTCTGGCTATGTGAGAGTAGCCTCCCTTGAATCATATACCCAACGCAAATGATTCAAGGGAGGCTACTCCTACACAACAATTTTTTCACAGCGCTATAATTCTGGAGAGACTAAACAATTGCATTGACGTTCGTGGGTTTAGGATAGTTAGGAGAAAAATAATAATGAAATTTAAATTCAGGAAATTTAAGAATCTGCAGCTATTTATATGCAACTAAAAGTACCGAAAATGTTTGACACAATTTTAGAACAATCCAGATTATAAACCTATCTATTGTCTGTGCACCATGTAGTGTCGATAAGAAAAACGAAAACTTTGCCTAAATATACCTGGGATAAAATCTAGTCTGTACTAAAATACTAACATGATTATTGCTTATTTTTCCTCTCCTAGCACCAAAATTTGTTGTGCCATTATCCAAATTTATAAAACACAATGTGATATATATCAATGATCTTCCATAGTAATAAAGCACTCTGGTGGATGAGGAATTTCTGTGTAAATAAATATATTGCTTAAATTCAGCCTTACTAACCGTCCAGTTCCGTAGATCATAGGTAGGATATCGGTCTCCGGGTCTGAAGTGAAGGTTTCAATCCTGCCTCATGGTACTGGATGGGATAATGGAAAGTCTATAGCTACACTGAAAAGATGTAATACATCGAAACAGCTGTCTGTGGATGACACAATAATATATATGTACATATATATATATATATAGAGAGAGAGAGAGAGAGAAAGAGAGAGAGAGTCTAGAAAGCTTTACAGCTTTAAATACAAAACATTAAAAAACTTTTTCAAAAGATTTTTTCGTATCACTGCAGTCACCTATTTCCCAATATCAGTTAATGCAATTTATGCAATTTTCTCCAGGGTTTTTTTCCTGTTTCACATATACTGTGTTATCATGGTATAATGTATAAATAGTCTCTTTTTGAGATCATTAGTTGTCTACCTTATAATCATTTTAGGGATTTTAAAAACAAAACAGTTATATTAACATGGCACCCAAACAGTGTTGATCAAATACCACCTCCCTTTCTTATTATGTAGTTTATGCCATACATGTAGTTGGTCATTTTATCTAAAGCTTTACGTGTAGTGTATATTGATATTATTTTCTGCTGCATATCTATTTTTTGAAACACTTACTCATGTAGGTTATCCAAAAAACGTTTTTAACAATGAGGAATCAATAAGTATAACAACAGACATGTCTCATTCTTTGTGTCATTTCTATTGAATATATATATATATATATATATATATATATATATATATATATATACATATATATATATATATATATATATATATATATATATGTGTGTGTGTGTGTGCGCGTGAACAGTGGGAAATGAGACAGATTCAGGAGCAAAAGTACATTGAGACTTTATTTGTTTATCAATTAATTCAGAAATTAATTAATTAGTATGCTATACATGTTTACAGGGGGGGGGGTTCACATCTCCAATAGCATGTGTGTACCTTTTTGGTGGTTAAAAGGTTTCTGTAGGAAATAAATTTAGCACCAGATGTTTTGCTTAGGAGGCAGAAATAAAAATCAAGAATGAAGATTCCTAGGAGAATAAACATTTAAAGAAAATGGAGCTGCTGCAGGAATTGAACCTGCGACCAATAGGGTAGACGCTTTAATGTAGTGTTGCTCTTACCATTGAGCTAAACAGTAGCTGGTAATACAAAGGCCCAAATAACTATTTCAACTCTAACTGCTTCAACTGGTCTATATCATCTCTTTCTGTTTCTTTCAATGCAAAAAATTATGTTATCAAGAAATAGATATACTGTCCAACAGAATGATTATAAATTGTGTTATACTATATTGAAACTCCATCTGAAATGATCTCCTGTTGTCATACGGTGAATGTATCAAATGATACAGTGAGCAACTTTATTGCAGATATTCTTAAAAGTTAAAGGATTTAAATGTGATTCATGAACAGAAAAAATAAAAAAGTATACCAGCACAAGATTTGGGCATTGTTGGTCCAAAATGACCACGAAGATTTTAAAAAAAAAGAAAGCTTAAAAAAAAGAGAAAAAATTGTTTTTAGATGGTGCCAGATAGTGTACTCACACAAATTTCCAAGGTTGCAGTCCCTCTAAATAAAAAGAGAGCAAGCAAAGGAAACCAAAATAATATTCAGATGTTCTCTCATTTTTATTATAGAGCCACAACTATTTCAAAATTATCTGATCGTGCTATATGAGGTGAAAGTAAGATTGAATACCAAAACAGAAGCCAACCAGCTGCTAACTTATGTTTTATAAACACAAAATTATATCTCTCTATTTTACAGCCAACAAAGTTGATCTTTTTTCAACTTTTACCTGATTATAATAACAAAATTAGCTTTTACCCACAACTAATTTCTCTCTGATCTACTGTACTACTGTACCCATGTTACCCCTATATATTTTTGTGTGTGTGTAACACTTTTCAGTGAGTACACAGATATTACTCTCCTGGGTAGGAATGGCAGAGAGTGGGTCCATATGTAAATGATCATTATTTTCTAGTGGTACTTTGCTATATAATCATCAAAGTAAATCAGAGTTTTGATATAGAAGATCTTTATCTAAAATACCAATGCAAGATTTTGGTATTGTTGCACCAAAATGACCTTAAAGACCCCCAAAAGCAATCTTTTAAAAAAGAAAAAAAAAATTGTCCTTAGATGGTGCCTAGTGGTGTATACTTTTCAAGGTTGTAGCCCCAAAAATGTGACCATGAGTGCGTAGAGACACACATATACAGACAAGCGGAGAGAGAAAAACCTGCAGCCAACTTGGCTGGTTGGTCAGGTGGGCCATTTGTGGGCTACAGTGATTTGATACTGTATATGCTATATCTGATCACATATAAAATGAGAGATAAACAACTCAATGATACAACTTTATCAAACGAGCAATTTCTATACCTTTTGCCCAAGGCAGTATTAAAAAAAACTGATGGTTGCCAACAAGGTTGGCAGATTTGGGCGTACAGGGAGATAATCTGAGCTTTATCTCAGAGACTTACTCAACACAGGCATTATTGAGGAATGCTCGCTCTACAAGGCTGGAATTGATCCTCTGCCTCTAGACTCACTTTTTCCAAATTCGACTAAAATTTAAGTTTGAATTGAAGTTTCTTTTCAAATGTTAACTGTTTCAATGATAGTAAAAGTTATATTGTTCAATGAATTGCCAATGCCAGATTTGGCCTGAAGGGGAGATAAACCAAGCTCTATTAGAGACTTACACGACACGAGCATTGGAATAGCATTGGAATTTAAATATTGAGAAATTCTGCCTCCAGATTCATTCAATTTCCAAATTCAATGCTATTCCAATTCCTGTGATAGGCAAATCTCAGAGATAGAGCTCAGATTATCTCCCCTCGTGAGCAAATCAGGAAACCCAGGTTATCAAAGCTATCAGGGAAGATTTAGGCTTCCATAGACTCTATTACCCTTTGAGAGAAAACAGCCAAATTTATTACAAAATTGTACTGAAATAACCTTTACCCTAACACTCTGTGACCTTTTGAAATGACAGATGAAAATCAAGTCCATCCTATAAACAAAAACAAGATGAAAAAACAAGCAGGTCATGTTCAAAACTACTCAGAGGTCATATGTAACATTAGTAATCAGTGGTGTAGTGCTGTGGGAACAATGGTCCCTTATATTTTGGGGGATGAAGAATGAAATAATATATGTACATACTAGTGAAATTCTCTATTTGAATAGGTCACTGATAAGAAAAACCAGCTAGTATATTTCCAGATATTCATTCCAAATGGCCTCAAAACGTCTCAGAAATTTTGATTTTTAAAAATTTAACCAGAGAACAGTTAGTCTTGTATTCTCTTATTTTCTTTAGCTTTTCACCACTGTTAGAAACTGTTTCTAATCCATAGATATGCGATGAATTGATGAATTAGAAAGTCAAGATATTGACACTTGCTTTTGAATGATAAACTGTCGGTTGGCGGAACAAATGCTTGTATCAAAATTTAGCCGTTGTTATTATCACCACTTATCTAAAATGCTGGGGACAATCAATGTTTGGGAATTTTTATTTTGGAATATTTATATTTACACAATGAGATATCACACTTATACCTCAGTCCAGTTTTACAAATACCTTGATTTTCTGTGCTCTAGAAAATGCTTTGTTTCTTTCCCCATCACTGTTATTCATATGGGTATCAACTGCCTTTTCAACATTTTCTACAATATCTTTTTACCTACAAAAGAATAAGTGAAAAATACAGAGACTGAAAATTTGTTTTGATTAAGATTTGTTTTGTCTTCCACTATTTGGGATGTAAATATAGTTTTACATTTTCAAAGAGTTGAACAAAGATAACCAAGCTTTTACTGTAGTCAGAATAGTTTAAATGGATTTGAGCTTTGTCTTTTGTCTTTGAACCATACTATAGTGAAGTCAGGTATTTTCCACTTGTAATGTCATGATGGCTTTTAAAAAGCTTCATATTTTGGGAGTTTCAGATATGGAGTTCTCAATCTGTACATATTCCTACCAAATGAAGTATTGGGTAATGAATATTAGGTTGTCTCAATAGTGAGAGCCAAATTGAAATAATAGGTTTATTAATCAATTTTTTTTTAATAGATAAAGTATTGATCAATTTTTGACTACTATTTTCTATAATCTTAATTTTAGTTGCCTTTTAATGCAACTCAGACTATCAACATACAACAGTGAATAAAAAACAAAAATCAGAAATGAAAAATATGCTCCAAGCAAGACTCACATCCCTTTTGCTTTGGGAAAACTCTTGTCTATGTATATCAACTGCTTTACTGATTGAGCTACAAGAGCCCTTATGGATGGCAAAAGATTGAACCTAACCTTTTGACTGATCCTGAACTTTGCCTCGATTGCTTGGAATCATATTTGTTATTCTTTCATATACACTAGTTGTATCAGTTATAATAATTTCTAATAAAAAATAAGTCAAGATGATATTACTATTACTTATACAAATCCAGGTCAAGAGATATCAGTTCAAAATACATCAGGCATAACGCAAGCAGTGTAGTATGGACTACTGCAAATTACAATGTTGATCAGTCAAAAGGCATCAGTTTAGAATGTCAACTCTGTAGTATAAATATTTCAACTGATTTTGAGCTAATCAAATAATTTGATTCATTATTTTTTTTGTGAATGTGAATAGATAAAGGTTTTGTTGTGATTTTGTGTTTTATTTCTTACCATGTGTTATGGGAGAGAAAATATAATAAGTGGTATTTTAATTATTTCAATTTTTAGCTCTTTGAAATAATGAAGGTTTTATTACAATTTCATTTTTCATTTTGTACCTTGTCACAGGAAAAATAGAATAATTGATAATTTAAATTTATAGTAGTAAAAGAACTAATACTTTTTAATGAAATAAGTTCTATCTGAACGCTGACTGATTAACCAAGTTCAGAATTCTTATTTATAGCTTTTTATAGGCGCCAGAAATTATAATTTTTGGAGTCTGATTCCATTATTTTTATTGGTTGAAAACTATTGCTTAGTTTGTATTCTAATGACCCTGGATGAGTTATTGGACATCCTCATTTTGGAATCAGGGTTCTGTGTCTCCTAGATTGGTAGCCAATCAAGTCTGAAGAACCCAGACTCACTATTTACTTATACTTGGGGGGTAGAGATGGATTCATGCCTTTCTCAAAGGCATTAGAGCAAAATGAATGCAGAGTGTCTCAGCCAGAATTTGAACTCAATTTGCCAGTTCTATTTTCTATGCTGATAACCACTTGGCTACCTGCACGTCCTTAAGAGTGTATTTAACATAAAGAAATGCCTGTAACAGTATTTGTTGATATTGAATAAATTATAAGTTTGGGAAAATTTGTATTCACGTCTATCCTTCATTGCTTTACAGTTGGTTCCCCAAGAAACAGAGAATGAAAATATTTACCATAAATTGGAACCATTGCGAAATTCCCCTGAATAACGAAGGAGCAGATATGGTTGCTGAGATTGACTTTTTCCCTGATTGACTTGATCAAATATTCATAGAAATGCCAAGCTTTGAGACTAACGTAACAATGACTCATTCGAATAACAATTATCTAATGTAATCTCCGAAAACAACGTTTGCTCAGCAAATACTCTGGTAATGTATGATGCTTGTGAGATTTCCTGATAGATCTTTGTTATCCAAGGAAATGCATCAATCTTTGATATTAACACAATGGTTTGGTCAAACCATTGTGTGGCCTCTTTCGGGCGTAATGTGTAATATCCATAAGGATAGGGAGTCTCTTTTACTGGCCTCTTTCAAGCAAAAAAAACATATCAAACAGGAAATTTAATTGTTAATCACAACACTTGTAAATAAGTCATTTACTTTTAGCAATGTACGTAGTACAGCTTGTTCCATAATTTTTTTTTAGCATAGAAAGAAACCAAGAAAATTTCATTCTTTATTAAACAAAGAATTCCATCTTGTGTTTCTGTTGAGCTGAAAAGAAGACCATAGAATGATTTGGATAAAATGCAGCGTTAACTTCTACGATAGCAAGAAGAGATTGGATTGTCTGGAGGAAAAAAAAGTTTGAATGTTAATGACTCTTGTCAAAGTTATAGACAATTCAGATCAGGTGGATGTTTCCATTTCCAGATGGAAATTGTCCAAGAAGAAATGTGACATGAAAATCAATACTTGGAAACAGACAGAGAGCGACAGACAGATCGGAGGTGTTGATATCTCCGGGAAAAATCTAGCAATGGTGTGAGGCAGACACTTGCTTTAAGCATCGTCTTCCAGTTGGTACGTTGAAGGCTGTATTGGGTTTTGATTTTCAAATCAATCAATAGAGCATCATGAAATGAGGATAACAAAACCAAAATCTTATAGGAAAAAATTAGGGAATAAGAATGAAACTGACCAAAAATTAGGTTAAAATCAGGTCTAAATTAGGTTAAAATTAAGTTAAAATTGGTCTTAAAATTAAAAAGAAATATAATCAAGGGTGATTGATGATAAGAATATTGATGGTTAGCAAGTTAGTCTTCAAGACTATTGCTTGAGTACTGACTTCAATCCCCATGGGGTGTCTCACTATTTAGGCCTTGTGTCTGACTGACCTAAGCTAAGTAAATATTTTTGATCTGCCATTAGGCAGATATAGTAGTACATTCTTATCTGTTTGTAGAGATTAAAGAAAAAGAAAATTCTTTAAAGGCTGAAATGTATTGATGTACTTGTGATTTAAAAGAAAAAATTTCAAAGCTAATTGTCCAAAAAAATGTACTAATGTTGGTCAATCAAACTTTATTGGGCAGCCATGTTTAACACAGTTTCTTATAATGACTAACTTGACCTTTTACACAAACCAATGACTAATTTTGTAATGACTTTTGTAAAATTCAACTAATTTTAATAAAATTCATGTCATCTTGTAGAGACTTTGTGAGTAACTTTTTTAATGGCTGTGACTCACAAAAAATGCTCTGCAAAAATGTGCGTACTAATTTTGGGGGAATTTTGACTTCGAATTTGATATAATGCAATGTTCATCTAAAGCATGGAAGTGAATGATACCAAATTTTCTACATACATTTAAATTTGCACAATTTCTGTAAGCCAAAATATAGCTGATATACATGTTTAATATAGGACAATAATCAAATAGGGTGAGATGAAAAATTTTGCCTCAGTGGTAAAATGGTGTCATATAAAACAAGAGAAATAATGTGGATTCTGGTCTGAAAACAAATGATTTATGAAAATGCATCATCTAACAAAAAAAACAAAAAAAACAACTTGGAAAATGAATATCAAAGTTACCTCTAGAATATTCGTGGGATGATGTGAATAAAATTTGAAATATTTCAGAAATCAATCTCACTTATTTAGTCAACAGCACTTACAATCGTACTTGGTGGAGTTACTGTATTTATCAATAAATAGAACCCGCTTTCCTAGTAACAAGATGACAGAGAAAAATCACCTTGGCTATTAAAAGTGAAAATGAGGTCCTTTCTCAAGCTAATATTTAGCCAGTATTTCCCAAATGTTTCAAACAGAAATAAGGAAGTTTTCACCTGTGTATTCAATATGCCATCAAATAAGATACTTTAATCTTCATGTAATGATATTCTGTGACATTCACTCTGATGTAAAGAATCAATTTTACTTGAGATTTTGCCTTATTCTTTGAATCTTCCATATGAAACAGAATTTCGTTTTCAACAGAAATTGATTTTGGTCTTCTCTCAGAGAAAAGCTAATAAATATTCCCATTGTACCTGAAATGACAGAAGCCACTTAAAAGTCTTGGATTGGAAACATTGTCAAGCTTTTCATATTGAGTGGAATCTACTCTACTTCATTGCCATACACTTTCACACACTTAAAAGCTATATTGGAAGCGGCAATGTCCAGGGTCCACTGGGACGAGATTGTCAAAATTAATGTAGATAAATAATTGAAAAGTTGTTGCTACAACTTGGAGAAAAGATAACTCAAGTTTTCAAAGTAGAATGAAAACAGTATATTTAGCCTCTGCCAGTGAAGTTAGAGGGTGTATATGTATTCACTCGTGTTTTTCTCTTTGATCACACAATATCTCCAAAAGTTCTTGATGAATTTCAATAACATTTTATGGTAGGGTGTGTCATGGGCCAAGAAAGAACTGGGTAACTTTGGGAGCAGATCAAGGATTCTTTATGATTGAGAGATACTTTTTCATTTTTTCCATATGTTTGTATCTATTTACTCTTGTTTGTCTGTCTTTCCGCACGGTATCTCCAAAAGTTCTCAATGAATTTCCACAAAAACCTAGGACTGAACTCTCGCCAACTTGTATCTTCAGTAATACAGGCCTTCCCCATTATAACACTGTTTGTTATAGCATGGTTCACAATAAGATGCAAGTGAATGGTAGACTCCGATATATTAATCTATCTCCAAAAGAGCTACATTGGTAACCCTGATAATCATGGCTCGGTTAATACATGGTTGTCTTTCTCGGACCATACCACCTGTGTTATGATAGGGGATTTCAGTAATAACTTACATTTGCATAGTCATGATAAACTGAAAAGAAGTCTGAATTCCTTAGATCGAGTATTTTTCATTTTTTGACGAGTTTTCCATCTTTATAGTTGCTTTTTATTGCAATGCTCAGGTCATTTCTACGTTTTACAATAGTTAAGCAGGCAGCATAGATTGAAAATGAAGACTTTTTAATGATCATTGCCCAACAAAAGGCGAGAGAATTAACTTATTCATTGATCACCACTTTTCTAAATTTTTTAATTGATTATCCCCAACATTGGTCATGGGGCAGCTCCTACTAATTGACAAACCAGACCTATCATAATATGGTCTTCTTTTATTTCCCCATTAGTCTATCACAGGAATGGAGTAGCTGTTGGATGAAAGGAATGAGATGTCTCTTTAATACCTTCCTTTCAGTAAATGGCAGAAACCCTTTCATAGCAGAGAATCAGTAACTGTTGAAATAGCCTAACATCATTATGTCATCACTTCCTGCCACCATTTCCTAATTTTCTTATTGATTGTATAGACAGCCCTCTAAGAATTTTTAAATTGCTTCTCTGAGACATCTATGATGTCCATCTTGAAGCAGGGAAGATCCATTACATTAGAGATGACATTCTGGAAGAATTATCGTTGTAGAGGTCAATAATTTCTTTCTATCTGTGATGTTCTTCTTTGACAGTTGAGGCTCTCTTGCACAAACCCAACTGGAAATGCAAACTTCTTTGAGCGATACTTTTCCTTCAGTGGAAGCAAAATTCTTGGACAAAAAAATGATTGTCTGCTTTTTGTAGCTGGAAGCCATTTCGGCCATTTTTCTCTCATCTCTTCAATGGAAAGCCTTTTTTCTTCCAGATACAATTTTTTTTTAACTGCTGATCCTCTTCCTTGATTATGGAGGACAATTCTGTGAATGGTGGTCAATGGAATATTCAAATATCTTTATTCCAGCTTCTTCTTGATGGTCCTGAAGTTATGACCATCATAAAGTGAGAGAATTTTTACCTTCTTGGATGTTGATAACTGCTTACTTCCCTCAGTACAGCCTATCAAGTCTAAAATAGACAGAAATAAAGTG
This sequence comes from Thysanoteuthis rhombus, assembly GCA_963457665.1. Taxonomy (NCBI): domain Eukaryota; kingdom Metazoa; phylum Mollusca; class Cephalopoda; order Oegopsida; family Thysanoteuthidae; genus Thysanoteuthis; species Thysanoteuthis major. The sequence goes on along the minus strand of OY735231.1, from coordinate 30,255,561 downwards.
AAAGAGCTAATCTAAGAGAAAAAGTTGTGCGTTAGCCAAAAAAAAAAACCCCTGAAGTTCCGTATTTTTCTATTCTTCCTTAACTATTCAGCTGGTGAAGGCATCAAAATGTACAGATTTTGAACATTGGGGGCAAGGCCACAAGCTGAAACTCCGCCCTTAGCTAAGAAGTCACAGCTTCCTCTACCACTGTTTCAGCAAGTGGCCAAATGTTCAAAATCTGTACGTTTGGTATAATTTGTAGTAATAAGATAATATTTTTTGATAAAATAAGTAATGTATTTATCTTCTTAATTTATCATAGAAAAAAAAGTAACATATTTTCATTAAAAAATTCACTCTAGTTTGCTAAACTAAATCTTGACTTAGATATTTCTACAATCTTGTAATTCTGTAACGTAACAAAGAATTGAACAAAGATGATTCATTTCTGTAATCTGCTTCATTTGTTATAAAATTCAATGCTCATATATACTTGGTGTCACTGAGACCAATATAATGCAGTAATAGATTTATTACAAAATTCCTTACTATTCTATTGCTATACAATAAGAATATATGCCCCTATTGTAAGAGAATCACAGGATACTTGATGGGCCCTACTGTCCTGTGGTAGTATAAGGGCTCATTGCCTAGCTTTCTAGAATTAAGGCCTTTGAAGAATTTTTGAGGGAAAAATAACTGAGGAAAGAAATTCTCCAAACTCTTGGTAGAAATGAACTACCTATAAAAGCCCCAGTCCTAGTCAGAAATCTTGAAATTTAGTAAAGAAATTTGACCAAAATGAAAGAACTGAAAAAAAAAAAATTGAATAATCAATCAATTTGGACTTTTTCAAAAGAAACAAAAGAACAAATCAAAGCGGTATTAATGCAGAAATGAAATTTTAATAGGTATGGTTAGTCACTCAATAGAAACCATCACATCAGGGATGATCAATTAAAAAATTGGAAAAAGGGATGATCAATGGATAGATCACTTTCCTTGCCATTTGTCGGATAGTGATCACTAAAAGAGCCTGAATTTTCAAAAAAATAATAAAATAAACAAGTGTAAGTGCTACCAGACACAAACTAAGGGACCAATTTGGCATAAAACCCTAAGTGCAAATTGAACCCCCTCCACTAAAAAAATATTTAAAGAAAATAAAAAAAAACAACTTTTTTTGCAGACATGAGTTGATAGTTGAATTTTCATCCCTCTACCTCCATTGGTGTAACCTATTCACACCATACATGCATAAATACATAACTAACCAAATCAACTTGAAAAAACTGAAAGATTTTTTTTGATTGATGGTTTTTAATGATCTTATGCATGGGAGGGAAAAACCAAAGATTTTACAAGTATACTATATTATTTTTATCAGGTAAACAGAAGTTCTGTCTGGAAAGTAACCAGCCATTTTGAATATATATTGAGGTTAGGTCTTGGCAAGCAGTCAGTGGGGTTACTCAGTCAGCAGTCAGATGCCATTGAGTGAGCTTGTACACTGTATGACAGTCACATTCACAATGATCAAGTTGGTTTTCTACACATCTCATGTACATTTCTTGGCAAAGCATTGTAACACCCAAGTGTGTCAGCCCCTCTACAATCTTTCCTTTTGTATTCTGGCTCTTCCATAAGTGTATTTAGACGGTGGATGAGATTAAGGAGAATCTGCTGAGGCAGCTGATGACAATATCATAGGGGGACTTGCCAGATTGATTTGAAAAGTGGAAAGAATGCTTGGATGTGAGAGGTCCGAAGGGGAGTACTTTGAAGGAATTTTCATTAAAAGATTCTTGCAGTTTACAGAGGAATTACTGTGACCGGACTATCATGTCAGAAGAGATTTTTAGTTACATCACAAAATGAATAGAAATAATACAAATAAAAATTGAAATCAATAAGAAATGAAGGAGAAAGAGCTCGGCAAAACTTCATTCCACAGTTTATTGCAAGTGTACAAGGTGGTCACAAAGTGAGTGATCATTTCATTCTTTGTTTTTTTGTTTTTTTTAAAGTTTCTTTTTCTTTCTTGAGAATAAAAGAGGAAAGGACATTTTTCTTGTTTACATTATCTTCACATTAGACAATTGTAATTACCACTCACAAAGTGGAACGTTCCTCACCCCCTCCAAAAGAAAAATGGGTAAAAATTGAAAAAATAAAGATATTTAGTGAACACATCAGACTAAAAAATAAAAATAACAAACACAACTTTGAAATAAACAAAAATCACTAAAAAATTGTGATTGTGAAAAGATTTAAGATGCCCCTGAGGATCATTTTGATTCTTCAAAAGGTCACATTTGTTTCAAACATAATTAATTGCAATTGTTGAACCTTGAAAATTGTTCTATTTGTAGGGATCCATACATGGGGCCTCCTAACAGCATTTTGATTATAAAGGGTCATTCGTTATTCCATGAACAATTTGTTTCCCTTGAAAATCATTTTGTTTACATTGTGCAACACAGTTTTTGTTCCCGGGTAGTGAACGCTATTCCCTGATTGGAACAATATAGGGATTAGGCATCCAAAATTTGAAGACGTTATGTCAAATTTTCAGCAGACAATTGCTTACATATAAAAAGTATAGAAAATAGCTATTATTCTCTCCAAACTTTGCTTTAGTGGCCAGGGTAGTGATATTCTGTTTCTTACTTTATGTGATTAAAAAATGTGAAAATAGGTAGATTTCAAATTATCATTGTCCTGGTTGCAAAAGCAAAGTTTCAAGGGAATTGTTGACATTTTCTATACTTTTAATCATAATCAATCAGAAAATAACACTTATTACACAGGAACAAAGAAAAAGTAAAAAAAAAAAAATTGTTGCATAGTGTTATTAAGAGTGATACATATTAATTTGATAACCCCAAAATATTATTTTTATATAGAGGCCCGTACAGGCAGAAATTACTATTTAAGAATAGTCTTAGTTATATTAAGATAGTCAGGAAGTAGTACTGTATTGAAGAGAGAATAAAAACCTTTTCAAAGGTAGCAGAAGTTTGATTTATTTGTCAAGAATATAATTTTTATAAGCAACTAGTTATTCCGCTGGAATATATGAGTTTATATTAGTAAATGAATTAAAAAAAAAAAATTTGTATACATAGAGAGATGTTCAAACTATACATATATATATAATTTTACAGACTCCCGTTCAACAAATTCGTGGCCTTACGAACATTAAAATTGAATTTTGAACCTAATAGACATTATATGAAATTTGATTTTTGTTCAATTTGGACATCATGAAAATTTGTTGACAAGTGAATAGCTCCATTACAAGCTGTCAATAGCAGATGAGTTTGTAAGTTCTTCCTCGCCTTTGTGGTATTGTGTAGTAATGTCACCATAACAGAGGAGGAGGAGAATGCCTCATCCTCATTGAAGGGCTCATTCAAGGTGATTAACACTTTGTCGCTTTCAAGTAGTTTTTAATGCATTTTTTCTTTCTTCTAATGATCTATATGTACTTTATTTCTTTTCTCTTTGAAATAATTGCTTGAACATTTATCATTGTTTACTTATATAACATTTGAAAGAACTTATACAGAATTTTTCTTATTTCAGAATGTAACCCTATTTAATGCATTGTATTCTATGAATTTTACAAAATCCTACTTATCATAAGAACAAATCAATTTGTAAAGGTAGGGTGTATCTGTTTGTATATACAGGTTCAATACTAGCCTCTTAGAGTGGTCCAACCTCCCAAAAAGTTGTCACTGAACCTCTGCCTCCGGGGTTACTCGATTTCCAAATTACATGCTATTCCAATGCTTGTGTTGGGTAAGTCTCTGAGATGAAACTCTGATCATCTGCCTTTCAGGTCAAATCTGGCAACCCTGACTTGCCTTATTCTCAAAGCTTGTAATAGACGAACCATCAACTGCTTATCACTACTCGAGAGGAGCTTTGGCTTAGATATTCACACAAGTTATTTGTCTAGAATCCCAGACTAAGAACAGAAGAATTAGTTTAATTTGGGGCTTTAAGCATTATTAGAAAAGATGATTATGTTTTAGACAAAAATTTAACTTTTGAACAAGCTTCTATTCCCTCTCCAATACATTCAACCTCACTTTCTACACAACCCAATTCACTGTATACTCTCGTTGGTAATGGACCTTATCCTAATGGCACTATTTAATGATAGGCATGCTAAAACCATGTTTTTATATTCTCATAAGATTATTGTCGAAGTTTATACCTCTTCCTGAAGTATTTAGAAAGTAATTAATTTGCTTGCTGTATTTTTTAATTCACCTGTTATTATGGCAAAGTCAATACAACCGCATTCTCCCATAGTGCTGTAGTAACAGGAGCAGAGACTGATTAAACTAATGCAGGGACTGTAGTACAAGTTATAAAGAGACTCTAAATTAAAAAAATAAATACAGATCTTGAAACAGATTTTTTATTTGCACAATGAAGTAAATAGTTGTTTTTTTTTAATTTGCTATTCAGCAAAATAATAGAACAAATATGTCTGACATTTCAGTAATAGTTTAAAAAAAAATCTTTTTTATATTTCTGCAGCAGCTATGATTTCAGTTTTAAATACCCTCATATTTTTGCGTCATGTATATATCACATAGTACCACACTTCCATTGATTACTGCCAGGGGCGTGGCTCAGGGAGGGTGTGGTGATGGGTCAATTTCACCCCCAACCACTAAGGCTCCCAAAAGCTTTATAAATAGTAGTTCACCTACTGCATTTCTACTAGCATAAGACAATAACTAATTTCACTGAATATTGAACGGGCCCTGTCAAAGGGTCCAGCCCCCAAATCTCCAGCTATGCCTCTGATTTAATGTGCAGAATCACTGAATCAGAATTAATAGCTTGCTAGCATTTAGCACAGGGTCCCTGGAATAATGGGCCAGTAACATAAGCTACTTTTGCTATATAGTTAACCTGACATCTAAACCAGAATCTAATGTAATACAAAAGAGACAAACATATTGACCTTTAAGACTCATTTGAATAACATTGGTTCATTCAGGTATAGCTAGGATTTTTTTTTTTCAAAACCATTTTGATTATAAATGTGCATATATCATCCTGTAGAGACCCGCAAGAATCATATTGATTTCAGATGCGTTTATACATATAACTAGTGATCTTACAGAATCATTTTGATTCAAAGATGTTTAGATGAGCATAATGGCCCCTAAGAATCATTTTTGACTGGAGAGGCTAATAAAAGCATAAGTAGTGGATTGTGGTAAAATACGAGGAGCAATGAGAAGCAAAGCAGAGATAATTTCTTACCAGTAACAATTTCTCTAATCAATGAATGATTTTGACAATTAATTATATCATTAATCACAAATGTCTGGATGATCGTTTAAAAAAAAATTAATTTCTCATTGCTACTTATTACAAACAAAGGGAAGCAACTAAAAGTGAAACAAAGATTTATTAACATAAACAATTGCTCTAATCAAAGACTAACCCTAATCCTATCCAGTAGCTTAGCAAAGGTTTTCAGCTCCCGGAGGCTGTTGTCCTATCTCCTAGGGAGTGGGCATAATCATAAATCTCTGCCCCTACCAAAATTCTTCAATTAATAATCACAAACGTTTGTATAAGGATTTCCCTTCGCTTTTTTTGCTTCTCATTGTGACTCGTATTTTACAGGTTTTCAAGAGGGGAGATAACTTGTGAAATTTAAAATAGGATCCTAGTGCAAAAAAAAAAAAAAAAAATTGAAAAAAAAATTGAAAAACACTCCAGATTGGTTTCTTTTTGTTTTATTAATATGTTGAATCATTTTTGCAAAATAACTTTATAAATGTTACAGACAAAGTTTTACAAAACAATAAGGAATATAACCTTGTAAAAAGGTTTTTCACAAGAAACTGAAGAAATTTTTAAACCCTAATTTTCTGAAATATCAATTTAAACTGGGGATGGTAAAGTGGATGGACAATTATAAATTTTTGACTACCATTTTCTTCCAACTTGAATTTGGTTGCTTTTCACCACCACTACTCAGACCGTCAGTCTATGGCAATGAGTGAACAGTGCAGATTGGAAATGAAGAATAAGCTCTAGGTACATCTCTTTTACACCAGGAAGCTATGGCAACTGATCCACCAAATGAGCTACTGGAGCTCTCACAGCTGGCAGAAAATCAAATCTACCCCATGAACTCATCTTCTATTTTCCCCTGATCACTCAGCGCCACATTTGTAGTTGTTTTTATCAAGATAAAAGACAATACTAGTCAAAAATGAATAATGGTTGACAATGCTTCATCTAAAATAAAAAAAAATCTGGATAGACTGTTATCATCAAGATTTTTGGCTAGTTTTTCCTTCCATCAGGCAGTCAATCTACAGCAGTGAGTAAACAGTGTGGACTGAAAAGTAGAGGGCAAGCTCTCAGTGAGACTCGAACTCACATCCCTTTTTACCTCAGGGAAGCCTGGTTGAATGCACCAGCTTCTCTAACCACCTGAGCTACGAGAATCCAACAGCTTGCCAGAAGATCAAATCAAACCTTTAAGTCTACTCTTCATTCTTCCCAGATCTGCATGATTTATGAACAGCCGTAGATTGATGGCCTGAGTAAAGTTGCAATAAAAAGCAACTAAAAATCCAAGATGAAAGAAAATACTAGTCAAAAATGAATAATGATAATGGCTGACAATGCTTCATCTAATAAAAATGATAAATAAATATAAAAACTGGATAGACTATGTTGTAAATGTTATTGGAAATCTGTGGAGGCCTGATACATAAAGATAAACCTTTATTTAAAAGCCAAATTAATAGAAACATTAGTGCCATGACAAATATTTGTGTCAAATATGGTTATAGCAGTAGTAGTAAGAACAATATTTGTAATAATAGCAGTCTTTGTAAGAATTACAATAATCGTAAACACAATAAGAGAAACGTTTGACGGTTTCTTCTGTTTTCAAGCAAATAGATTTTAAAATAAGCAAACCAAAAAGTTGCATTTTGGTGATAAGTAAAATAAATTTTGCATAATTTTTTTTCCACACTTCACATATTCATGCTCCCACCAAGCCAAGCAAAGTGAGAGTGAAGCTGTAGAAGATTTTTTTTTGTTTTTTGTTTTGAATATATCACAATGGTTTTGTCTCTTTAGCAGATAATATCTGCTCCAAGAGAAATATTTGCATTATAAACTGGGAAAAGCTTTTTTTGTTTTGTTATTTGTTTTGTTTTTTTTAATTTTTTTTATTAAGAGATCAATTCCAGTTTTTGTCTTTTTCAGTTTATTGAAAAAAAAAAAAGAAAAAAAAAAAGAACAATGTTTCTTTTTTTTTTTTTTTTAAATTAAGGAAAACAAAGTCCCAAATTTTTTCCCCCCTTGAAGACAACATTAAATGGTATTGAAAAACATTTTTTTTTTTTCTATTTTTTTTTCCCACACGTCTTGAAATTTACATAATCTACAGAAGAGGACAACAAATGACTGTACAAAATAATTATTTTAGTTTTGAAAAAAAAAAAAAAATTGATCAGAAAAAAAAAAGCATAGTTTCAAGATGAAACAGTTGTCGCAGTTATGCAGCCAAATTGTTATTTGCTTTCTCAATTACATTCCCAAACAAATTTTGGACTAACAAATTAACCTTTAACACACTGCATTCTTTTTAAAGGGCGCCAACATTTTGTGCACTAAGTAACTTTGAAAGCCTGTAACTTGTGTGTCCGTTCATGTACGACTAAAATTGACATGACAGCACAACCACAAAATTCAAACACACTATTGTTATCAGAGTCGCCTGCAGTGGCAATACAAACTTTTTGCTTGGGAAACTAAGTCCACCAACAAAATGCCAAAGGTTAACTGTGATTTGTTAGCCAACCATCATTCAATTTGTGCTTCAGAAATCCACTTACTATATAACCTGAAGGAAACATCACCATAGTTTCTTTTTGCTTTTCAATCTTCAGGCAGCATTGGTCAAATATTGACAATCATTCAATTTAACAAACAGCTGCATTGACCAGGGTTATCAGATTAGAACAGAAGTCTATAATCTGAGCTTGATCTCAGAGGCTCACCCAACACAGGCATTGGAATAGCATTGAATTGTGAAATCGAGCAAGCAAGGAGGCGTAATTTCACTCCCAGCACTGGTATTGAATTCCTGCCGCCAGACTGGCTGAATTTCCAAATTTGATGCTATTTCAATGCCTATGTTAGGTCTCTGATCGCACTTGGATTATCTCCCATTCAGGACAGATCTGGCAAACCTTGCTTTAACATTTTATTGAACAATATAACATTTAAAAAGGAACAACAATTCAAACTTAAATTTTAGTGACAATGAAGATTAGTAATCATTCCACCATATTTGGCCATGTATAATTCAGTTTGAGTTTTCTCGTATGAATTTTAAACAGAATCCATGTCAACAACAACAGTTTTTTTGAAAAGTGTTATCAATGAATATACATAGGAACATTATAGATGTTACATTTTTTTCTTACAGCAAAATGGAAAGAATTTGAGTGAAAAAGCTTGAGAGAGAAAATTCTGCAATACTGCTTAGAATTTTAAACTGGTAATAAGGTTTTGTGAGTGGCTTAGTTAAGTCTTTCATACCCTCGTGTCTATTTCAGGCAGGGTCCGGACAAAACCTTCTTAGTTGAAGTGCAAAGTAGGACAAAACCTCCTTGGTTAAATTAAAGCATGACAAAAATTCAAGTAATTGGTGATGGTATTAGATTTTAGATTTTTTAATCTTCCTTATGGTTCTTATTCGAGGAAAACTTGCTTATCTGGCCTCATATTCTAAACACCCATTTTAAAAATTTAACTTCTTTTTCTTTTGAGGCATGGGGTTACGGTCTTTCATAAACTACAAATAAGAATGAAAAATATGATTTTAAGTTTGTATATAGCTATTGCTAATGTTTTTTTTCCTGAGGATTTTTTGTCCTTCACTCATCTTAAAGTTTACCAGTCTGCTATTAAGTAAATATTTGGGGGGCAGGGCATGGGAGGGGAGAATATGCATCTTTTGATTAGTTGTAACCAGACCATTAACTTTTTATTTTGTTGCAGTCCATGACATCAGATACATCCTAAAATTTCAAAAGTATGAAAAAAAGTAAGTTGCTGGTCCACTTTACACAGTATCTTTGAAAATGTGATTTTTTTCTCAATGAAAATAAGAATGAAACTTTGATTAAAAAGAAATAAACATTATCTGCTAAATTCAAGAACCGCTTCATCCTGCAATAAAACAAAGTGGAACGCTTCAATGAATGGAATAAAACATTAATGGAACTCTCAAGTGAATTGGACAAAAAAAGTATTAAAAAAAAAAAAGAAGTGCAAGGAAGTAACTTTGATCAAAAGCTATTCCCCTTGATTTAAGATTAAGATTTTTTTAATATGAATTTAAGAGATAATCTTGAAAAAAATTTTAAAACTCTAAACAGAAATTTCTTGAGCTATACATGACTGAATATGGTATGTGTCATCATACAAAAACAAAATATTAAACAAGAAAATACCTAACATAATACAAATACATACATACAATTTTTCTTTTTGGTGTATAATTGGTAGAGACAGCAGGGAAGTCACTCAAAAGCATCAGAATTGATGGCTGTAGAAATCATGAAAAATGATATGACAAGCAGTTCCTGTTAAGATTGGAGGGTAGCCATTTTTTATTTTACACTGATTCAGCAAAAAAAAAAAAATGGTTTGGAAAGTAGAAAGGGAGAGAGAAATATTTTTCTCTCAGTCAGTGTAGCTGGAAAGAGAGTTGTATCATACTGTAAAGTGCCTATTTGCAGGATCTCTGTGCATATTTTTGAATTTGTTTCTGATCATTGGCTGAACCTCCTCGGACCGAGAACTTTTCGGCACCCTCTTGTATATGTACTGGAGGAAATTTGTCCATGTGGCACAGTAATTATAGAAACATTTGGAACATTTTGACCCCCCCTCCCCGATTTTCATCAAGTAATTCTGGGAAGATAACCGAGGGATTTACCCAGTAATGTTATATCTGAGTTTACAATGATTCACTAAGCAACTCTTAGATCTTCATTATGACACAGTGAACCTACAGGCAAGATTCATCTTTGCACAATGTTCAACTAAAAAAAATTTGATGGCAAAAAAACAAAACAGAACATCTTTATTAGGAGTTATCTCCCCTTAGCGCTATTTAAAAAAATTTTTTTTTTAAAATTCTTAATTACTTAGATACATGCACTAAATTATGTGTGTGTGTGTGCATATATATATATGTGTATGTTATTACAGTAGAATTCAGTTAAATGGAACATCAGTTATAATGAATAGTGGCTCAGTAAGATCAATTGTCTAAGAACAGAATCAAACATACGAAATAATCACAAACTTATATGCAAATCCATTTAAAAAGAAAGACTGTTCATAGAGACCAAAATTTTGCAGTTCCGGTGTTTTCACCAAGGTGGAACCTATTTTATGCATGCATATATATATATACATACATACATACATAAAGAAAGAACATATATATATATATATATATATATATATATATATATATATATATATATATATATCCACACACACACATTACACATATATAAAGGAAGATATGTTACATAAAGGAAAAAATACACATATATACAACAGGCAAACGCATACATAATCAGTAAAGTGCATACACACATTTATATATAAAGGAACCCATGCAGAAATCAAAACACACACACGCTTATACATTAGTTTTGAGAAGGCTTCCAATTTGTGTTTCTTCTCAAATCTATTCACTGTCGGTTTTGGCATTTGTAGAATTTAGCTTTCTAATCCAATTTGTTAGGTTACTTGATACCAGGGTGGCCAGATTTAGCCAGAAGAAGAGATACTCCGATCTTAATCTAAAAAAAATTACCTAAAACAGCCATTGGAATAGTGTTGAATTCAGAAACTGAAACTGCCTCCAGACTCGCTCGATTTTCAAATTTGACATTATTCCAATGCTCGTTTTATGCAAGTCTTTGGGATAAAGCTCGGAGTATCTTTCCAAATTCCGTACTATTCCAATGCCTGTGTTGGGCAAGTCTCGGATATGGAGTTCAGACTATCTCTCCTTCTGCCAAAATCTGGCCACCTTGCTTTATAACACAGCACTGTCAATTGAGCCTCTTCAAAACTTTTTATTAGTCCTAGAAAACTGTCAGCAGGGTGGCCAGGTTTGGCGAGAAGAGGAGATAATCAGAGCTACATCTCAGACACTTATTCAACATAGGCGTTAGAATAGCATAGGATTCGGAAATTGAGCAATTCTGAAAGGAAGAGGTTCAATAACAGCCTCTTGAGGCTATTCTAATGCCTGTATCTGGTGAGAGTAGGATTATCTCCCCTTCTGGCCAAAACGGGCTACCCTGACTGGTTATTCGGTCATCTTTTTTTTTGACAAAGTGGTTTTTCTCAATTCTGAATGGCCCGATTTCTCTTCTGCTTCTCAATATTTGTCGTTTATTTTTTTTTCAACCTTTTGTTGGTTGTTGTTCTTCATTCATTTCCCAATATCATTTGTTCATTCTATGTCACAAGACCGTCGATTAAAATTTCTACAAATCCTCTCATTCCATAACTGACATAATTTTTGTTTATTTTTTTAACGAAAAAAAAAAAAAAACAAAACAAAAAAAAAACAATAGAATTACTGGATATTTGAAGTCTGTTCAGAAAGTATCCAGCCATTTTGAATATCTCAGGAATTAGTTGCATGGCTCTAATGTAACAGCCACCTGTCAAAGGGGACCTTACTGCGTATGTGTGAACAGATACTCTTAGTTGGCAATGAGAAACCATTGGTTACTCTATGACAGTCACAATCACAATGATGGAGAGAGTCATTCTTTGTGTCTAGTGCAGGTTTTTTGGCAAAACATTCTGTCATCTAAATCTACTGACCAGATTTGACTCCCGAGACTTCTGGCTTTTCCCAAAGATATTTCTGACTGTAGAAGAGATTAAGGAGAATGTTTTGAGGCAGCTGATTACGATCCCCAAAGATGACTTTATAGACTGTTTTGAAAAGTGGAAGGGACACTGGGGAATACTTTGAAGAAAGTGCCTTTACCATAGGTTGGCTATTTTAAAAATCAAAAAAATCTTTAATAACATCAAACGGGTGGATACTTTCTGGATAGGCCTCGTTAGTGGAAGACAGCAGCAGACGATTTGGAGATGCCGAAATTTACAGCATCGAGCCACTTTTTTTTCCAAAATAGAGGAATCAGTATTTTGTGGTAAAAAAAAAAAAAATTAAAATTAAAAAAAAAAACAGAGAAAGATACAAGAGAAAATTGTATGGTGCTGTTTTGTAATTTCTGGAGATCTCTTGGAAGACAAGAATTATCGACAGTATGAACTCGGACCAGAATTTAGTTTAAAATAGGGTTGCCATGTGTCCATATTTTTCTGGACATGTCCTTCGTTTCGATCTCAAAATTTTCATCCAGAAGGAATCTTTGAAATTCTTCAAAAGTCCAGGATTTCAGATTCCATTATTTTCTCCAGAGGTTGAAAAAAAATAAAACTGTAATGACGAGAAAGAGAAAAGGCTTCGAGAGATGGGAGAACACCTGTACGGTGTTGTCAAATTAGCAGTATCAGGAATATCATGTATTGTCATGAACTGCTTTTTCTTGTCCTGCAGCCTAGCACATTCATTTTTCACAGAAATTTTGAAAGTATATCATTTTTTAAATTTTTTTCTATGATTTTTAAGCATAATCCAGCCACTTGTTTATGTATGTTAATAACTATGATGGTGTCTAGGAATAATGTTCTCTTTTTTTTTTAATAACAATGACTGGGAACATCCTCTTTTTGAAACGTTCAGATATGGCAACCCTTGTTTGAAATAACTTATCATTTTGGTTCTGAGATAATATATTGTCATAATTCTATGAATCCAGGGAAGTATCTTCATCTTTGTTTCGATCATTACATCTCAGCCACTTTGCTCTCTGATCTTCCCCAGGTGTACATTGTGTTCGATAATCTTCAAAGAGCTTAGAGCGGAACCAGTGATGAATGTTTGGTTTAGTAAACCTGTGTATTTTTGTAGGAAAATATATTTTGATGTGCTTTAAATAAATGACTTTTTTTTATCCAGAAATGTTTCATTTTTGAGAAAAATCTACTTTTCAAGTTCGGGATTAGATTTAAAATTTAAATATAATGCTAAACTGTACCCTTTTTTTTTGTACCCATCTATGTATATGCAAGTATGCCTATGAAGTACTCGGTTAGTTCCTTTCTTACACCTAAGGATTTTACTCATTGTGAAGGTTGCTATTTCAACTTTTCTGATACCATCAAACTGTTTAAGAGTTTCATTATCTTTTTAAATAATCATGTTTAGATCCAAATTTGAAATTTAATTTTTCTCAAAAATTCAAAATTTTCCCGAGGAATGGAAGTCACGTCACGTTGATTGAAAACATTGAAATGCAAAGAAAAATACAGCCAGAAAGACAAACACAAAGAAAAATATGGCTGTCCAAATAAGAAATAAAAAGGCACCCGAAGAAGGCTGGATAGTACACAGATGAAATGTAGTCAGTATAAAAACAAAACAAGGAGAACAGTTTGAATAAATCAAAATCAACAACAATGTTGTACTGAATCAATTCTGATTCCAGGTAAGTCATCACGAAAAAGAAAAAAGTCTTAATTTGGATTTGAGTCACGATCTTGAAAGAATACCGAATGCTAAAATCCCCAAAATTCAGAATCCGGAAAGGTAAAAATCCCCAAAATATAATTCATGAAATTTCTTTTTTTTTTTCTCAAGCTCTCAATAGGCATTTTTTAAAAAGGTGTTCATTTGGGAAACATAAAACCCTACTGTAAGAAAGAATCACATGGAAAAAAAGTGGAAAAAACAAAACAAACTCGGTACAGTACCAAGCAAAAAATGATCTCTATAAACAACCAGAGTACCTACCTCTCTTATTTAGCCATTTTTTTTTCAATGGGGATTGCAGTCTGGAAGATTTCGACCTCTGGGATTTTACCTTTCAATCTTACGGGATTTGCGATTTTTTGGATTTTAACATTTACGGATTCTTATCTTTCGGGATTTCAACAACTGGAACTGTGTCTTCTTGGATTATGATTGGCGCCGGTTAATTTTAAAAGGAAAACTGCTCATCTTGACTGAATTTTCTATGATCAGTGGACAGATTCTGTCAGGGTACGATGCAAATAGTTCTAGAGTAGACGACCCATCTTTCAATTTATGGTCAGCTTATTTGAATTAACCCATCAACAGCAGCAGGTGGTGAAGACTAATGGTTATCCATTGCAAGATAAAAGCTCTTGTCCATTGCAAGATAAAAGCCCCGCCTCACAGATAGAACTGAATAGCCATCAATCACAATGAAACAGAAATTTTTTTATAGAGTCAGCCATAGATATGCAGTGATGGAAATTTCCATCATCTGCAGTGAATGGGTTAATAGTCCAGTCTCTGTATATTTTGGTAGTTGATTTTACTGACAAATACTCAAGCCTTTAATTATCAATTGAACCTTTCCTCGTAGACAGTTCGACACAAGCTTTAAAAGTGAGAGAATAGATCCTTAGTGCTCAACCTTGGTAATATAACATATTTCCTGCCGTATAATGTGTTTTTTTTTTCGTCTCGCACAAAAAATTATGTTAGAATAGGTCAATAGATTTAGGTGGCAGGTAACCATGCTATTGGCCTGATTTATCCCATGGACCCCAGAATAAAATATGCACAATATATTCTGGACCAGTATTTCTCTACCTTTTTTCTTATTGGATCATTGAAATATTTTTTAGTCTATCGCCCCCTGGGGAATGACATTATTCCAATTGAGAATGACTCCTCTACAATACCTAATGTCTTTGGCCAAATAAATACTTACATAAAGTAGTTTGGCTATATATCTTATGTAAATACCCCATCTTAGCTAAACCGAGTAAATTTAATAATAAATTGTTTACAGCAAATATTTGGAGCTTCAGGAAGACCTACTTGTGCTTGCATTATCAAATAATACAAGGGAAATTAATGAATAAAAAAAATTCTTTAAAGATACACATTTTGTCAGTCAACAAGTGAGAGAACTTCCCCTTATTTCACGGCTTTACTGATAGAACAAAATGGTCAATTTTTTGAAGAAAAAGTAATTTGTATAACAATCTAATCGCCCCCCCCACCAACTTTTGACCCCCTTCGGGGCATCATTTTTGTCTTAATAAAAATAATTATAAGTAAAACAGAGTCAGCAAATCTTGTAACTCCTGATTTATATTTGATACGATTGTCAGGGATGATATTCTTTAATCATTTATGACAGGAGTAAGATTTTTCAGCTGGTTTTGGTATAATTAGAAATACAGGGTAAATGGAAGTTTATAGCAGAGTAATGCAAATTTATTGGTAAAAAAAAATTAAAAACATATTTTTTCTATCTTGAGAGAGTTTATATCTTATTTGACTGTCTTACATAATCTTTTTTAGGGTGGATTAAGTATTGGCCTATAGGCATACATGGGTTTATAGATGATTACTAAGCTTAGCAGCTCAGTTTGGCACAGGGCCAAATGGCAAGGTTGGAGGATAGTCTTACATCAATCTTTCAAGTGGGGAAGGGCCTGTCTGCTTTGAAAATCAACATTTGAAATCCTACCCTTTACCTGGGCTTGAATACCTGACACTGGTGGTGGATATGCAACTATCAAACCCAAGTAGGTGCTCAATATTTGATAAACTCAGTAAAGTGAAGCAAAAAGCAAAATGAGAGGAAAGAGAGGTAGGAAGATCGTGCTGCACCAATCTTCTAAGTAGGGATGGTCCGCCTACTATGAAAATCAGCATTCAAAATCCTGGCTTTTGGTAACTTGAACAGGTACAAGATTAAATAGCAGGAAATGGTGAAAGGAGATTGTGTTACATCAACCTTTCATTTAGGGCATGCCTGTCTGCGTGCCTTGAAAATCAGCATTTGGACTAACTGATCAAGCAGGCCTAGATATTTACTAAGGTTACCTCAGTGTGGAACATGGTAGACAAAGAGAAATGATGGTAGAAAGATTGTGCTGCACCAATCTTCTAATTGAGGAGGGCCTACCTTCTTTGAAAATCAGCATTTGAAATCATTGTTTCCTTTCCTAGGCTCAAACACTGACAATTGACACCAGAGCGAAATATACAACTATCTCAACTAACCTTCAGATCTATTTCTTCTCTTTATAAAGAACGCATTTATTAAACAAAGCAGAAATGTACAAAAATTTCTTATATTAATTCCAACTTGTCTATCAATGATAGCATTAAACATCAAAAACATCAGGAGAATCAAAGAATTCGAGAAAGAATTGAAAAAAAACCCCCAAAACTACCAAGGTACGGTGGCATGTACTAAGAAACCAGCATAGTATCCGTCATGGTACCACAGTAGACTAAACTAAGATCAGTAAATACAGTGCTGACTGTGATTAGTTATCATGTCACACTAGGAATTGAATAAAACAATTTTCTTCAAATTCACCAAAAGGTCAAAAGGAGATAATTCCAATCAGAGCTTATTCCCCTTGATATCAACATTCTATTTTCTTTGTATCAATTTAAGAGTTGAAATTCAACTGCCTCGCTGAGAAATCTTTTTATGAAAGATTTAGGTGCTTAAAGTATAACATATCCTCAGATCATTATCTTCTAGACTTTCAGTTCCACTGAAAAGTCTACCTATCCCATCATGCTTTTCAGTTTTAACTTTCAAAATGACATGCCACGCCACCATGGGTATATATTACTTCCAGACTACACAATCACTTTCACCTCCTGAATAGCAAGCGAGATATAATTCAAAAAAAAAAAAAAAAAAAAAAAGGTTATGTCTATGGAACAGCTTTGAAACGCAAAAAGTTAGACTTGAAAAAAAATATATATATACATATTCATACACACACACACATTCAAAAATGATTTAAATGAAGAATACATGAAATAAGTAAGAGTGAAGAATTTTTCTTGAAAAGATTCTCCCAAAATAAAGAAATAAACAAAAACAAACTTGTCCCGAACAACAAAGAATTTCACTCACACAGAGTTCACCTTCATGCTAAGCATCTTATCATTTTTAATGTTCAAATTGAGCCCCCCCCCATTTCAGTGCCATCTTATTGCGGTACGGGGTATGGATCCCTTGTTTACTTCACAGGTACATAGGTAAGTATGGATACTCTAAATCATAGAATTTGGGGAGCAATCGGTTGCAACATGGCAGCCGTTAGGAATATTGAGACCATTCTGAACTTGAACAGTATTGATTCATATTCTGAGTGGAGAGTTGAAGAGCAGTCAACATTTTATGGATCACTTGCCTATTTCTCAGGGAAAAAGGAATTAAAGGTCAATCTTTCTAGCCTTATTGTGCTTTTTTTATCATTAGACATTCACATTGGAAAGGAAATTTGAAAAGATGAGCTGGGGGTAGTCTAACATGAAGTTATACATTATTAATAGCTGACTATGATAATACAGTGTGTGTTTGTCGGTTATTTTTAAGAGGAAGAAGATGGTACACGATGATACTTGAATTCTGTGACAATTTCTCAATTGAAATAGCTTCACACTTTTCTATTTATTTTTATGAAATTGCAATTGCAAGATTACTTATTGGTGTCATTCATTTATAACCAAGGTAAAGCAATATCATACTATCGAACACATAGAATCTAATTTCAAGAAGGATGTGCCTGAAATATACTGTAAAAAAAAAGGCCAATTTTTTCAGATATCCCTTTGACCCCAAAATTAATTTGTGAGTGATTGTCTATACCTTTTTTGCTTTGAATTCTTAGATGCCAAATTGGTTTCATTCAAAATATCTTCTAGTCAAAGAAACACGGAAAAGTAAATTTGCTGAAGGGTTATGATATAAACAACAAATAATAACACTGATTTAACCCTTTTTGAGACTAACCTATTAGGGTGCTTAATACCTGAATACGTCCCAGCAGTTATAAAAAGTTTAGGATATATATGTCCTTGGAGTCTCCAAAAGGTTAAAATAAATATAATTTAATTACACTTGTTAACTTCCTTCGTTATTCTGAGAACATTTTGTGACTAAAGAATGAAAACAATGTAAAAAGTGGATTAACATATAAAAAATGGCCAAAGTGCTTTTCCCCTAAATAGTAATTTTCTAGCCAGCAGATCTTTGAAAGAATCCCCACCCTCTTTTTTGATAATCCAAGTTTTAGTAACTATCTTTGACCAATAAGAAACACATACTGTATATACTTGTGTATAGGTTGACATTTGATTTATAGTAACAAAATCATACTTTTTCTTGAAGCTGAGGGTTGTCCCTGGTCTTTCATATAATTTTCGAATTTCAACCTTACAAAATTATTACTCATGAAAAGGTCAATCCCCAATTTTTGCCAAGAAATTCGGTCTTCAAAACTTGACCTATACACAAGTATATAGAGTATGCGAATGTGTATTTCATGGCACACACACATATATATATAGATATATATATATATATATATATATATATATATATATATATATATACACACACACATGGGTATACCTTGATCGAATCATTAGCAATTAACTTATATTATGCATGTATTTTTCCTGATTTTCAATGCAAACAGTCAGATAGAAAGCCAAAAGTTCCTTGAAGAAATTTTAGTGCATATTCCTAAAATTCCACTTTGAAACACTAAGATTACCACACAGAGCTTCATTTATTCTGTGAATGACCTTCACCTTATTGCATCAGTAACCACACTCACATGATTATCATATATTCTTCTGGGCAGAGGGGACAAAATACACCCTTTAAACCTTTTCGGCACAACTCTACTTCTCCCTTCCATCAATGTCTATTTTGCATAGGTTTCCTAATAGAAGACAGATGAAAAATATCAAACGAACAGCTTTTTAAATTATTAACATATTTTCTGGACCTATGATACCTGCTCACTTCCTAGATATGCATTTGGTAATTGCTGAGTCACTGAATATAAACAAATATGCCAAAACATTTTCCCGCTCCAATGATTAATCATTGGAGTGGGAAAATGTTTTGGCATATTTGTTTATCCTACAAGTGATATCATAGGCTAAATAAGTAAGTGTTTATTAAATTCCCATACATTTTTTCACATACTACACGTACAATAGAAATTCTCCTATTTGCTTACTTCCTATACAGGCTTTTAGAATTTTTTGAGCCACTATACATATATGATCATTAGAGTGAATGAAAATTTTGGTTTCTTTAATAAATTGTGGTAATGCATTTCTATAGGAAATAATTTTTCAATGAATTTCTATAAGTGCTTTTAGTATTTGATATCCATATTATGCCTTTAAAGTGAATGAAAGTTCTCATGTATTTGTTTCATAAATCTTGATATCACAAGTTACATAAGTACCTGGTATCTGAAATGCATTTCTACAATAAAATAATTTCCAATGAATTTCTATATGTGCTTTTAGTGTCAGCTATGTCACTACGTACATAATCATTCAAGTGGATGAATATTTTGATGTGTTTGTTTAGTAAATCCTACCTGTGATCATACAGGTTATGAAAATAGGGTAAAAAATAAGTTTAGTATTCATTGTATTATCTGAAATTAATTACAGTTTGAAAACTAAACAGATGGTCATTTTTTTTTACTTGGCAAAAAGTTCTGGTACTCCTTGAGTTAGATGTTAAGACAGGGACTGCTACTCATGAAACCTTGAATGAGGCATATCTCTCATAGGACCCAAGAGTTTTGCAGAACCTTGTTGAAAAAAGCTGGCGTAAAGTAATGAACATTTTTCTAACCCTTTCAGACCTAAAGCAACCAAAAGTGCCCCCAATCTTATTTTCGTCTCATGAGCCTCAGTGTAGAAATCTTGGCTTGCAAATACTTATTCTCTCATTTTACTGGTAATGTGGTCACCATAATCATCGTACACATAATAGGAGCTGTATCTGTCAAACTTATAGTAATTGTAGCAGTCATCAGCCCCTCTCACTTTCTACCCTCTCGTTAAAGTATCTAATTTTCTTTTCTCCTATCCTGTTATTAAACAACCCCTCCTTTCTTTTCCGTCTCTCGAATTGAATTACCTAAATTTCTTTTCTCCCTTTTCATTAAACTATCTTTCTCTTCTCCCTTCCATCAATGTCCATCACACTTATAGTATCAGTAACGGCCATCAGCCGAACCTGCTGTTTTACACACATGATAACTGTCAACTAAGCATAATGTCACAGACAAGTGAGAATAGACATTTGAAGATAGGAATTAGTTTGCTTCTAATAACTCTGGATAAGGAATGGATTGCTTATATATATATATATATATATATATATATATATATATATATATATATATATTGCAGATTTGTGACCTAAAAGATGAATGTAACAGTTTGATTAGCTCATTATATTATTAGAAAAAAAAAAGAAAAAAAAAAGAAAATGAGTTACGCCCCTTAGAGTCTATACGTGAAATAATTTATTTGCTCCACTTCAAGAGAACCAATTTAAACAAATATTGGTTAATCTGAGAAGTTACCCAATTATCCCACTTAATTTACACTTCAAAGCACCTGATGGGTTAACATTAAGTTTGAATCTCTTTGAATGAAAAAAAAAACTAATGAACAAAAATGGAAAAGAAAAAAAAAAAAAAAAAAAAAAAAAAAAATCACCTTTTACTTTTTTTCCTTATTTGAAAACTCAGTTTTGGCCAATTTTGTTTCGAGGGTGGGTTCATAGTTATGTGGATTTAGTTCACTTATTTTATTTTTAGAATCTCTTACATTTTTCTGTCATGTTTTTTGATTAAACTCTAGCAATTCACCAAATCTCTTTTTTCTTGACCGAATTTTTGAGTCAAGGTGTTGTTACTATAATACATTCCTTGCGGTACATTCATCCAAACCAATTTCCTTGTCTGTTGACTTTATCACAACACTTCAATCAATGTACCTGCCAGCCTTCCTTAGAGGTGTATCATATTTGGTAAGTTTCCAGGCATATTGAACAAAACTATTTGATCCCCAAGGATGTGTACTCTTTACAAGAGAATTTCGGGACATATAGTCATCAATTCTACTGTAAAATGCCAATCTGCCTCTCTATTGAGCTGACATATACTCCCTCTCTCATTCTTCTACCTGTCACGTCCCGCGTCTTTCCCAGGGAATATCAGAACTCGTAAGAATCGATTCCTCCATACGATGCTGATCTGCTTCTCCACTGAGCCAGTTTAACATTCCATTACTTGGCATATCCAGCATTGTTTTAAGAAAACTTCAGAATTCATGACCATCAATTCTTCCTTCTGTCAAACAGCCTCTCTCTATATATTTCCGCACTATCTGGTTTTGTTAGTTCCAGGGAACCAGATGGATTTTATGAGTGCTCGGCCAGGTCTTGTTCGACAATCAGGCAGTGGTGTATTTTTTTTAAAGCCAACAAAAGACACTGGATATGGTAGGTACAGGAATGAGAACAAGACATCCCTTGTGGTTCAAATAGAGTGCTTCATCAGAAGTTCCAAAAAGATTACCAACATGATAGATACCTCAGGAAGGCCAGAGAGTATAGCATCCGAAATGTTGTGATAAATACAAGCTAACTGGTTTATACGAATCAATGAATTCTCTTTTAACGTTTATTTACTAATTAAGCTTGATAAACTGGCAAAGTTGAGACCATACTGCAGTGGAAATACTGCTTTTTGTCAGATTACCAAAATCATAGAAGGCTAAGACTGGTATTTATTTGGATACCTCCTTATAAAAGTACCAGTACTGTAAGCCAAAGGGAAAAAAAAAAAAAAAAGACAGAAAAAAAAAAAAAAGCCCAGATTGTTCTAGAAGATGATCCTCAGAACAATTCCTCCCAAGCCTTGAAAAAGTGCAAGTTTAGGCAAAAGGATAGTATCCCTTTCTCATATTGACAAATCGGTTAGGAAGGTGACCACATAGTCAACCTACGTTTGTCAAAAAAAAAAAAAAAAAAAAAAATGTGGAAAGGATTTTACAAGATTGTAAAATATTTTGGGATTCTTTTCTTATTCTCTTTTAATTGGAAAAAAAAAAAAAAAAAAAATTAAAGCTTGTGTTGTGCAATCTTAGATTCGCAGCGCTCGCTCAGAGACTCGCGAAAGCGATCTAGAGTTTTGTCCAGAGATAAATTTTTTTTGAGGCTATCACAGCTGACTTTACTTTTTGTTGGGACCATATGATAGCGGTGAGCCAGAGCTATGTGCTGTCGTACCTTGACCGTCCACGGCATTGCTTCACCTGACACAAAAGAATGACAGTAGTGCATAAAGAGGGAAAGACAATATCTGGGGTTGATGAGTGACCGAAAATCACGCATCTCCTCACTAGGAGGCTCACGCTTCAAAAAGCGTAAGAAGTTCGAGAAAGCAGGGTCCTTTGCATCTGCTGCACACAGATTAAATACAGTGTTCTGAAACGTGTATGACGTTGCAGGCATGAGCAAGCCCTCAGTCCGATCGACATAGTCAATCAGTTCGCTATAGTTCCTGTGTATTCGAGGAACTATGATCTCATCAAAATTCAAAAGAATAAAAATGTAACGATATCGATACATATTTTTCCACATGCAATCGTTGAGCGAGAGAGAGGAAATGATCTTGAAATCTGACCAAATCCCGTAGCGTCTGGGAACGGACATATACTGCAGCTTGACGAATCCTTCTTTCTGGTACTGATTGAGGACCCTCGACATGTTGTTCGAGAACGTGTGATAATAGAGAGTGATCTCATCAATACCAAACATTTGGTGGGCTTCCATCCACTCAATGATCCTAAGTGGACTGACGTTCGGAGAAGTGCTCGACATGCAGATGCCAAACTCTTTCAGCGGTGTTGTCTTCTGCGGGATCTGCACGTGGAGGAATGTCGTCGGCATGGTGCAGCGGGGACCTGTCAGGGAGACGTAGACAGGCACCTGGGTCGAGTTACATGCGCATGTGAAGAAAAACTGCTCAATAATCTTCCCTCTCCTTACTTCGTCAACGTCGTGATTTAATGTATTGGCTTTGACAATGACGGGAAAGAAGGAGTCCGGGTACCACAACATGCACACCAAACCTGTGGGAATGCCTGTTCCAACGGCCAGAACGTGGACCGCTTGGGTGTCTCCAAGAGGCCGATAATGAGCCGAATATAAGAGGACATCTCTCCTACGTTCATGAATTGATTGCCAATTGTGAATGCTGCGGGGGTGGATTAGAGTCCGGTTAATCTTCGCCAAACACACGAGGTAATCCGTTGCAGAGAGTAACTTGCATGTTTGAATGATAATATAGATGAGAATCCAGGAAATGACAAAGGCTGTTGTTCCTCGCCTGAAAGCAAAAGCAAAAACAAAAATGAACATTTATGAAATGTAGATAGAAAGATGTACAAAATATAAAATATTGTATTCGACTGCATATAAGACCCCTTTTTCCTCAAGAAAGAAACGTAACTGTTGTTGACCAGCTTCACATTAGCCAGAACTTGAGAAGTAGGAAAAATGGGAGAAAACCGAGAGGAATTTGGGGAATTGCATTTCTTTCCTAACACAGATTTCTCCAGCCATCTGAAAACAGAGCATTCCCTACAAAAATCTTTTGTAAGCTGAAATGGCATGAAGCAAAGAAGCAATTACCACCAATGTGTATGGGAAATTTTTTCAACATTCCCAGATCTATAAAATGGGTGATAACAGTACAGCAGGCTAAGTTGTCTGAGGTTTGGGTCATGGCTGTTACAGATGACAGGGATGTTAGTGAAAGAGGAAGCAGTACGCGCTGCCTCTATAATGACTGGCAGCAAAACAAAAGCTGAACAGTATTTTCACTTTTCTTCGTAAAAGTAAAAAAGGGCATGAAGCAAACTTTCAATAAGTTGGGGATACCTGTATCACCTGCTGATAAAGCATCAGGTAAAGTATCACGTCTCCCAAAAGATGACCCCCAAGGGAGTGTGATGGCCGGGACAAAGTCCTTATTTTTGCCGTGTCAGTTTAGTGATCTTTGAATGTCTCAAGTCTGGTTAAGACGAGGACTTTTTAACTGTAAGTTTACCATCGAATGTGGTATAAAAGGAGACAAAAAATGTAGACAAAAACAGAACCATAAATAACAATAGAAAATAATAATAGCAGAAACATAATACACACAAAATAATAACGAAATGAAATAATAAAAATAACAACAACAAAAGAAACTAAGAGTACTATACATAAGAATGACAACAACAAAATAATAACAAAAGGAAAGGAAACAATAAATGATAAAAGCTGTTCTTCCTTGCCTGGAAACAAAAAAGGTCTAGTTAGCCATTCAATAGAAACCGTTACATGACCAATGTCTTTTGGCAGCATGCTGTATTGAGGATGATCAATTAAAATATTAGAAAAAAAGGGGATCATTGGATAAGTTTCTTCTCTCATCTTCTGTAGGACAGTGATCACTAAAAAGTCTGTATTTAAAAAAAATTAATGTGAATGCAGCTGAACCCAAACTAAAGGATCAATTTAGCATAAACTTACATTGCAAATTAAACCTCCCACTAGGGGATGAATTAGAAAAAAAAAAAGCAAAAAAGAAGCTCCATTGGTGTAACCTGTATGTATGATACATAGCTAGCCAGCCAGACCAACTTGAAAACTGAAGAAACCTATTGTGACGGTTAATATATACTTATAAAATAGATACAAAAATATAAAGATGTAGGTATCCTCAGTACTTTGAAAGTTCACTTTCTGCCATTTTCACAAAAGACCCACATTTGTGCCTGTTTTCAACAACTGGAAGAAGATTCTTGCTTTCACGGAAAAAAGGTAAAAAGCAAAAACAGCAGTTACTGTTATTTTGTAGTGAGCTGTTATAGAATAAGCATGCACCCCAAGCAGTGAGTGGTGCCACCAAGCTCCATCCCTAGCAACTACACTCAGCATCGAGCCGCCACAGCTTTGGACCACTTCTATTAACACATGCTTCATCTCGATTTATTTTGTGTCTCTGTTAGCAGGATATATCCTGATGTATGAGGAAAGTGCAAGAGAGCTTCTAATGGTATTATGCTTAGAGTAAAATTGGTGAAGATTGAAGAAGGTTACTCTTTGGTTTTCAGAATGATAAAAAATGTGTCCCATATGAATCATTGGTAATTGCATCTTAGTTTGACACCATTTTGGGTTATGTAATATTTCATAGGAACGTTCTACTTTTGGATGGCTTGGTAAGCCTGTATGTATAAAATCAAAGTTTAAACAGACAAGAATTGAATAATAGGTAACAAAAAGGAGAACAATGATAGAAAAATAATATACAAAAACAAATCACAAAACAAAATAACAACAACAACAACAATAAAATAAATAACATAAAATAATGACAAAAAGAAAATGATGAATAACAATAGCAAACTGATAAAAAAAAAATAGAAAGAAAGAACAATGAATTAATAACAAAGACTGGTGTTCATTGGCTGGAAAATAAACAAGAAAATATGAATGAAAAATAGACATCTAAAAATAAAAACATATGTAAAATACACATTGATGTATAAAGTTCTATCAAAACTTAATGCGCAAATTCGCTTACTTCAAAAAGTACAAAGATGATAGAAAATGAGGTTCTTTGCTTTCTGGTAGAGTGATTTCAAGAGATGTGAAACAGGGCTGGATTAAGCCAGTGTGGGGCCTTTAGCATACGCTATAAAATTGAAGCATGGTGTCTTTCTAAAAGATGGCTTCCAATGGAGCATAGAAGCTGGTTCTGCTTTCTGTTGCATGCATCAGTTTAGTGATCCTTGCAAGTCTCAAGTCGAGACAAGGACTATTCCAACAAGTTTTTGGCGAGTCCATCAAAGGGATATCTCCAACCTAATCACAAAGATTATAATGAACTCAATAAGCTGCTGAATGCACAAGGAAATTTCTCCTAATGAAGTGGTTTCCAAACTCTTTACTCATACCAGGAATCCGACCCAGGACCTTCTGCATGTGAAGCAAATGTGCTATCAGAGTGGACAGCTTTTTTCATAAAAGGTCCGTAAATTAAGAAAATGTCACATTGATATCAAAATACATATGGTTTGGACTTTCATAGAAGAGTGATTAATTTTTCTTTTCATTTGCTATACAGCCAGATAATATGACAAATATGCCTGACATTTCAGTAATGCTTCGTTATTATTTTGATCTTTGTGCAACGGCAGCGACTTCAGTTTCAAATAACTTCGTATTTCTGTGTCATATATGTATCACATAGACACCACACTTCCATTATTTACCAGATAATATAATTATAGGTGTGATTGCCAAACTCAGCTAAGTTTGGTAAATAACTCTACACATGCACTTAGGAATCCCTTTCCATGGAATTATGTTCAACAAGCCAGTCTTGTAGACCATTACAACTGTACAGAGTTCAATCCTCACTGGATACCCAACACTTTGAACCTATAGTAGTGGTATTCAAATCATATTTTGTGCAACCCCTGGGTTCTGCGTGACCTTAATGGAGAATTGTTAAGTAGATTGTGAAAATGTCGCTTTATATTTTGCAGAACCTTTGTTAAGGTCATGCAGGACCCCGGGGTTCTGCAAAATATAAAATGACATTTTCACAATATACTGGATAATTTTCCATTAATTAATTGTTTATAATATTCTTAACACACAATATGACTTTACTAAATTCCAAATACTTATTTTTAACATTTACATTTAAACGATTAACATCTTGGTTATATAGGGGACATAGACACGGCTCAGTCAGTAGTCGTTCATGTGCATATTTTTGCTCAGTAAGATTCGGTCTCACTTTTCCATTCAACTGTATCTTTACAGTTTATACACATTCTGAAAATTCCATAAGAAAGGCTAAAATCCAATAGTTAGATACATGCTTAAATAGATATATGTAGAAGGGAAAGTTGTTTTTTTGAAGGGGTTCCCAAGAAAATTCAATCATTGAAAAGTCCTCTCAGAAGTTGAAGTCTGAAAATCACTGACCAATAGAAAGTGAGTAAGTGCCAAAATTACCCTCATACTTTAAGAGTGTGAACAAATGAAGCAAGTGATTAAAAATGTTGGTTATTAAATAATTACCTATCTTCACTTTGGAGCCTAATGAAAAATATCAACTTCCAAGGTGTGCCTAGAGGGGGGAAAGTGTACATTTGGTAACCCCTCCACACAACTTTTAATAACCCACTTTTGATGAGTTTCAATGCTTGGTATAAAAAGGTGAAGGTCATTCAAAACAATATGAATGAACAAAAATCATCTCTGGAGCAGAGAGAGTTTGATAAATGGATTTTACAATTTTTCATCTAGAATTTGTGCAAGGAAGTTTTAGCACCGAGTCTATATATTGTGCATTGAAAATCAGTAAGAAAGGGATTGTCAGTGGTCGAGAATGAAGCAAGGGTTACTGACAGAACAGGGCTATTATATGCATAATGTAAATGCATTGCAAATGATTTTTCATGGCAATGTATTAGAAATGATTTTACAATAAAAATGCATTGAAAATTGGGTAGAAGGGAATGGTCTGTGTTCGGGAATCGATGCAAGCATTACTGACAGAATAGGGCTATTATATGTATAATGTAAATACATTGTTAATGATTTTACTATAAAAATGCATTGCAAATAATTTTACAAGAGGAATGCATTAAAAATCGGGAAGAAAGGGATTGTCAGCAGTCAGGAATAACACAAGTATTACTGACAAGATAGGGCAATGGTTGACATCTTTAAAGGTTGAGGGAAGGATGTATTCAGAGTATATCATAGTCGCAACCCTGTTACCGGCAAAGAGTCTTTTTCATACGGGAGCATTATGTTGGGGTTACATAAAACAATTGTACTGCACTATAATCTTTGATTGACAATAAAATTCCAACTTTCAAACCCTCTCTCCCTCAGAGAAAAGGCCAGCAGAAACCTCATGGACACTCATTAATAGAGCTTTTATATTTGTATAACATTATTGCATTGATAATAATATTACTAGAAGAATGCTTAGAAAATCAGGAATAGATGCCGACTAAGCTAAGTTTAGAAAACAATCACATTCATTCTGCCTACCTATCTATAATTACTATGTATACATACTTGATACGATGATATAATTATCTTAAATAAATCTATTTGTAACGTAGCAAGGTCAAATGCATGAATGATGAAGGAATAATTACTCTCCAAGTAATGAAAACGGACTTAATGACCATTTGACCGTAACCAAATTCTAATTCTTTAAACACTAACCAATTAATGCTCCATTCACTAAGTGACATAATTATTTATCAATTGTTGCCAGCACCAATAGGATTAATCTAGAAAGGAAATTGTTGTGAAGGTTATTTGCTGTAAAGTGCCTTGAGCAAGTCAACATTTCAAGCTTGAGAAAAATCTCTGACAATGTGAAAATCAACATCACTCAATACAGGTTGAGTATCACTATCCGAAAGGCCTGGGACCTAGAAGTGATTTGGATTACGGAACATTTCAATAGGTCTCGTCAGAGTTCCTCCGCTACTGGTACCATGTAACCCAGTACTACCTGTTACATGGACGGGTCCTTCATCTCTCCCCTCAATCAAAGATTTTTTTAAATACATAAACAGATTTTAAAACAATGATTTCGAAATGGTTTTAAGAACCGCATGAAAATTTGGCAAGTAAAACATTAGTCCCACCTTTTTTTCTAACACTGTAAAGAAAGAGTAGTATTAAATCAGTTTTAAAAAATTAAATCGAACGCTACCTGATTTCCATCTATCTACATTTCCATTTTACGAATTCCTTTTACATTCTCTGCTCTACAGGGTGGGGATTTAGTCTTGTAATCATAAAGCATCAAAAGTCAACTAAATATATTTGCATTGTTCACATCCCCTTTTCTATGAACTAGAAATAATAAATAGTATATATCATAACAATTTACTCGATACTTATTTTTTATCTATAATCATTTTGAAAAATTAAGACTATTCAAGTTACATATAGACAATTTAATCGCT
Organism: Thysanoteuthis rhombus; assembly: GCA_963457665.1. Taxonomy (NCBI): domain Eukaryota; kingdom Metazoa; phylum Mollusca; class Cephalopoda; order Oegopsida; family Thysanoteuthidae; genus Thysanoteuthis; species Thysanoteuthis major. The sequence goes on along the minus strand of OY735231.1, from coordinate 30,226,475 downwards.
CGAAAGTTTCTCAACTAGTTTCATGGTAGTCATCTATCATACATTTTATATAGATTGTAGGTTATTGCAAGATCATTGCTTTGATGGTATTTGCAGGTAATTTGAGTTAGTGTTACAGGTACACGGTCTTTCATCCAAAACTTTAGGTACCATATATAGGATAGACAACTGTAACCCCTAGAGGAATCAGCAACTATTTTTAATATTTTCAGTCTTCAAAGTCAAAAAATTACTAAAAAAAAAACAAACCCCAAAAAACAAACAAAATAATTGAACAGCAGAAACATGTCTGACTAGTAGGAAGGTCTGAGTTAAGCCCAGGCTGTCTCGAAATAATAACTCCTCCTGTTTTCTACAAGGCCATGTAGAACACAGTAGAAGTAAACGAAACAACCTTGGTTGAGTATGGATCACGTTGGGTCATGTTTGGCACCAAATGCGAGCTTTGAGTATAGAAGGAATCCGTAGAAAAAAATGTTAGGTTTTCAGATCTTTCTGTTTTTCAGATAAGAGATTATGAACCGGCACAACCAAGATAATAACTGATTGACATACTTTCGTGTCAGATTAAAGAAATCCTATTTCATCTTAACTGTAAAAAACAAGTGTGGGACAGCCGTTGAGAGTAGGGCTCATTTCATTTGTTTGTGAGAATGACTTACTAAACACTATTCCTCGACAAGGTGCACAAAATAGCTTCATGATACTTATTAAACATAGCTTGGTACAGAAAATGGTCACAGCAGAAGGGCATGCAATAAGGATTGAACTCTATATATTAAAGTTATCCACAAGATGTTCATCATTTTATCAAAAGCTCTGTGTGAAAATAAGTTGAACAAATAAGAGTTTGATTTTGTCAAGTCTTGTATAGTAAGAGTTAGGAAAGTGGTTTGGAATTGTTTATCATTGTGATAAGAGGGTGCTGACTAGCTGTTGGGGCTTGAACCTAAATTTTGGATTTCCTGAGGATGACATACACCAGGTTGACTTTTAAAGAAAAATCTTCCAATTGTACAAGTGGTGTCAAGAAGGAACGAAGATGGCAATCAAGTTATATTTTTCATCTGTTTTTTTTATTCTCCTTCATTCTACTTGAGCAATTTACTGTAATCCATTTCCAACATGCCGGGTCCATCGAAACTTCATTAGAGCCCCATAAACTGTATATTTCAGGATCACGTTCCATACTCCATTGTCAATCCCTCACAACACTAGACAAGGAGTTGGATTTTCCCAGTTCGGATTCTGAGTTGCTTGTCTCCTTAACAGGTGGCCAACCAAGGCTAAAAAGCCAAGTCTCCTTCGCTAATTATCCATAGCTGGAGGGGAGAAAAGATGGATTCATGCCTTTCTCAAGGATGTTAGTGTGAAGTGAATGCATATTATCTCAGCCGGAGTTTGAGCTCTGTTTGGCGATTCTGTTTTCTGTGTGTCTAACCATTAGGCCAGCCGCACTTCCTTTGTGATTGGTACGCCAGAATTTAAGGTGACGACCTTGCGGGGTTGCCCACGTTTGATTGCAGCAAGGCAGCAGAGAGAAAGGGAGTCAGAATCAAAACAACAATCAATAAGAACTAAAATCGGTTCACTTTGTTCCGTGTGAGAAAAAAGGTACGACTTTTAATCGAATGATCTTTCATCAAAAATGCAAAAGGCACTCGTACCACATACACGACACACTCACATCCACAAGTGTACATACAGGCCAGATATATGCACTTTCGTACGTTTGCCACACACGCATGTGCGTGTTTCGTGGTGCAAATTTTGTATTTCCGATGAATTATCGTTCAATGAAAAGTTGTGTCACGGAGAAGAAGAGGACAACAATAATGAAAAAAATCATGCAGTGGTAAACAACGCAAATGTTATCTACGCGTGTGTAGCGCAAGGCGACCATGCCAATGCCAACACAAACGGACAATGACTATAAAGATGATACAACATACACATACACACACGTATTAAACAATTGAAGCCGTACGTTTCAACTCATTCAGGCTGTGAGTACACATAAGTACGCTTTTAATTATGTGGCCATTTTGTATATATAATGAGGTCACATTATGTTTATATAATTTTGCCATAAATGATATCCATATATTATACCATTCAAAAAAGATATATGACTTTTGAGGGTTTCTTAGTAAATGAGGAAGCTTAAGGCTATCCATTTGCTTTGTGACCCCTAGGAAAACCCAGGCCTGAATGAGTTAAAGAGAGAAAGAGAGAGAGAGAGAGTTTTTTTTCATCTCTAAATTATTTGCAATTTGGAATGCATTTAGATTATACAGAAACACCCTAATTAACGCTGTTTCGTTGTAATTGAAAAACAAAGATATAAACGTACCATAAGATAAATTACGTAGGTAGAATTGCAAGTCAAGTGATTTTTCCAACTAGACATAATTCAGTTGCAAAATTAGTACACAACAATAAACTAAATTTCACTACTACTTGTAGCCATAGAAATGTTATTAGTCATTGTAGATTGGCTATGGAGTGGTGTGACCACCGACAATCTCTTCCTTCTGGATTTTCAATTCATTTCCATGTTTAAATCATTTACAATGAATTAACGTCATACATATAATATCCCTATTCTGTCAGTAATGCTTACATTAATTCCCGACCACTGACAATCCCTCATTTCTTCCTGTTTTTATATGCAAAACCATAGATTAAGGGCCAGAATTTACAAATATAAAAGTTTCAAAAAAAATAAATTCAAAGAGGCATCCACCATCCTTATATCCATATCTGTGATTTCTGATTTCAAAGGGATTCTAAACAAAATAGAAGTAGGATTACTAGTAATAGTAGTGGAAGCAAGAGGAAGAGGTCAAATGAAAACAGTTCACCCCAAAATCTGGCTATCAAAAAAAAAAAAAAAGTTTAAATCAAAGCAAGTGTAGAATTTTTATTAATTAGGTCTGGAGTCTAACTGTATGGTTATTTTATTTGATAATGAGTATAACTAACATTTTCAGCAATAAAGTTAGCTGGAAATTGAAAAGTTTAGCTGATTTACAATTTTCACAGCCAGTTTTAGCTATTAACAACAAAAAATATTTGGCAGTAATGTAAAAATAAACGCTCGGTGCATCATGCATAGATAAGAATAGATATTCTTTTAATGATGTCACAGTTTCTCATCGTATTGTTCGATGTAACTTGAACCAACTGAATGAAAAATATCTCATTGGAATCTGTGAGCACATTTAAAAAAAAAAAAAAAAAAAAAAAAAAATCGCAAAATTCAGAGTTGAATCGTCAAATTTCAGTTCCAAGCTCCAGTATCACAATGGTAGCTTCAGCCTCAGCCTTTATGGTCCCCAAGCTTCAGCCTAAGCCTTAGGCACCCCACCAACACTAATGACTTTAAGAGGTCCCCTATGGGGCCCTAAGTAGCCGCTCAGATCACTTATATCTCAGACTGGCTCTGCACTATGATGGATGACCTTCACAGATAGCTCTGATTGGGTAACATTATAGGTACATATTAATAACATTTTTAAAACTATCAAGATTGGGTTATTACAAATTCTTCTGTCAGGGCAGCCAAAATATACCCTTCATATTCTCTAGGCAGACCTCTAAAGTTGATTTTTAACATAAGTTTTCTGGCATAACATATGCAAGTATTAAAGGATCAACATTCTCAAATTAACATTAGCGTGGTCCATACATTAAATGTTTTTAAGAAAAACATATCCTGTTAACAAAATTCTTGTACAAAAGTCAATGAATCATTCAGAATATACCCATTTCATATTTTATTCGTTTCATAAATCATTTATAAAATAACTTTTGATTGATTGGCCTAAACCAAAAATAATTGGACTTTTGGTTAAATTTTATAGCAAGGATGCGTCTATCTGGGACCACTACACCCAGCAGCACCGATTCAGTGAGATCTGTGGCAACAACTAGGGTTATAATTTTAGTTATATCTGGAGTTTTTATAGCCATTATAAAGTTGAAATACCTGAGATAAAATTTAAGCTAGATATATAAATGTATATATTTTTATGCAACAGCATTCTACATTTAGGGATGAATTCTAGCAAATTATGGATGCTTGCACTTCGTGTTTAGAGATTTTTTAATGGGCAGTTTATATATATCTATAGTAAACCAAGTGAAAAAAAAAAACATTATTTCATGATTTGTATTTTACATATTCTTGATATTACAAAAAAAGAAGAAAAAAGAAAAGAAATGTTTGGTGGAAATGTAATTGCTCTGATAAGGGGATAGGGGAGATAACTCGATTCACAAAATGTATTTGGAAAGGGGTTGATTTATGACATCATCCAACTTATCAGTTTTAGCAGATATTATTTGAGAGAAAAAAAAAAAAAATAACAATATCCCATCCTGAATTATAGTCTGTGAAGCATTTCTGATAGAATTCCCACTTTCCCTACGAAATGGGTTCTGTCATAAAATAATCGATAGAACAAAATGAGACAATTTCAAGAAACTTGATTCAATAATTTACATAATCAACCATAATCATACAAAAGTCATAGAATTCTCTTAAGGAAAGAATCTATTATGGCTTTAAAAAAACAAAACCGAAATATATAAAGTATTATTGTCTCCCTTTGGCACATAATTTTGAGGCTTCTTCTTTCACATAAACCAAAATTTTCAAGTAAAAGAAATAAAAAAGAACCCCCCCCCCCATTGCATTTTCTTTTTCACTGACTGAAAACCCAATTTGTGGTATTAGTCTGGGGTCAAATCTCAACAGTTATTCCAACTTAGTGAATCAAAAAATTTCAACCTTTCTCCTGATAGGTCAGTCTTTCTTGTATATCATTTTAGTTGGGTTTCATAACAACTAAGTAAGTTGTGAGATTTTAGCAACTTTGTCCAAAGAAAAGGCTAATGCTGTCAAAAGTTTGAAATAAGAAAATATTAGCAATATAAGGTATGGGATTTTGTAGTTTTTTTCACAAAAACCTAAAAGACTAAAATTTTCATAACCAGTGGGAATTGACTAGTCAGGCAAGATTGCAGTCAATGTATTCTATATCAACTCTAAATATAAAACACACATGTGCACGATACATACTACACACATGTGTATACTATGCATACTACAAACGCACAAGCATATCAAACTACACACACATACAAGCATACTATGTAGACTGCACACGCATACGAGCATACTCGGCAGATTACACACCCCAGAGGCAAGCAGTTTCGAATTGGCACCTTTGCATCAAATGACCAACCTCCTTGGAAGTCGACAAATACAGACGACTGCCTATCACTACCAGGCCAATGGTATGATCATTAGGTTCAACCTCACTTCCCCAGGCACGAGGGACAGGAGAGAACAAGAGACGAGTCTAGCCTCTATCTGAACATACACCATATGGAGAACATATGATTAGGAGGCTGGGTGCTTCGGTCCAAGTGTTTTCTTCAAGAATCAGCAAACGTTCGTGGAAATCAAAATCGAAATCATTGTTTCTCTATTGATTCTTGGATACTTTGCAGCCTCAATTCTAGGTGGGCGCTTCTGTAATGAACCACTCACAAAAACAGAAGTAGCACCCGCCGTGTGTGGGCGTTCAACATGTGTGTGGGCATTCAAGCAAATTGGCCCAATGGCAGCACACCAGTAAATATGGCGGTTATAAAAGCAGGTGGAGATTAGATAGCGAAAAAAAAAAAAAAAAAGAAAGGAAAGGAAAGAAAGAAAGAGTGGAAGTGACGTCACATCTGTATACATGCCGTCTTCAAAAATACACAGCATGAGAGAAATTCTTTCATTAACCAAATAAAAAAAAAAAAAAAAAACACAAGAGATTTTCTGCAAACGATCAAATATTGTTTTGTATCTTCGAGAAAATACTACTACTGTCAGAAGGCAGCCGCAATAACATCACTAAGAATCCGACTCTTATGTATGATGATTTGAAAAGAAATGAATAAAATCAAAAGGTAGAATCTTTTCTTTTTCCTCGTTTTCATTTAGCGTTATTTTTTTCAACTATGAAACACATTTGTATGCAACTCATTTTACCTCGGATTTTGTAAACATTTTTTATTTCGAGACATACTTGCATAAAACTCATTTTATCTTGAAAATTGTGGACATTTTATACTTCAATTTTGACCCTTTCACTTCAAACCAGCAACACTGCAGTATATACACAAAAATAACACTCATTTGAGAGGGTGCTACCTCCATATTTTGTGACTGGTTCACTACTGGTTCAGGTATCTTATCCCCACCTGCTTTTATAATCACCGTATTTGCTGGACTATTGTCAATGGGCCAATCTACATATACGGCAGATGCAACTTCTGGTTCACTACAAATTTTCATAACAAGTGGGAATTGATAAGTTGACTTTATTTTGTTAGTCCCTGCCCGAGGGTTAAGGGTTAGGGTAAGGATAAAGGTTTTCATTGTGGAGATTTTGGAAAAGACCTAGCATTTGGGATATCTTTAGGCAAGAAAAAATAAATCCAATGTAATCTTTTTTTTTTCCATTTTAAGCTTCTGTATTTCAAAATCATGAACATCAGCTTTTGATCAGAGACTAATAAAAAAGATCCAAACAAGTATATAAAATGTAATTGTCTCTCTTCCGCACATGATTCAAACTTTCAATTATTCTTGTCCAAAAATCACAAAACAGCACAATATATTAAAGAGCAAAGAGGTGTCAGTGATATCCTAGAAGTCATTAGCAAACCTAAATGGCAATGGGCAGGCCATGTTGCAGGGATATCAGACAAAAGCTGGACACTATGACTCACAACATGGATTCCTAGAGATCAGGGGCAAAATAGTAGCTGATAAAAAAGCAAGTTCGGGAGGTTTTGGCACCATGATTCCCAAAAACAAAAAAACTGGTAGATCACAGGGAAGGCCTATGTCCAACGACAGACTTTGAATGGCTGATAATGATGACTTCTATGATACTGGCCCGACACTTTTCTAGAGAATTTGGTGACTGAAGATAAGAAAAAAGTGCAAAAACCATTAATAATAAAAGTCTGAGAAGCAAAATGAGAGAGTGCCATCGACAAATTCATAAACGGAGAATTACTACGTCTTTCAATGACATTCTCCTCTCTACGACTGACAAGACTCAGGCACTTGTAGCAAAGAGAGAGAAATAAGAAAGGCAATTGTTACCTTTTCACCTTAAAATGGACACCATTCCAGCTGCATCTCACAAGATGCTGATGGTGAACTAACCCTAAAAAAAAACTTTAAACACTAAAAATATTGACCCTAACCCTCTGGAATGGTGGCCATTTTGAAACAGGAAAGGTAACAACTGCTATAGAAGAGAGAGAAGAGAGAGAGAGAGAGAGAGAAATACAAAGTCTATGCAGTGTGCCTTACAATGAACACCTTACCTTGTTTTCTTTGCTTTTTTCCCAGTTGTCCTATAATTGCAAAAAGAGAAATAAAAGTAACAGAAAATCGGGGAGGGGGAGAACTTGGAGCAGCAAATATAAAGATCCTTACTTCATCCTTATTCAAAATTCTTTTCACCGGTGGTTCTCCTCTATGAACATTTCATCAGAAAGGAAGTTTCGTTGACTGGGTTATTTATGCAGATTAATGTTTCGTCGAAACCCTTTTTAGTTGAGAGAATGATTCTATTTCAGGTTTCACTAATAAATCCGCACATTTGTCTCAAAATATTTACAAATAACAGGAAAAAACAAGACAATATTTTCATTAAAAGCAGCGAAAAACAATTTTGTGAATTATAAAGTGGATCTGGACCGTTTCAGTCAACATACACTTTGTTCAACAAAACATCAATTATTACATCATATACTTCATGACGATCATCATCAACTATATGTCATATTTGATTACATCACATAGTTCATGACAGTTAACAGTTATATGACATAATAATTGATGTAAACATTAAAAAAATCATTTGAGGAGGACAACATCAACTGTTGACAAAAAAACCTCATAATAAAAATAACACAAAATTTACTTTAAATCGACAAATGTAAGTTCGATTTTTTTTCTTCCAATATGAAATATAGATATTTTGAAACAATAGACACGCGGATTAATGAGTAAAATTTTAAATGGAAAAATATCTTTTCCACAAAAGGTTTTTGAAGATGTTTATGTTTGACAAAAAAGTTTTTCCGTTAGCAAAATCCCGGTCAACGAAACAGCATTTCGACAAAGAGCTTTCTGACAAAATGTCCGGTCAGCGAAACATCCATCAGCAAAATGTCCGAGAGTCATAATTCTTTTGGTCTTTTTTTTTTTTCTATTTTGCTCTTACACAAACCGTTTATCCTATAAGTCAATATAGACAATAACTTGAGATAATTGTATCGTAATTGTCTGAGGATTGGATAGTCGCCAAGGTCTGACATTGAATTTAAATGGACAAAGAGAATCACTTAGTAGTGCCCATGTGTATGATAAAAAAGATATACCATAGTTACACGCATCATCAATAGTCGAGAATTCCTGATAGCATTAGATAATGAAAGTAAATAAGAAAATTATCTTTCACTTGTTTGAAGTCAAACCCAGCATAAAATAAAACATGATAAAAATCAATAGTAATTATGATAATTTTTGTCTGAATTTCCGAGATGAGGAATTATTATCATACACTGATTTCATTGGATTAGTATCCTAATCTTGGTTGTTATAATCACAATGCTTTGGCTGTAGCACTCTTTGGTCTTCTTCAGGTGTCTGTCATCATTGAACACCTTCTGGGAATTCTGAACAATACTCTCTATTCAACCAACAGGAATAAATTATTCTTGTTCTGCTGTCCATTTTAGAGAAACAATCTATATCAACGGATTGAATAAAGGGTTAGGTACGAGATTCCTAAGAGGTTACCAACTACAAAGGACGCCTGAAGAAGATAATAGCTGAAACGCTGTGACTATAACAACCAAGATGAGGATACTAGTTCAAGTAAATCAGTGAATTAGTGAATATGAAAACAATTCCCCATCTAGGAAATTTAGACGAAAATCATTTTGTCTCTTGGCATTTTTATTTTGTTTTTACTTAAACCACTTACTCTGTAAGTCAATCTGATAAAACAATTTTTGGCAATCTCTTAATTTAGTGTTTCAAATTATCACAGTTTTGGGTGAGAGCGCTGTCACTAAAAACAAAATACTTACTAAGCAGATATCTAATCTAATAAAAACAAAAAAAAGTTTTGAAAAAAGTACACACTATCAGTTGGTTTGACTTCAGTGAATTTATTTTTACCACTTAGTCGGTGAGATACTAATCATTGCAGTTTTGAAAGCAGATGTGTTTACTTTCAAAATAGCATGAATACAAATACAAATTATAAGAAATGTTAATACTGTTAACAAGAATGAATGGAAAATTTTTTTATTAGAATTGATATCTGCTTACTTTTTGCATCTGACCAAGTGCCTACACAACAATTCTGATAATTTGGAATGCTAAACTCTGAGATTACCCCATTTTTTTTTCTTTTGATTAGTACTTCTTTCATCTTAATTTTAGGAACTTTTCATCAGCCTGTTGCCATTTGCAAACAATGTGGTTTGGAATTAAAGAATAAGTCCTTGAGACTAAAACTTGTACCTTTTTTGTCTATTTTACTCTGATAGCTGCTACAAGAGCTACTGGTTGGCAAAAGATCAAATGTAACCATATAGACTTACTCTTTATTCATCCTTGATTGCTTGACAACATACTGGCTGTTATTGTTTTTATGTCATGTACACTAATAGTATTAGTAGGAGCCATATCATCTTGTATCTCGACTGGAAAAAGTATTGTCAACCGTTGTTGATTAAGAAAGAAATAGGTCTGGTTAATCATTCAATAGAAACCATCAAACAACCAAAATCTTTTGGCAACATGCTGTGTTGGGGGTGATCAATTAGGAAAATTGCAAAAAAGGGAGATCAAGTTACTTTTCTTGCCTTTTGTCAGGTAGTGATCACTAAAAAAAGTCTAAATTTTGAAAAACATGAGCAAACACAAACTAAAGGATTAATTTAGCATAAACTTACTTTGCAAACTGAATCCTTCTCTAAAAAAAGCATTTAAGTGGAATTTTGAAAGAGCAAAAAAAAATTTTTCTTGATGTGAGGAGTAGATGTTTAAATTTTCAGCGCTCAAGCTCTATTGATATGGTCTGTACACGTGATACAAACATACTTATATTTAGCCATACCAACTCGAAAACTGAAAGAAACCTATTTTGACAGTTTTAGTTCATGGTGTCAAATATGTACAGCAATATGTACCACAATCTTGGCCAAGTAGCTGCATTAAAAAGGAGTATTTATAACCATCTGTGGATTATGTTTCCTTCCTGTAACTGTATATCTTTCTAGTTTTATCTTTCATTTAAAAAAAAATCTTTCTTCAATCTTGAAACTCAGTTGTGTGTAAGAGCTATTTTTTAGTGCGCAAGAGAATAATTGAATTCTTCATGACCAATATCTTCTTCAAGGTTACTTGTGAACGAATTTATATAATACTAGTCAAAAATCAACAATGGTTGACAATGCTTCATTTAGTAAATGGAGATCAAATATTACCTTTTTAAAATGTCAGAATTTTTTTCCATTTTAATCATCTTTTTTGAAAATATAAAAACAGATTCTAATAAGAAAAAAAAATATTTTAAATCATTAATAGACAGTTGAGGCATTAACTAACCACCAGAAAAAATTGCTATTTGAAATTACAGTTAATATTTCAATATCTATTCACATCATTAACAAATTTCAATTTTTAAAAAAATCATTTTTCTTCCGCCAAGTTTTCAACTCTTCAATTCATATAAAGAAAATAGAATATCAGTTTTAAGGGAAATGAGTTCTTATTAAAATTATCTCCCTCTGATTATTTGGCGAATTTTAAAAGATTCAATTCACAGAAGAGTTTAACTATTTTTCAAGCAATTCATTCAAGAGTTCCATAGTTGGTTTCAAGCGGTTTATGAATCTAAGAGTTGAATATAGGATACTGATCACCATACAGCAATGATACAGAGATAATAACTCTCCTTTGGATAATTGATGTCTGATTTTAGTCCTTAACAACCAAGATGAAAACAATAGTTCGAATAAAGCAATATATAATAATGGCTAAGTTACAAATCAGTACACAGTCAAAGAGATTCCTAATACATTGATTTCCAATAAAGTCTCTAAACGATAAGCCTAAATTTTCTATTAATTCAAATTTTCATTATGTCATGATTTTTTAAAGATACAATCAATGGTTTCCCAACACGAAAGCTATGAAAAGAAAAAAAGGAAATTAATTTATCTGATTATTGTTATGGCTTTTGTAAGTTCTATTTTGGCGAGAACAAAAATAAAATGAACATAATCAGTGTTTCACTGTGTAGTAGTCAGAAAGCTATCCTTACAGACCATTACTACTGTAGGAAGTTCGATCTTATTGGGTAGCCAATACATGTAGCCTTATGCTAAACTAAGCTAAGCTTAGTAAATATCTCAGAGCCTCATTGTGAAGTAATGGTTAGCAAGCTACTCCAGAAAGGCCATTTCTATTCTAGAGCTATGATAGCCTTCAAATAACCATGACATCATAGGGAATATAGTTATACGGCTTATTTGGGTGACTTTAGCTAGTTGGTCTTTGTAGCCTGATCTATAAGGTATCTGCCACAGAGAGGCAGGCTCCAAAGATAAGAGACGTGAATTTGAGTCTTGCAGGAGGCTTATTCTTTTTTATCCAATTCATACTACTTACAGATAATTGTAGAATGAATATCTGAGAGTTTTGATAAATATCAAAAGGAATTAAGATGAAAGAAATATTAGTCAAAAATTTAAGAATAACGACTGTAGAGAGTTTGATCTTCACTGGTTACAAAACTCATGTACACATGTGCCAGATTGAGCTAAATTTAGTGCCTCACTGTGGGGTACTTCATAGCAAGTTAATTTGCAGACCATTAGTACTATAGTGATTTGGGGCTTCAATAGGTGCACTACACATGGTCTTGTACCAGACCAAGCAAGGCATAACAAATATCTGATGTAAGGGATAATGCTGTAATTTCAAGTTACCCTGATCAGGTTGGAATCTGAAACGGCTTATAAGGTTTACATGGGTGCTGAGAATGGGAAATTTAATCTTAATTGAGCAAAACAAGACAAATGAAAGCAAAAGCTATATATTTGGGTAGATCAGTCCAGACAAAGAGAAGGGCAGGAGATATCAGCAGGGGCAGACAAGCCATGGACAGTTGCAGAGGACAGCGACAGAGAGACATTTACCCAAGATTGGATAGCCATCCGCACATGAAAACAAAGGGCCCATCATGGACAAGATGAGAAATAGACGCGAGCAGGTTCAGCTTTGTTCCAATCGCAGTTTAGCAAAGTATTCTTTGTTGCATGGCCATCTTTTTTTTTTTGGCAGCTGCATTTGTACCCCCCAGGTAATGATGTCCACGCTAACAAGTCCTAGTTGGTGCTCATGACTTGGACAAATCATCGATTTGACAATTTGAAAACAGTTCAAGATGTTATCATTGGGGATCAGGTGAAAGAGAGAAAAACTATGAAAATTATCAAAAATAAAAGAAAGAAGGAAAACTACAAACAACAAAGGAAAATGAAAAAAACAGTAGAACAAAAGAAGCAAAAGGAGCAAAAGAAAAAAAAACCTGCAATAATTGAAAGAAAGAAAATAAATGGAGGCAGAAAAGTAAAAATGAAAGAATAATGGTCAAAGCATTCAAAAACAAGAGAGAAAAAGTTAATGAAAAATGCAGAAAAACAAAAATAGAATTAAAAAAAGAAAAGAAACAAAAATAAAAAGAAAAAAGAAAATAGAAAAAAAAGAGGGAAAAAGAAACAACCAAAAAATAAACACAAAAATGAAGAAAAAAAAATGAAAAAATGAAAAGAAAAAAAAATTCTGGTTCATTATTTCTGATATATTTATATACTAAAATTAAATGTAGAAATTTCTACAAAAAGCAATAAAAAAAAATTAGCTTTAGGGATTTCTTTTAAAAAGCTTGAACTCCTCCACCTTGATCAAACAGAAAAGAAAAATAAGAGGCAAGATTGCTTTTTTTCTTTTTTTTTCCCCACTCTGACCACTTCTGATGAAAAGGAAAAAATCACACAGTCAGATAAAAACACATTTTTGATGACATACTGGATACCTGGGTGTATAATAAGTACCACCATTTCCACTGGGGATGTTAAAGAAAAATCAAAATCAAATTTTAGACTCCAATAGTCAAAGCTAAATATTGGCATAGCATAGAGGCAAAACATGTTTAAAACCATTGAACTCTGGAATGACCACTGGCCAATACTCAATCCCTGGACCACCTTGTATACAGCAGATTTAAATTGTTCACAGCCATTAGTGTAGTAATGTTAACATGCTTCTGATGCTGACCAATACTACTGTAAAGAGTTTGGAGGCCCCACTACTGTGGCCTTGTGTCAAACTTCGCTAAACTTAGTAAAAAATCAAGTATGTTCTGCTTCAGTATTTCATATACACCTTAGTTTGATACAAGGCCATAGTAGTATGGCACCGAAGGAAGATCGAACTCATTACAGCTGTAATGATAAGCATCACAAGCTTCTTAACCATTATCAACAGATTGTTTTCCATAAGCTGTGGCCGTGTGTGCGTGCACATGCTTTGCAATGAGCGCACAAAGGAAATTAATGTGCACACCAAAGATTTCAAGTTCTGTAGATAGCCTTCATTGAACCCCAGGGCTCACTGAAAAAATATTGAATCACCATGTTGTGTATATTCATGTGACTGGAAAAAGATAAATTTGCACAACATAAGATTTTGGGGCATACTAGTAACTAAATATTAGAAGGAACATTGTTCACAGCTGTTTCTGAATCACCAGCACTACTAATAAGATGCCTATGTTCTTTTAATCCATCAGGATATCCTCATAATCTGTCTTGTTGCCGTCATCACCACAGTGCACAATGACTCTTGGGATAGTTTTCATCGGAAACAATTTCATCAGCATCCGATCTGACTGTTTAGATAACATTTCTCTGGTGCTCACGAAACTTATCTGCCGCCTTCCCACTCCTGAACTGCTGGATTGAGCATTTCATCTTTGTGAATACACGAAAGCCAAAAGAGTTTCAAATTATTTGCAATGATATATAAACAAAGGTTTACATAGGTTTACCCTATTCCTAAAAGGTACAGTCCAGTACTACACTGAATACTATTTTTCAAGCTATATTATGGACTCTAAAATAGAATTTCATGTCCTTACCAGTTTACTGGAACTATGTTGATTAGAAACCATATTGTACCGCAAATATGGTTCCACTGGTCAAGGAACATACTTTAACAGTTTTATTGGCATTATAGTGATTAGACGGCAGCGTATTGTACCAGTGAACCGATATTGCAGGATCAACAGGCTAGAGCAATTTTTCTATAAAAAGCATGTATTCTATTACAGTACCTTAATCAAATACTAGCATAGTAACTGTCAAAAATGACAAGATTCATATTATCTATAGATGAATTAATATCTTATAAGATTTGTATTCAATACCAGGAATTTAATATTTGATATTTATTAAACCTGTCAAAAATGTTAGAAATTGATTGATTTTGTTTTTTCAATTCTGCCCACATGAGGATTTTCAGCTACGTCACTTACGCACGAACAAAAATCTCCAGCAGTCTATCACATAAGTGTTACTCTTTTCCATTCCTTAATCAGCTTTAACCCTTTCGGGGCTGAATATACATATGGTATAAATGAAATACAATCTTTTCCTTAGGGGGATTAAGATACATGGAGAATTCAGATGTTATCATTCGTTTGAAGATTTCAATTTGGTAGGCCAAACTGGAGATCATATGGCCCTTGCAACCATTCAGGCTGTGTCAGATAATTTGAAAAAATATATTCTATTGTTATAGGCATATGGCTGTTCTACCCTGAAAGAAAGGAAGAAAGGAAAACTTTCCACAGTGACTTTTTGACACGAATAGACAACCATACATACAAACCAATTTGGTGACACCGGTATTTATATATATATAGATATTACACTCCAGCCAAGTATTCTTCCAGAAATACCCCAGTGGAGAGTAGAAAAGCTCAGAGAAATGAAAGACAGGATTTGGGAAAATGATACAAACCAAAATAACAGGGTTCAAACTCAAACCGAGTATTTTGATACAAAATCCATCAGGGAAGTATCCAGCCATTCTATTTTGAATATCTAAAGAACCAGTTACGCAGCTTTGATGTGACCAGGCAACTAATCAGAGGAGACCTTCCTGGGGTTACTCAGTCAGAGGTAAGAATCCCCTGAGTGTGCATGTATACACTGAGACTGTTACATTTACAATGATCAAGCAAATCATTCTTCACATCTCGTGTAGGTTTTGGGGGGGACCATCCCATTACACATGTCTGTCAGTCCTGCACAGTCCAGATTTGGCTCCAGACTTCTAATTTTTCGACAAAGAGATTTCAGCCCATGGATGAGATTAGGGAGAATGCGATAAGACAACTGATGGCAATCTCAAAAGAGGAATTTCCAACCATTTTTAAAAGAGGAAAGGATGCTAAGATTAGTGTTGAAGGTCCCACGGGAAGTACCATTGCCTATTTATAGACTATTTAAATAAAATTAATTATGAATGGCTGGATACTTTCCTGATTGGCTGTGTAAATGCCTTCTTAAAGATAAAAAAATACATCAATAACATTACTCATATACTGTAAAAAATATTAAAATATAGAATAGAAAACAGCTTTAAAATCAAAAATTTTGCAGAAAGTTTTTTGGACAGATCTATCTTGGCAGAATGATCAAGGGAACAGATAGTATTACATGATAGACTTCTCAAAATGGAGCTTTAAAAAAATGTCAGTAGTTCAAGAGTTATCTTAAAATGGTCCAGGTTTGCAGTGTCAAAATGTTTTTAAAGAAAAGATGCTTCCACAATACAACAATATCAAAGTATCAACTAGAGTACTTATCCTTCTCATGATAAGACTCGGTCAGTATCTAGTCAAAGAGAAAACAATTACCATTTCTGAAGGCGTTTCCGGGCCTTTTTTGTAAGTCTGGTAAGCTTTTTAGAGGCCTTCTTGTAGAGTGCAGAAAAATCAATTTCACTGCAAAAGAAGAAATGAAAACTGTATCATTATTCATGGAAAAGTTTGTTTTTTTTTTTCAAAATAAGAGACAGGTCTGGCTAGGCATTCAATAGAAACTGTCATGTAACTAGCATATTTAGGCTGCATGCCATTATGGGGTGATCAATCGAAAAATTTGAAAAAGACGTGATCAATAAATAGGTTATTTCTCTTACCTTTTGTTGGGCAGTGATCACTGAAAAATGTCAGAATTTTCAAAAAAGCAAACTGCCATACAAACTTGGAACCAGTTTAGCATACACTTATTCTGCAAATTGAAGCCCCCTACCCCCGAAAAAACCCTGAGAGGGTGGGGGTAAATTCAAAAAAAAAAAAAAAAAAAAAAAAAAAACATTTTTCAAGATGTAATAAGGACTATATGTAGAAATTTTCAGCCCTAATATGTAATACATAGCCAGTCTGTTAGATGAACCTAAAAACTGAAGAAACCTCTACTGACAGTTTTGGTTGGTAGTTTCA
>OY735231.1:30099799-30202299 GCA_963457665.1 Thysanoteuthis rhombus | reverse complement strand
CACATATATAGTGACTTAGCAGCTACTAAAAGCCTATCCAGTGAGTAATACTGATAGAGACCATTTCTCATCATCATCAGTCTTTTAACGTCCGTCGTTGGACATAGACCTTCCCAAGGATCCACTACTATTCTTTATCATGGGCGTCGCGGAACTAGTATTTCCTGAATTTGTCTAGTTCATCTCTCCATCTAGTGTTCTGTCGGCCTCGGTTTCTCATGTGATCTCTGGGGATCAATGTTGCGAGTCGTGATGTCTATTGGTTGTCTTTCATTCTTGCAACATGGCCTACCCATTGCCATTTGAGCTTTTTGATAGTTTCTATGATGTCTCGGACCCCTGTTTTCTTACTGATATATTGTGCTGTCTTGTGATCTCTCCATGTAAGGTTGAGCAAGATTCTCTCATGCGCATGCTGCATGCTTCTCAGTTCGTGGGTTTGTCTCTTGGTTAGGCTCCATGTTTCAGCTCCATAAGTGACTATTAGGAGAATGCACTGGTTGTATACTCTTCTTTTCAGGATTATTAGGTTCGTCTGGTTTTTCAAATTTGAGCTTGCTCTGCCATTCCAGAGTGATTCTTTGCTTGATTTCCTCCTATTTCGAGGTGCTATCATTCTAATTCTGTGGTGTTGATATTTATGAATGATTTGTTTGACTTCTGGCATGCATTGGCATCAACAACATCAGTCTCTTGTGCAACTTGAATACACGTGCAGTGACATGATTCTTCCTCATGAACTTGAGCTAGCTTATGAAAAGATTTGGTAGCTGTTTCATTCAATTTCACCAAAAATTTCAAATTTCAAATGTGTTGCCCATCTTTGAACTGATCATTTGTACAACACATCAGATAAACATGTTTACTTCGAGCAATGTGTACACTGGACTGAAGACGAGAATGAATTGAAACTCTACTCTAAGGGGATGTTTATGCTTGCCCTATGTTCAATGTATAACACGTGGGTTGTGTATATACACAGAGCTTCGACTTGCATAATCCCAGGCTTATTAATAGCGACACCTTGTATATACACACGTATAAACATAGATTTACGGCTTTAAACACTAACTATACAAAAACTTTCTTCCAAAAATTTACGTCATTTCAGCCAATTCTTTCCCTATATCTGTTGATGCAATTTTTACGATAATTTTTGTTTCACACAGAATTTGATATTATGGTACTGTATGGATTTTTCTTCTTGTGATCATCAGTTGTTTACCATGTAACTGTTACCGGGCTTTGAAAACAAAACAGTTAAATTAGCATGGCTCCCCAGCAATGTTGATCAAACACCACCTCCCCTTAGGCTATGATTTTAACGTATAGTTTAATTTTATTTCTAAGGTCAAGTCATAATGCACATAGTTTGTAATCTTATATAGGGTATTAAGGGTATTAATATGCTGTATTCTATATGAATTTTTTTTTACATTTAATTTTTTAAAATAAAAGGGCTCATTAATGTAGGTTACCCCCCCAAAACATATTTGATGATGAGGGATCAATGAGAGTAACAACAGCCATGACTCGTTTTTTTTGTGCGACTTCTATTGAGTGTTCATCCATGTTAACATTAAATCTGTGGTGTTGGTTTTAATCTCAGACTGCAAATGCATTTACATATATATACACACACACACGTTTTTGAGATTTTCGCATAAAATTTGCTGAATTTGTTAAAGTTTTTGTTTAAAAGTAAAAGTTGGGTTTCCGAAAGAAAAGACAAAATCATTTTTTCCTTATATGCATACTTTATACCAAAACTGAACACAGATGTATTGTTTGTGTTAGATCAAATTTCTTTAGTCCTATGATTGCTAGATTTAACTAAATTCTACTCCTGTTATATATATATATATATATATATATATATATATATATATATATATATATGCATGATAATAAATTGCATTATGTAATATAGAAACTTATTTGAAATGATCTCCTGTCATAACACTGTTAATATATCACTCACTTTAGACAATGTAAATAGAATAAACAATTAAAGAAAATGGGGATGCTGCAAGAATCAAACCTGTCACCAATAGGGTAGCAGCTTCAACGTAATGATGCTCTTACCATTGAGCTAAACAGCTGCCGGTAATGCAAAAGCCCAAATGAGTGCTTTCAACCCAAATTCTCATTTCATTTCCTGCAGCAGCCCCATTTTCTTTAATTGTTTATTCTATCTATGCTGTCTAGGGTGAATGATGCACAAACCGTTTAATGATAGGAGATCATTTCAAATAAGTTTCTATATAATATGATGTAATTTATAATCATTCTGTCGGATCATATATATCCGTTTCTTAATACAGATATATATACATGTCTATATAACAATAAAATCATGTTACATCAATTCATTTCATGACTTTTGCATATTTCATGTATTAGTGAATAAAATACAGGTCCGCAATCAAAGTAAAACTATTTTTTAAAATATGCTTTAGTTTTATTTTTTCCATTCGAGCTTTATCTACTTAGTTCAAATAACTTACATAAATGTCATGTCATCATTCAAAAGTTTGGTTGAAAACTGCTGGGTAAAGTGAGTGACACCACTTTGGGTGCTTGCACCTTCAAGTCTATCTTGCATATTAAACAAGCCAAACAAGTAGCCTTAGACAGTGAACGGGCACTACTTAGCTTTTTTCTTCATCTTACTTAGAAAAAGCATAAAAGGGTAGGTATTCACTTTATTTCTTCATAATGGTTTTGAAATAAGAACTGACGTGCAAAAAATATTTTTTTCCTTTCTAGTTGTCTCCCATGACTATCCTCATCAGCCTTTTAGCCTCTGTCATTGGACATAGACCTTCCCCAAGATTTGCCAGACCTCTTTATCATGGGCTTCGTGGAACCAATACTTTCTGTACTTGTCTAGTCTGTCACACCACCTAAAGGGGTTAGAATAGATGGCGTACGTATATAAAACTTCAGACTTGCTGACAACATTGTCCTTTTTGTTGAGAGCCTTCATGATCTCTAAAGAATGCTAGATGAACAGAATGAAGGAAGTAGGCCTTCACATAAACTTCAGTCATGTACAAGAAACACGTAGAGGACAAAAACATAACAGTCAGAATAGGAAGTGAGAAGCTGGAGAAAGTAGACCACTACATCTACCAAGGACAACAAATCTCTATGAAATCATCAAAAGAAGAAATTGAGTATACAATCACTCTAGGTTGGCAAGCTTTCGGTAGAGCCAGATTGAGCCTCGAGAACAAAAAAAGTCCATTAGTCCTTAAAAACTAAAGGTATCCATCCCACCAATGCAATCTTCCGATAGTCACCTATGGAGCTGGAACATGGAACTTTATCAAAAGATTGACCATGCAAACAATAGAATCATACTTAACCTCACAAGACGGCACAGTATATTGAAGAATGATTTCAGGAGAAATTTTAATCTTAAGAAAAAAACGTGATAAGAAGATAAAAGGTAAAATCTTTGGCTGTATACTGTGTTGGGGGATGATCAATTACAAAATTAGAAAAAGGGGTGATCAATGAATAAGTTATTTCTCTTGCCTCTTCTTGCACAAGGATTACTAAAAAATCCGGATTTTCAAAAACCAAGTGTAGATGCAACTGGGCACAAACTAAAGAGACCAGTTTAGCATGAGCTTGCATGGCAAACTCAACCCCCCTACCACCATAAACCATTGCGGAGGGGGATTTTTAATAAAATAAGAAAAATAAGAAAATTAAAAATAAATTTTCTAGATGTAATAAAAAGTTAATGTTCAAATATCTAGCATTATAGTTCTAATGGCGATACATACATAGCCAGCTAGCCGGACCAACTTGAAAACTGAAGAAACCTATGTAGGCAGTTTCTAAAAATGTGTATAGAAGATCAGAAATATTAGAAGAGAAAGTGGGGTGCCTTATGAGGATTGAACTCACTATGCTAGCACAATGGCCCATGAGATGCACTTCCAATAATAATAATAATGAGCATTTAGGAGCCAAATGCGTTGCCATGGTTATCTAAATTGCCTTAAATAAAACCCATGGAATGGGATGCATATGTGCGTCTGAGATAATATACAACATGCCACAAGACGTATGTCGGTCGTGTAGCAGTGAATGTGTTAAAAATTAATTTTAAAAATAAATACAAATGAGAATCAAATGCTTTTTTACAATTTGTTTCTTCTCTATCAACCAAATTTTTTTGGCAGAGTGAGAGTTGATCTTTGTTCTATTTTAGTCAGAGTCCAATTTTCTCATATGTCACGTTTCCTTCCCTCAATGACATTACATTATTTTCCATCCTCCCTTTGTAAGTGAAAAAAACAAAAAAAAAAAGTTTGAGTTTTTTTTTAATTATCAAATATTACTTGACTGCTGCTATGAAATTATAAATTGAAACTTCTCGTCTGTTGAGTACGAATAATTTTGGAAGCTGATTAGATATTTCAACATAGAGAACTCTGTGAATGCAGGTCAAGTGTAATGGGTAAGGTTGCCAAATTGGCCATTTCCCGGCAAATTTGGCCATTTTAGAAACAAATTTAGCCAATAGAAATCTACGATAGCTGACAAATCAGGTAAGTTTGATGAAATCAAGTGTTAAATCTTAATTATTAATTTGTTCAGGAGTCTTAGTATATAATCATTTTATTTGATAAGTGACTTCAGATGTATAATCTATATATATATATATATATATATATATATATATATATATATATATATATATATAATGACATAAGTTATATATTAAAATCATGACTTAGGGGGAGGTGGTGTTTGATGAACACTGCTAGGTAGCCATGTTAATATAAATGTTTTGTCTTTAAATCCCCGAAACATATACATGGCAAATGATTGATGACCCCCCCCCCTAAAAAAAAATTCAGGCATTGTACCCTATAATCAAATTCTGTGTAAAACATGATAAAACATTAAAGAAAATTACATAAATTACATTAACTGATATTGGAATATAAGTGACTGAAATGACACAAATTTTTGGAAAAAAAATTTTTTCAATATGTTTGGTGTTTAAAGTTGTAAAGCTTTACAATGAATTTAGAGTCCCATTTACAGCAAGAATTCTGATTCATCTGGTGGGAAAAAAAACTATATACACATATAACATCTAAAATATATAAATTTTAGCCTATTTTAGCCATTTTCAAAAACAGTTGTAGCTATAAATAACAAACCATACTTGGCAGCACTAGTTATGAGGTGAGATCTCAAGTTTCACACTCATTAACTCCTGGCTTCCTGCATTGCATGATACAGCATTTTAATCTAAATACATTTGAAAGGAATGAACCTCAGTCAAGGCTGAAATGTGGGGGGCTAACAGATTCTTACAGCTATTGTCTGGCCAAGTAAAAGGGAGGGTGCTTTTGCCCACCCACTCTTTTCTTCATCAACCATCATGACATACCAGTAACTTGTCAAGGTTTCTGGTAATGGGTCAGGGCACAGTTTCTGATAGTTACCATTATACCACCTCCCACCTCAATTACTCTGGTTCAGTGGAAGAGGCAAACAAATGTCATCAGAAGGAAGAATTTACTGATACAAGATATGTCCTCTAGCTTGAACAGTGGAATGAGAATAATCACACCTGTGGATTGAACATAGGGTTCTGCTCAAAATTCCCAGAATGTTCATAACTATAACAGACACCTAAAAGCTGGAGGGTACAACAGCTGAAACGTTGGAATGGCTTTCTTGATCAACATGAAATTTGTTGAAAACTAGCTGAAAATCCGCCGGTAGGCCAGAATTGCACAAGTGCAAATTCTTTTGATCAGATAGAATGTACATAATTATTCTGATTGTTCCTAGCTGAGATGAGAGATCATGAATATAACTGGATAATTGAAATCTAATTTAAATACCTGGGAGAATATGAAAATAAGATGAGATTTTTTCTCCCAACCCCCATCAATAAAACTTTTTACTTTGAAACTTCAGAGGTCCATTGAATATGTCTGCCAATGTAGATGGGAACACTAGTCCAAGCAAATCAGTGAATGATAACAATAATGATAATTCCTCATCTCAGAAATTCAGGTGAAAATTATTCAAACCTACACATAATAATATGTATAATAGCCCTGTATAGTCAATAATGCTTGTATTGATACCGGACCACTGATAATCCTTTACCTCCTAATATTCAATGTGTTTCTATAGTAAAATCATAACCAAGGCATGGTTTTACACACAAGTAGCTAAGGTAATTAACACAGAAGGCTTATTAATTGAACATAGGTGTCAGTCGTAAGGCACACAGCCAAAGTTCACAGATTCCACACCAATGAATCTTTAAAAGAATTTCATTTGGCAAACATAAAATTGCTTTTCCTCTTGGAAACAGTTTGGAATATTCTAAAAATAAAAGACGACAGCCAAACTGCTCATTTCGTTCAGAGTAATTCCATTTGAGAAGAAAATATTTTCAATTCTATTTTGGGGGGAAAAAAGCATAAACGGATAAAAGAAAATATTGTAGTTATCAGTTTCTTTGGAAAACAATATTTTTCTGCCTTTTCTTTTGGTATTATTACTCTTGAAATCTCATTATGATACCAGCAAGGAGATCTGGCATTATCTGAGAATAAAATGGTTCTCTTGATCAACAGTGAAATTATTGAAAACTAACTGAAAACCAGCCTGTAGGCATCATCTGAGAATTGAATGGCTTTCTTGAACAACACTGAATTTGTAGAAAACTAGCTGAAAAACGGCCTGTACACCTCATCCAAAAATAAAATGGCTTTCTTGATCACCACTAAATTTGTTAAAAACTAGCTGAAAATCCACCTGTAGGTATCATCCAAGAATAAAAGGGCTCCTTTGATCAACACTGAATTTATTGAAAACTAGCTGAAAACCTGACTATAGGCATCATCCAAAAAAAAAAAAAAAAAATTATGTATATGTATATATATTTCTTGATCAACACAAAATTTGTTGATAACAAGCTGAAAACCCGCCAGTTGGCCAGAATTGCACAAGGCCTAATTCTTCTACTCAGATAGAATGTATATTACTATTCTGATTGTTCCTAGCTGAAATAAGAGATCATGAATTTAACTGGATAATTGAAACCATCTAATTTAAATACCTGGGAGAATATGAAAATAAGATGAGATTTTTTTCTCCCAACCCCCATCAAAAAACTTTTTATTTTGAAACTTCAGAGGTCCATTGAATACGCCTGCCAAATTTGTATGGGCAAATCAAACATCTAGTATTATACACAAATAGATGGAAATCAGATCATTATTGGTGCGAGTGCAAATGCAGAAAAAATTATTTTCCTATCAAATCCATAAACTTCTTACTTTAAACCCTTCCCACTGAGTATACGTGCCAAATTCGGTTGGGTCTCACTGATGTTTAGATGGTTTCAACAGCATGACGGACAGTTCTCACTAATACATATAGATTTATTTTCAACACTTGGCATCAATAAAGATTCAATATCAGCTGATAATTTGATGTTGATGAATAAAAATTAGTGAACAAGGCTGTCGTTATATTACTTTATAGGAAGCTGACAGAAACGTAGTCGTGTCTACTTCCTGAAAAATCAGCTCTAAACAAAAAAAAAAATACAAAAAAGAAGATATGAAAGGAATTTGACTTACCAAAGATTATCATTATCTTCAATCAAAAGTGAAGACGATCCACCGATGGACGTTTTCTTTTGGGTTGCTGCTGGCATGGTGGTAGATGCACCCAATATATCTTATGTGCTATTCAGCACAAAACACAACAATCCTCTGTAAAGGTAAAGGAAATATAATAGATTATAATTACAGTCGTTAATTGCAGAGATCTTTCTACAACGGGGGGGGGGGGTAGAAATACTCCCAACGAGGTGTAAAACAAAAAAATACAGACAAGGTGAACAAGGTTTTTCTACCTTTATGAAGTTGAAAACCGAGTACAAGAATCAGTCAGAGCCTGAAGACAGCATCCAAGTTTCTCTGTCATCAAAGAGCTCTGATACTGACGTTGTTCTATGCACAGCAAACTAAGCGTGATAGGTTATGATTAGAAATCCGAGGATGCCACGCTAACTCTGACCAACTTCGACTAAATTCCTTAATCCAACTAAAAACACGAAAACTTGGTAATGGAGAGAACTGCGGCTTAGGCTGATGATAGCAATGTTGAGAGAGAAAAAAAAAACTTTGTTGGATGTGTTTCTTTAAAAGAATTAGAAAATTTCATTCTCACAAGAAGCAACAACGCTTTGGGGGTGACGTGGAACCCCCCCCCCAACCTCATCCTCGTCTGTCCTGCAAGTGAGGTTACTCATGGGGCAGAGGAGAATGAAAGATAGCCCTGATGTTGTTTTATCAAAAATTAAACAGTGCAATCTTCCTAAAACGGAAATGGAAAGGTTTTGAAAGAAATGCTTCAATTCTTCAAATGATTATAATGTATTTGCTATTCTTATTACAGCAAGTGGCTTTTCAAGTTGAACTACAGTAACAAACAAAAAGGTGGTGCAGGGTTCTATCACTTTATATATATATATATATATATATATATATATGTGTGTGTGTGTGTGTGTGTGTGTAAGTGACTCTCTGTGTGTTTGTGTGGTTCAGCAGTCCTGGCTATACCGTTTTATCAACAGACTTGAAAATTGGCATCAGTACTAAAAGCATTTGGGGGGGGGGGACTTTTTGCTCCCCCCCCCTTTTTTACTTTAAATGTTTTCCTGTGGGAAATACCTGTAACGGAATAAATTGAATTCATTCTGCCCATATCTATTCTTTGATGGAATTTTACATGACTTGAAATTTTTATGCTATGGTTGTTCAATTATTTATTTATGGTGAGTTTTATTAATTCTTGATTTTGAAGAGTTTATTCTTCATTTTACCAGTGATTAGCTCGTTTCAGTTTATTCTAAAGTTTGAAGTGGGAAAGGTAATATCGTTTAACACTAATAGATTCGGGGGTAATACCCACCAAAGTTCCCTATTCCTATAAAGTAAAATTTCGATTAGAAATGATTGCGACTAGAACTATAAGATACATAAAAATTAACCTTATATATTACTGATAAGCCCCTGTGAATTTTGTCAATGGGTGTTACAGATTTTTCCCCATGTTACAATCGCCTGGTCTTCAAATTAGTTATGGGAGAGTGGTTTATTCAAATTTTCATTTTACTCTCTTTCCCATCAACCACTGTGGTATGCCACGGATGAGATGTATCTTCCTCAAGAACCCTGGCAATAAATGGATTCATGCTTTTCCCAAAGGCACCAGTGCAAAGTGAACAGGACCAGCCTCAGTAAGCCAATTCTATTTACAGTGCTGATAACCACAGGGCTATCTGGCAACCTAACCTCAATTAATCCCAATCTGACTTAAGGCCAAATAAAACATCTGGATCTCAAAATGGATGTTTTTAATTGAGGCAGACCCTCTCGAGTTGGAAGATTGGCACAACACAATCCTCTTAACCTCATTTATCCAAATTTGGCTAAATGCTAGGTTTGTCAGCCCTTCCAGGGTGTGTTTTGATGGTGTAACTGACCTGGGTGGGTTAAAGCTCACATTGTAGACCAGTGTTTTCTAACTTTTTCTGCTATGTGCCCTGCCCCGGCTTCTTTGTGACATGTCATGGCTCAGTGGGATCATAGCTAGCAATTATTTTAAACCAAAAGAAACATCAATAAAACCCAAACCTTTTCCAATTTAAAAGTATTCAATAAAAAGAAAAGATGGAAATTTTATTACACATTACAATAATAATCAGGAAAAAAATTGAAAACTCATTTCCAGGGTATTTTTATTAAGTGGAACATAACAAAAAAAACAAAAACAATGCATACATCTGCCACAAAAAAAAAAAAAAACAAACTCAAACCATATGGACACATAGCGCAGTGGTTACAGCATCAGACAAATTACTATAAAGTAATCTGATGGTTCTAAGTTCGATCCTAGTGTGAGACAATATAACAATACTACTAATGCTAAGAGGGGAGGACGGTCGATATGCCCTCGTTGGATAAATAAAGGGTTTGGTTCGTTACTTCCCCACATCTACCAGATGATACCTGACGAAGGCCGTAGAGTGCAACGGCCGAAACGTTGTATGAAAAACAACCAAGATGAGGATGGTCTGAATATCAATAGAAATAAACTCAAACCAGTTCAAACTGAAGCTACTTTAATGAAAGATGGTCTCCTGAATTTTCTGCACAAGTTTCCCAATTGTAAGTTCTACTGTAGAAAGTGTACATGTATGAATTGCCTCTTATTCAAAGCAAAGTGGTTTCAAGCTTTTGTTCTCAGCTCCTCACCAATGTTGAGAAGCCTGATTTGCAATGATAAGTCACTGCAAAAGGTGGGAGCTTCCAAAAGTATCCCTTTGCAATTTGAATAGCTTTCCATGATTTCTGGCCTGAGTTACGAGATAGAGGAAGATTATTATGATAAAATTGACAGGTTACAAGTTTTGAGCATTTCTATCAACATATGTCACTTTGTTTTCAAAAGTCCAAGAGAGTTGCTAATAGGGAAAAAGCAAAAAGGTAAAAAAAATCATGAACACTGAAGTCAAGGAATTAATTTCGTCAGGTGTTACTTGAATTTGTGTATCATGTATTCGCAAAATAACATTCTTTTTGCTTTCACTGCAAGTATACATACACCTACATCGTCACTATGTATTTATAATCATTAGGGTGAGGGAATATTTTGATGTATTTGTTTAAGAAATCCTACCCATATCACATGTAAAATAAACATCTAGTAATAACATTATTTCCTGTCAGAACTTCAAGGCAACACCATGACAATATACACTTCCCTCACAAGTTTTCCAAAGATCCAACCTTATAACCGAGAACACTCAAAAATGTGCATACGTATGCCAATGCCATACATCAACTCGACCAATAACAAAGTCCTGGATCTGCCTCAAAACAAATCACTTCTTCCTTAGCCTATCACCCAGCCTACAACAAAATTTCATTGATATTAATTGAGAACTTTTGGAGATATTATGTGGAGAGACAGTTGAGAAGACAGAAGGAAAAACACGGAGTAATGCATATACCTCTCCAGCTTATTTGGCGGATGTAAATCATTCTGTGCTTCCATAACAGGATTTGGGGATTTATTAAAGTCCTATCAATGTGCTCAGTAAGTTCTATGGCTTCAGGCTTTCCTAGCTGAGTATAAAACTATTAAGCCATAAAGAGATCCTATTTCCAAGTGAAAGAAAGTGTGGAGTTACATGATGGTTACCAGCACGCAAAACAGAATTAGTGGAAGAGGTTCTAGTTTGGACTGAAGCGGTTTACATTCACTTTACTCTAATACCCTTAGGAAAGGTACGAATCCACTTCTCCATCTCCTCATCATCACCAGTCCTTTAATGTCCGTCGTTGGACAAAGACCTTCCATTTCTCTGTCATGGGCGTCGTGGAGCCAGTATTTTATAAATTTGTCTAGTTCATATCTCCATCTTGTTTTCTGCCAGCTTCGGTTTCACATGTGATCTCTGGGGATCCATGTTGTAAGTCGTGATGTTCATCGGTTGTCTGTCATTCTTGCAACTTCCTCCCAAATCATCATCATCATCATTCATCATCATCAGTCTTTTAGCGTCCGTTGTTGGACATAGACCTTCCCCAGGATTTGCCACACTTCCCTATCATGGGCGTCACAGAGCCAGTACTTCCTGAACTTGTCTAGTTTGTCTCTCCATCTAACACTTTGCCGGCCTCGGTTGCATATGTGGTCTCAGGGGATCCATGTTGTGAGTCGCGATAGTGATAACTAAATGGTTGAAGTATGATACTTGATATAATACTTCATTTCATAAGAAATGGAAAGATTTTGTTATCAAAACAAATGAAGCCAAATTCATTTAAGGTAAGGTAACCTTCAGATATGACAAGACCCCAATGTCAGTCTGAATTTCATGGTTTCGTATCATCGTTTTTGTATCAGGCCAATGCGACAACTCCAATTTTGTCTTTTTTTTGTTTTCTGGATGATTCAAACGTCTTATCCGCTGAAATATGCGAAATATGCGGTAGTTTTTTTCTTCATGGTTGTTTTTTATCATAACGCTCTGGTAATTCTATATTTTATGACTGGTAAGTAAACAGCTTGGATGGGGAGGAATAAAGAAGTAACAGCAGATAGGATTTGAACACTATACAGCTTAATTAACAGTTGTTGAATGGAAAACAATCAGAGAATTCCAATGAAAAACAACAAAAGAGGTGTGAAAAACTCATAAAAAATTGATAATGAAAACATTTCAAAGGAATTCAGAAAACTTGGAGCTATTACATTTTCTATTTGGTGTAAAACAATACGGTGTGAAGAGAATTAGATAAGGAAGAACGTAGCGATATGACTAAATTTGAATTTCCTCTGCTAATGGATTGCTATGGCTTAATTGATAATGTACTGTCCATGTCAAATGGGCTCACAATTTTAGTTAGAATCTTGTCACTTCTTTATTCATGATCCAAGCTGTTCATGCATTGCCCAAAGATATTCCTTGCAAGATATCTCTTCAGCTACTCCGGAACAATTAATGCCTTTACTGCCTTCAACGTCTAAGAATCGTCTTGAATCACTATCCGAATCACTTTCCAGAGTAAAGAAGACAAAGTAAAGAAAATTCTCCTAAGATATCTCATCAGCTACTCCAGAACAATCATTTCTTTCACTGCCTTCATCACCATTTAGGAATAGTCTTAAATCTGTATCCGATTTATTGCCTGGGTAAGATGACTAAAGACAGAGAAATTTCTCATGAGTTATCTCATCATCTGCTCCCAAATGTTTAGTGGATAAAAGTATTTGATTATCAGTAAAATTAGGCATATCCCACTCATTAATGGTAAGAGGATGTAATGGACTCTGATTGGTCAGAAGGTAACAGGATGTACTGGACTCAATCACAGTCTCTGGTTGGTGGGATTGAGAAGAAAAAATTTTTTTAAAAAGGTGAGGAGAACAAAAAGGAGAGGGTAGGAACAGGGAGTGACAGATCCATCCAAATTAGGTTTATCATTCCTGTATTTCTCCAACTGCTTGCTCCAGTACCGTTCTGTGTTTTAAAAATAAGGAGTCCCTCCTCTCTTGGTATACACAAAGAATAAACAGAAGATATTTTTTTTCACACGTCATGTTTGCTTTGTTGTTCTAGCAGGTTGCATACAGTTTTCACAACATGTTTTCGTTCATGGCTATTCTTTTTTGTAGTCGTACCAGAACCCCCAAAAATATACCTTCGAAAATCTCAATACTATTACTCCAACTTAGTAATCGTGATGATGCAACGAAGGTCCAGAGACTAATGTGAATAAACATTGGTATCATGGCTTTTAGTGAATGAAAATTTAGAAGGCTTCCTCTCGTCTGTGTCTGTTGTAGATCCTCTAACAACCAGTGAGATCTAGGCAGGCCTTTCTACAACGGTTATAGAAGAAAGTCTGATAGCCTGCAGAAGCTCTAACCTTGTGGTGCAGCCTTTATAGTAACAGTATAATTTTGTTTGTTAATTGAAAACTGATCCACAAGGGGTGGCGCTAAGTTGAAATAAATTTTTTTGACATTTTCATTGGATAAATCTTCTTTCAATATTGATATCACTCGCCTGATCGATGACATAGTTTCATCATTGTGTGTGTTATACACTGTAGACCCATTATAATGCAGAAGTTGGGGTCCATAATTTCCAACCGCATTATAAGTGAGTCAGCATTGAACAATTTCTCCATCTTTACAAATCTTGATCCTCTTTGTTTCATGAAAAAAGTTGGGTGTCATTTCCCCATGACAAGTGAAAATAGGTGTGAAGTTAGTATTATTTACAGTAAATATGTGATGTAAACTGGCAGAGCTCTCCCCCCAACTACTTCAAGACAAACCCTCATAATTTGCACAGAAATAAAGAGAAAACTGTGGAAGTGGGGATAAGGTGAGGCTAGTCGAAAGACATATATAAACATAAAAAAAACCTTTTAAATTGCGACAGCTCACCAGGAATTAATATTTTGATAAAACTTATACATGTAGGGAGTGTCAACGCAGATAAAAGACAAAAAAGGGTTTTTTGATTATTGACGACTGAAATGTTCCATTCATTTTCTTATTACAGTTGGTGTAACCTGATTCAGTGTTGCCAGGGTAAAAAAAAAAACATTTATTGGGTTGGCTACACTGACCCAATAGGCCTCTCTAGTTTCAATATTTCTTTGCTACTTATAGGGCCAAATTTAACACTGATGGGCCCAGTGAATAACATCTCTTAGGGACCTTTCTATTTTTGTATTCAGCTATCATTTTGAGTGCCAAATTTTGAGGTCTATACTCAAACTGCATTTTAAGCAATTCTGGATTTTATCTCTCAGCGTTATATATAATGGGTCTACAGCATAGTTGGACTATTTTCCTTGTTCAAGTTGTAATTTCTTCCACATTTTTATTCTCTCTCCCAAATTCAGACAAGGTAGATTGACGTTTTCCATTCTCCCTAGCTCAATTTCAACCTCTCCTGTCCTTGAACCAAACTTGGCTGAGCTTAGTTAATATCTATAAGACAAAGAGGACTCATAAGAGTTTTTGGTTTCTATAGAAACAACAGTACTGTAGGATATCTGACGTGAAGATAGTGGACGTGAAATTAATCAATCATGCAATAATACTTGATGCCAAGAACTTGATGTTCTTGATAACCAACACTGATCTAATCAATGCACCACCTTGTCTGTCACAGCATGTGCTCTGTGGTGGCATTTGATTAAAGGCTGGGAATATAGGAAGAGACTCCAGTTATATAATATAATTAAGAATATCAGTGTTTTCCAAAAGCTTCCCCTTCAGTGTAGCAGTTTCATCTTGAAAGGGATGTCAAGAAGGCTTAAAGAAGACAGGCTTCTGATCATTCACAATTTCATTTGTTAAGAAAGGTATATGGTCCATGAGGATATAATGTTGTGGAATCATCTTCACATATAAAACGCAATGTATATATATATATATATATATATATATATATATATATATATCTTTTTTTTCATTATTGTATCAGCCACAGACAGCTGTTTCATTGTATGACAACTCTTCAGTGTGGCTATAGACTATCCATTATCCCATCCGGTACCATGAGGTAGGATCGAAACCTTAGCTTCAGACCCAGTGGCTGGTATCCTCCCTCTAGATTCCCCATCCACCAGAGTGCTCCATTTCATGTTGTTGGGTTATACTTTTCAATGATTGCATAGATACTATACTGATCCTACAGAAAACATACAGATACCGTGATCTTAGGCTCAAGTTTAAATCAATATGTACGAGTACTACGCTAAATGTATAATAATAACATCTCATCTCACAATAACCTTACAAAAAAAATAACGATGATGAGGATGCTTGTCTCCCCAAAATCATTGTACAATAATAACAAAAATCCAGACAGAAACACAGACTTAGCGCAGCAGTGAGTGTAAAGTTCAAAGAAAACATCAAATAAGAGTCAAGGGAGATAAGCAGGTTATGGTGAATTAAAATCATACAATCATACTTCTTGTCACAACATACGATTGTTACTAACTGATTGGTCAAAATCAGGAAAGAGAGAATTTTGGAATGCAGCGATTTGAATGAAGTAGACAATAGAGGTGTCAAGACTATTTTATGAAAGGGATTCTCTTTGATCATTTCTTCATATTTGTTCATCTATGGATGTACATGTTTGTAAAGAAATCTTGATTGAAATTAGGTTCAGCAAACCAGTGTGATTTTTTACAAAAATGTACAACATATCTTTTTTTTACAACAGGCCCTCTATATCACAGTACGGGAATAATGCAGGTAGATGGCGGACTAAAAATATTATTCTACCTCCAAAAAAGCTAAATTAATCATAGCTTGTTATAACATGGTTGGCTTTCTTGGACCCCCAACACCCACATTATAACAGTGGCCAACTGTATAGGTAGATTAATGATAGGAAGGGAGAAGGCAGAAAAGGAAGATATATAAATTATATCATTATATATTATTTTTGTATAATACTTGGATGATATGGCCTTTGATCAAAGATTTGAAATGATGAGGGAGGGAATAAGAAAATAATGGCACAGGAAGAGAAAAGATCATAACGGATACCAACCTTAGTGGTCAACACCTATGGATCCAGCTATTTCTGACCTATTTCGTATCTTTTAGAAAACTTATGGGAGAAATTTTATCTCACATTCAAAGCGTTGGTATTTGCTTTGTGGGTCATTTTTAAAATCACTTTATCTTCATATATCTAGGAGTAAAAAAAAGGTCAAATTCTTATGTTCCACCATTTTGTTTAGTACCTAGGTTGATCAATAGATGGCAGAGTAGTTCGAAGTAGAAGAAAAAGAAATGTGCCTTGAAGA
This sequence comes from Thysanoteuthis rhombus, assembly GCA_963457665.1. Lineage (NCBI taxonomy): Eukaryota > Metazoa > Mollusca > Cephalopoda > Oegopsida > Thysanoteuthidae > Thysanoteuthis > Thysanoteuthis major. Next base: position 30,185,872 of record OY735231.1, on the reverse strand, counting down.
GTTCAAAAGAATGAAAACAAATAAAAATCATTTCACCATTTAATTTGCTCTTTAAAGAAGTTCTGAGATACAAGAAGCTCAGAATGAAGACAAACTGCAAAAATATAACAAACTTTGACTATCTGTTTACTGTAAAGCTTGGAAAAAAATGTTCAAGAGCACGTCACATTTTTACAATTAAATCAAAGGATTTGTATTTGTTTACTTGGTACGAATGAATTTCAGGCTTTTTATTGGCAAATAAAGCTTTTCTTTCTTTTTTCATGGAATAGGAAAAAATGATTTTGAAAACAAGATCCAAAAGTTTAATGATACCTCCACCATTTGTGGCAGTTGTTGCAGGAGGGGGATTAAGAAGAAAACATATTCCTTTTTCAAGTCAGTTGATTCTCATACTTGTAAAATATTGTGATATGGAAATATTCTGCAAGTATTATTCAAATAATTGTGACTGGCCCTTTTTTGCTTTTGGGGGCCATTTTTGTCTACCTTAAAGATAAAAGAATATTTTTGAACATCCTCAGACCCCCAAAATAACCTTCTATGTTTGCTAGTTTTACGCTAAGCATAACTGTCTTATGAGCTCTCTTACGCTTTTCTGGTACCTTAGGACAGTGCTTCCTAATCTATTTGAGAGTCATTCACCTTGAGTCTTTATACCGAAATTTCATTCACCCACAACTAAATTTCCTTGTGTTTCTTTACCATTTTTGTCATGTGTATGATTTTATGCATTATTCATTCAGTATCATGTACTCATTGGGTGTCCTCTATGCACAATTTATCTCGTGTCCCCTAAAAGTTTATATTACAGTAAATTTCGGTAATACCTACTACTTCGAGACCATAAGAAGAGAGAGAAAAGATATCAAATTTTCAGCTTCACTGCTATAAAGACGCACTAAAAGTTTAATGGCAATGCCTTGCTTTTTCAAGTACAAAAAATATAAATATCTGAGTAAATTGAGTCATTCATCCTTCATGTTTCGTTCACCCCCCCCCCCCAATAATTTCATTCACTCTTGGGCAAATCATTCACCAGTTTAAGAAGCCCTGCCATAGGACACATCTTGCCAACAGATGCACAAAATAAATGGAGATTTAGCATAGATATAGTTCAAAGATATGGCGGCTTGAGGCCTTTCGTTGAGTGAAGAAGCGTAAAAAAAATCTTTCATAAAGTGGGGATACTTTGTTTCCATTTCTCAAGAAAATAAATGAAAGGATATTTTTTCATTCATTTATTGATGGCATTCAATAAAATTAAAAAAAAAAAAAAAAAAAACAGATCAAGATTAATTTTTTAAAAGGATACTTCATTTTCTCGTCTGCACCTTTTTAAAAAAAAAAAAGAAGCCTCCTTTAAAACTGCCATTTTGATAGATGTCAACCAAATAAGTATAAATACACAGGCAAGAGGAGCTATAAGGGGCTTTTAACAAAATAGAATGAACGGAAAAGGTTTTTAAATTCAGAAGAAAAAAAATAACAAATCAAAAAGAATTATAAAAAATAGGTCACTGCAGTCTTTGGAACTAAATGGTGAAACATAAACTGCAGATGTTTATTTGAGAATTGGTTCTTTGATTTCAATATTTCCATTGGAATCACCCCTCCACCATGTTCCGTGTCAGTCACCCAACAGCTGTCCAATTTGGAGAATTACTAAGTGTGGTAGGTGGGCAGGGGCTCAGAAGAGCATGTGTAATACAAATGGTACCTGGGGCAGGGTCTTGGGAAAGAAGGAAGAGAAAGAAAGATCCTTCTGATTATCAAATACTGACATTTTTATCTTATCAAATACTGACATTTTTATCGACATTTCCAAAGGGGGGAAAAAAAAAAAAATATATCAGTGAATAAAAATATAAATGAAATATGTATATATATTCCGGGGGAAGGGAAGAGAAGAGCTCATTGCAGCAGAAACCTTTAAGTGATTCGCTCCAAGATTTCCTTTCTTTTCAGTTACTTGAAGTGCCTTTACCATCTTTTAGTTCTCTGTTCCGTACACTCTCTCTTCAAATGTAACTCAGGGCTTGGATTTTTAAGAATTCCCGGTTAAAAATATATTCAGAAGCATTAAGGAAATGAAAGATCACTTAAAGAAGAGGAAAAACCCAAAATTACATAGTGTGGCTATTTTAAATCTAATACATATTGAATACAGCTGCGTTTATATTTTGAATCATATATGTTTTTTTTAGAATGGATATGTAGATACACACATATCCTATATATATATATATATATATATATATATATAAAAATATAATATACATATAATATATATATATATATATATATATAAAAAATATAATATACATATAATATATATATATATATATAAAAAATATAATATAATATAACATATATATATATATAAAAAATATAATATAACATATATATTTATAATATATAATATAATATAACATATAAATATAAATGCACATTATCATCATCATACTCTTAACGTCCGTCATTGGACATAGACCTTCCCCAGGATCCGCCTCATTTCTCCATCATCACCACATTTCTCTCTCATGGGCGTATTGAAACTTATATATGTACATACACATGAATAAATATGGGTATGGATTATGGTTAATCCAACCATATGAGAAATGACAGTATTGGAAGTTTTGTTTTAAATAAATGAAATTTCACTCCTGATGTTTTGTCCATTTTCTGGACTTCTTCAGAAGGCAAACGTTTATAGGTGGAATTTGAATTGTTGGTGCACAAGATTGTGCAGTATTTTATTTAAAACGGTTATGTACTTCTTCAACTTGTTTTAGTGGTTAACATGGATGTATATAGAATTGTTTGAATATAATGAAAGTGTGCTTACCTCGTGCATAGAAATTCAAAATATCGGTACTTTTAAGATAATGATGGTATGATTTTTCAACCATAGGAACAATGGCAAAATACTTTTGAAAAAAAAAAAAATCAAAGTTCAGACGAATTCAAAATGACTCATAAGCAATAGTTGACAATTTATTCTCTACTGCACAGTATTTACAGCCAAAACAATAGACAGGAATTAGAAATAGGATGTAAAAATAGCTTAACACGTTGACTGCTAGACTAACATACAATGTCTATTAATTGAATGCTTATTGAAAATAAGCAAATTTCCCAAGACAATGAGATGAAAGAAAGACAACAAAATTCTTGAAGCAGTCCATTATGTACTCACTTGGGAATTAATGAGTAACCCAAAAGATTTTATAAATGCATATATTTTCATTGTTTTTATTCATATGTCAACACATTAGTTGTAAAGCATGTCCTAAAAAGGCCAGGAGTGGGTTTCAGAATCTAATAATAAATAAATTCATGACAGTTGCCTGTGTAGAAAAAGAAGTTGTGAACAGCTGAAATTTTGACACTAATGCATTTCGGAAGGCACGAATCTACTCCTCCCTAAAATAGCCCTATCATGCAGTAAGTGAATCTTCCCTATGTGATAAAACAGCTCTATCATATTGGCACTAGCTTACTTTTAATATATCCTTTTAGTAATTGCTGTATCACTATCTACGTTATCATCAGAGTGGATGAAGTATTCGCTTACTAAATTATAGCCGTGATATCACTAACAGCTAGTCGAATTGAACAACCATAGCCGACAAAAGTGGCAAAAGGTTCAATTCCATTTTACAGGTGCATGCGTTTCTTTGCTCCAGCACTCCTGGCCATACCGTTTTGTCTACCAACTTGAAAATTGGCATCAATACTAACCTTGACCCTTCCTAAAAGAAAAAAAAAATTCTATTTTCAGGGGTGGGGGAAAGGAGCTTCTTTTTAGGGCCTTATTTTGACGTGCTTATTAATAACATCTAGATTCTCCAAAAAGTTGTTGATTTTTTTTTGCTCTATTTCAGATGTTTACCGGTAGATGATGCCAGTGATGTCACAAAAAAAATTTATTCCCACCATATTAATTCTTTGATCAATTTTTTCTTGACTTCAAATTTCGACGCTCCGGTTGTTCATTTATTGCCCGTGATGGCAAGTCATATTTCTTACTTATAACTTAGAGACAACAACAATCTAAGAACTATTGTTCAAGACTTATAAACCAGGAAATTATTTCAGAGCCGTAAGAATCAAAAATTGATTCTGATCACTCATAAGTCTCCATTAAGTTCAAAAAAGGTTAAATCACTTCTCACTAAACCTAGAGATGATTTGGGTAGATAAAGCATTCCATTACCTGACGTAACAGTGAAACACTCATTTTAAAATTTAATTACAATACATGGGTTGACATGTTCGCACGTTCTCTCAGAATTCTCGGAATTTTTGTCCACATGGACACATAGCGCAGTGGTTACAGCATCAGACAAATTACTATAAAGTAATCTGATGGTTCTAAGTTCGATCCTAGTGTGAGACAATATAACAATACTACTAATGCTAAGAGGGGAGGACGGTCGATATGCCCTCGTTGGATAAATAAAGGGTTCGGTTCGTTACTTCCCCACATCTGCCAGATGATACCTGACGAAGGCCGTAGAGTGCAACGGCCGAAACGTTGTATGAAAAACAACCAAGATGAGGATGGTCTGAATATCAATAGAAATGTCTACAGCTAAGTTTACAACAAAACATGTGAGCTTAGCATAATGAAATTTATCATTTTCCGATTTTATCTCACTAGAATTCAAGTCCGCTCATATGGTGTGATGGTTAGCATGTCAGCCTCCTTTGCAAAATGATCCAGGTTCAGTTCCTGTTATCAGCAAGGAGTGTGGAAAACTCTTTATCGCGACAAATTTCAGCAGTTCATTAAGTACACCCTAAGCTGTGAGAGAATGGAGTAGCGCTCTCCTCTTTTTGACAGGATAGTAGTAAACAAAGGAGGAGCGTTTAGATTGCCTCTGACTGCCAGCACAGTACAAGTCTTTGACTTGGCCTGACATATGTCGACTTACATATGCATATACAATTCAAGAAATGTGTGTGTGTGTGTGCACTGCGATTACTCAACAACTAGCCATTGTACAAGGTTGACATTTGCCGGATATATTAGTCAGCCAACAAGATAGTGCAGTAACAAGTTTGAAGTTGTTCAGATTAGCGGTCTTGGAGAAATTTGGAACGGGCATTGCACTAGTAAATATGATTTCGGTTTGTTTTATCTCACTACCAAACATTGTTAACTGATTTTCATGAAATTTTGTTTGAAGTATAATTGTTTTTTGGACAGTGATTCCACCTCCTGAGTACTCATTTTTTTTTGTTGAGTCCGAATGACTGACTCTTTGTGGTAATTGTTTTTATTGGCTTGAATTTTCAGCAATGAATCAGATTGGTCAGAAAAGCCGCTTGCAGCGCACTTCGGGGTTTGTGAATAACTAAGACAGCAGATCGAAGAAGAAGGTTAGGAGCACACAATGATTTGATTGATTTATTTATCCAATTCATTTATTTCTTGGAGAAAATGCACAATAACCTGAAAAGGCCAAGTTTCACAGAGTGTAGCCTGCTTGAATAAAAGTATGAATGTGAAAATCTGCAGAAATCAATAAGCATGAGACTATCGGTCTTAAGCCTGAAGGTATTCAAGAGTCATTCAGGACTGTTATTGTAAACATTGCCTATAATAGTAGATTCTCCATCAAACCAATTCAGCTCCTGATGGAATCCAAAGAAAGAAAAATAGACCAGACAGAAAATGAGCCTCATCCTGACAATAAAAAGTTCAAATCATTCTATTAGCAGCACAAGAAGAAGCAAAAAGATGCTTTGAGTTGAACTTGCTGAGAATCTAGCAATCAATTCTGCGTAGCACAAAAATTATTGCACTGATATATATGAAATTTGCAAGGAAAGTTGGCTTCAATATGATTGGTTGAAATCTGGAACTTATTTGTTGTAGTTCCTCTTACCAAATTAGCAAGATCCTAATGGACAGTAAATGTACCTAAAAAAAACAAAAACAAGTTTAGCAAGTTTATTCAGCCTATTGCTATGTTTTGGTAATTTTGCTTACTTTTATCAACAAAGTAACAACTATCCCATATACGTAGCCAGCAGGTACATTTCGCAGCGGGGAAACGCTCATTTATACCTCTCCTTGAGAGAACAGAGATATCCAATAACTGGGTTCAATATGGCTTCTAAAATTGACAAGCGAGTGAACAATTGAGTATTGTCAGTAGAACTTGATTTGGTGAGTCAAATTGGGTATAAGTGGCATATGGTAGAAGACAGGTGTTATGGTTCAAGTAACCAGAAATTTCTTGTTACCAATATCAATTGTATTAAACGGATATAAATATCTTCACAGGAAACAGATATACTCCAGTTTACACTGATAACAGTTCATTATCACATTCCCAAGATATAAAACTAGAAAGCACATATCTCTGTCAATGCCATAAACTAACAAAAACATGAATTCATATAAAACTATGTTGCAAGAGAGATAACTGTCTGTTTTGATTTTTCTTTGCAGAGAACCTCTAACTAATGCTTGATGAACTGAATGAAGAAAGCAAGAAAGTTAGCCTTAACATGAACTTCAGCGAAACCATAGTCATGTGCAATAATCACATAAGAAATAAACACGCAATGATCAAGATCAAAAATGCAGAACTGGAGAAGGTAGATCACTACATCTATTCAAGGATAACGAATCTCTATGAAATCTTTAGAAGAAGAAGAAATCAAGCGAAGAATCACTTTAGGATGGGAAACCTTTGGCAGACCAATGTATACTTTCAATAGTCATCTATGGAGCTGAAATATAGAACCTAACCAAGAGAACGACCTTCAAACTGAGAACCGTGCAACATACACATGAAAGAATCATGCTCAACCTCACATTGAAAGATCACAAGACAGCACAATATATCAGGGGAAAAAAAAGAGGAGTCCGAGACATCATAGAATCTATTAGAAAACTTAAATGGCAAAGGGCTGGTCACGTTGCAAGAATGGCAGACAACTGATGGACATCACTACTCACAACATGGATACCCATAGATCATATGTGTAACTGAAGCCTGGCAGAATACAAGATGGAGAGATGAACTAGACAAGTTCAGAAAGTATTGGCTCCCAGACGTCCATAATAGAGATCTGGTGAATCCTAGGGAAGGGCCATGTCCAACAACAAAAGACTGATGATGATGATATTTTGAAGTATTGTCGAAATATATACAAAAAAAGTTTTGAATAAAAAACAACAATTCCTGAAACTACCCCAAAGTTCAATCCTCCTATAGCCAATGTACCCTCTTCCACAAGAGATCATCAAAATTCATCAAAAACTTCTGGAGATATTGTATGGACAGACAAACATGAGTGAATACTTCTCCCAACTAAGTTAGTAAGAGTAACAAATGGCCACTAAAAATCGCAAAAAAAAAGAGTCAAACCCTTTCAGCCAATTATTTTCACTTATTCTAAGTTTTTTTTGAACTGGCTCCTTATATGTGTATATTTGATTATATACTTGGCTTGCAAAGAATGTAATTGCAAATACTTCGGAATTCGGTTAGAAGATGTGTTTATACTAATGTTATTCTAGTCACCGGTTGCAGCTAGTAAGTAAAAGAAAAATGTCACAGTAGCAAGTCAGCATAACACACAAAGAAAAAAAAAAGAAGAAAAAGACAGGTCAGGTTAGTAAATGAATAGACACCATCATGTGAAAAATGTCTTTGGGCAGCAGACCGTGTCAGGAGCAATCAATTAAAAATCTGGAAAAAAGGGTTATCAATGAATAAGTTACTCCTCTCGCCTTTCATTGGATCAGTAAAATGTCTGAATTTTTAAAAAACAAGTGTGAATACTGGACACAAACTAAGGGATCAATTCAGCATAAAATAACACTGCAATCTGAACCTCCCATTAAAAACCTATTCATCAAAAGAAAAAAAGAAAAAAAAAAGGTTTGTTCTAGACATGAATAGTAAATGTTTATACTGAGATAGATAGCCAGCCCCACTTGAAAACTGAAGAAACCTATTTTGATAGTTCTAGTTTACAGTTTCTAAAAAACAAAAAAAAAAAAAAACGTTAGGAAAATTTCTAAGAAGTTTTTTTCTAGACATAAGGAGTAAATATTTACATCTTCAGCCCTCCAGCTCCATTAGTGTGACTTTTAGGTGCAACACATACAGAGATAAATAACCAGCCCCACTTGAAAACTGAAGAAACCAATGTCGAAAGTTTGGGTTGATGGTTTGCAAGAGAATTAGAAGCCATTGACTAGGCACCTGAAAAAGTCATTGACATTTAAATCGAAAAGGTAGTTTATTAACTCAGGAGAAGATACTCAAAACAAAGAAAATAAAGGTGACACACAGGGTTTCAGTAACAGGTTTGACATTTGGAGAGAGTTTTGTCAACACTCGGGGGCAGGGTATGAAGGAAAGACTAACAACAAACACTAAAACTTTGTCCTTGTTTAAAGATTTGTAATTGTTCATTCATTTATTTGATTTGTTTCCTAGCATTTACTGTCCACCACCAGTGAGATAGAGGAGGGGGGGCACTTAGAAAGCACCCAGAGAACGCATGCCTCTGCCAATGTTGTACACTAACTAAATACTGAATAGAAATAGAATATTAAAGAATACAATTCTTGTAATATGTACAAATATCGAGTTACTTCCCTTGGAATTCAAATTTGATTAACTGTTCGTTTTTAAACTTTTTTCAAGCAGACTAATGGAAAATATCTCGTCAAGAAAAAAAGAAAATTTTTGGACCCGCCCTGAAATTTTATCCTTTCTTCCATAGCTCATTGCTCGACCTTCAACAAAATCCAATTGAAATTTATCAAGAACTTTTGGAGGTATTGTGTGGACAGAAAGGCAGATAGGCAGACACGGGGTAATAAATACATTTCTCCAACTTGACTAATTCTATCATAAATAAAGAACATAAAAATATACATGTGCATACACAAACATACATTCATAGATACAGATGTGCATTTACACACAGGTGTAAACACTTGTAGACACACTTTTACACAAAGGAAAAAGGGTTTATTCTCCTCAGAGATATACACCAGAGTCAAATCAATATACATACGCAACTCCTCAGTGAGATACATAAACATAAACATACACAAAAAATAATACACGTGTACATACCAACAGATACACTCATACGCAAACATACCTATATACACATACTCATAGACAGAGCGAGAGCAAGTGGCACACATACACACACACATACCAACAAATATCCATATGCATGCATTCCTAGATACACACCCATAGACATGGATCCATTTAAAAGAAAAAAAAGAAAGAAAAAAAAGAAAGAAAAAAAAGAAAGAAAAAAAAAGTAAAGCGTCTTGTCTTCTAGGAGACAACCCCAAAATGAAGTATGATGACCCGTGACGAAATACCGGTTTCTGTTACATGCATCAGCTTAGTGATTCTTGCAAGTCCCAAATCTGGTCGATGCCAGGATTTTATACCCACAAGTTTTTATGATCACCCCCTAGGCAGGATACAAGTCCACCAAAGGGATACCTCCAGCCTGATCACATAGCTTAGAGGATACTCAGTCAGCTGTGAAATTTTGTGTTAAAGAAGAGTTTTTCACACTTTTTGTTCATTTTGGGAATCAAACCCTAGACCTTCACTGTGTGAGGCAGACATACTAACCATTACACTATCCGAATGGACCACAGACCCACGTACACATATATACATACTTATATATATATATATCTCCATCAATACACACTTACATTTAAATTGATCACAGTTTGAAATTCAGATTTTTGTTTTCATAAATTGTGAACATCATTCCAAAAAATGAACTTCAAGATTTTGAGCCTTTATCCCATATCCTTGGAAGCCAACATGACATGTACGATGCCATACCAACTCGGAAAACATTGGAGGTAAAAAAAAAAAAAAAAAAAAAAAAAAAAAAAAAAAAAAGGGGGTAAAAAACAACAAAAAAAACACAAAAACACAACCCCCCCCCAAAAAAAACAAACACCCGTGGATAGATTGTCAATCTTTTAGGGAGGGTTGTTCAGTAAACAAGGAGAGCATCCTTCATGACATCACTGATACAAGGTAAGTTACCTGGTGGGGGGGGGGGATCTATCCTCTCTCATGGTAGTACTGGTTTACATGGTTTCAGTAGCAATAAAAAAAATCCCAGATTTGATCATATAGTTCTCCATTAACTATCATGGCATACCAGTGTTGAAAAGCTTTATCGAAGTTGTTCTCGGAGTCCGAGGTCACATTCCTCCTCTAGCTATCCCAGCCCCCCTCCCCATTTCGAATTAACATTTAGTAAGTTATTTCACAGTTAAACCTTCACTGTGGTAATTATAATTTGTTTTGATGTACAAGATAAGCTTACAAAAACCTTGAAAACCAATATTCCTCAAAATCACGCCCCGTGACCCACATTTTTCAAACCTTCAATTCAGAGAAGCGAACTCTCATAGATCTGTTGTGCGTCACACGATTTTTACTTCCATGATTCGGTGTCTATTTCACACAGTTTAATTTGCATTTACATTACCTGTGATATTGTGGCCCATTTCCTATATGTTTCCAGATTTTTTTTTTGTATGAATAATGAGATTTTTTGCACTTTCATATATATATTTTTGCACTCTCATATATGTGCATGTGAATAATGGGGAATGAGACAGACTCAGGAGTAGAAGTATATGGAGACAGTTTATTGATTAATCAATCCATAAATGAATTAATATGCAATATATGTTTAGAGAGGGGTTCCCATCTCCATAAGCATGTGTGTAACTTTCAGTGGTTAAAAGGTTTCCGTAGAAAACAAATTTAGCATTAGATGTTCTGCTTTGAAAGCAAAAATGGAAATCAAGGAAGAGGATTCCTTGTGGGTCATCATGATGAGTTGAGATTTTGTTATATTATCAAAAAATGGACATATAATCTAACAGAAACAATTATATATATCTACATCTATATTTATCTATGTATATGTATGTATGTATATGTATATATATCCCAGAAAGCTTTACAGCTTTAAACACTAAATATACAAAAAACTGACTTAAATTCTTAACAATTCCTCCCCCGGCTAGAATTCTTGCGCTTCGATTTGAAATTCCTCCTCTGGCACTCAAGTACCTTCTGTTTAAGAATCACTGCTTCATCAAGGACAACTGGAGATGGAGAGAGGCGGATTCCTGCATTTCCCAAGAACACAGGAGTAAACATGAAGCCTCAAATAGAATTCAAACTCAGTTCACCGATTTCATTTTCCACACCAATAACTATTATGCTTGTTTGCACTTTCATTCGATTTAGTGAAACGTAACAAGAAAATAAAATTAAAAAGAAATCTAATTGATTAAAATAAGCTTGAGAGTGTTCCTTGGGATAAAAATACTAATTAATATCAAATTTCAAAATAATTTTTTCAAGAATATTAGAAATAATTAAATGATCGAAAAAAAAGAAAGAATAGAAAACCAAGATTTTATAACTTAGTTGAATTTTGGCACACTTAAATATCTGCTTGGGACCCTGGTGGAATATCAAATAGCAAATGAAATTAAACGAGGGAAATTTATTTTTAACGTCAGCTGCCAAAATGATTTGCAAAAGAGCAAAAAGAGAGAGACAAGAAATCAAATCGCAATTTGTTTCTCTTCTCGAAGCGTGAATGTCAATTCAAAAAAAATCAATTAATCAATAATTCACAATCTGGGAAAATCCCAGAATAGGATTCAATGAAAATTATTTTTGGTATTGAATACTAGTTCCCTCTGTTTTGAAAGAAAAAGATTTTAAAAAAAGCAACAAACTTTTTAGGTGCTTAAATAAATAGGCAGGAAGTTCACTTGGCTTATCAGTTAGCAGTGCGGAAAATGGATTGGTGAATTGACTTGAAACTCCAGTTTGTGTTCACTTTGTGCTTATGTCCTTGGGAAAGGCAAGAATCAATCTCTTCTCCTCCAAGCTATGAGTAAACAACAGAGCAGGAAGTGGATAAAAATGAAAAATGCCCAAGTAAAAATAAAAGAGAATGAAAAAAGACGGAAGACAGTGACTGCCATCTCTACTACCTCACTATAAATAATGATGATTATAATCATTATCATCATATATATATATATATATATATATATATATATATATATATATATATATATGATAGATAGATAGAGAGGGAGGGGGTGGGATGGGAGAGAGAAGGGGAGGGAGAGAGAAGGGGAGGGAGAGAGAAGGGGAGGGAGAGAGAAGGGGAGGGAGAGAGAAGGGGAGGGAGAGAGAAGGGGAGGGAGAGAGAAGGCGAGGGAGAGAGAAGGCGAGGGAGAGAGAAGGCGAGGGAGAGAGAAGGCGAGGGAGAGAGAAGGCGAGGGAGAGAGAAGGCGAGGGAGAGAGAGATAGGAGAGATGAATGCATAAAGTAGATTAAAGTTAGAAAAAAGTGCTCAATACCATCAGTTGAGTGGTTATAAAATGAGTAAAGATGTACACTCTGTAATAAACAATTGAAGAAAACATTCACTCATTTTATTATAAATATAAAATACAAAAAAGAAACTTTTAAAAAACTAATGAGTATTTAGGTAAGTAATATCCAGAAATAAGTTGATGATTACGAGTTCATCATTATTTTAATGGGATGGCAAATGGACAATACAAATACGCTAGTATATTTGAAAGGTCCATATTTTAGTTTTGTTCTGGTGCAAAGAACTGGTAGCAGATTACCATTTGAAAAAATATAGCCTAAGTAACCTTATCTGACAACTTGGAGTTTTTTTTTTCCCCCTAGAAAGAAACTTCCTCGGTTTCTTTATAAATGCCGACGAACAAAAATGTCATTTAATCTCCAACCTTTTTCGGAGGATCAAATTATTTTTTCTCTCATTTCTGGTCTTCCGATTCCAGTTTGTCGTATCAACCTGTTGCTTGTTCGAGTCGAAAATCTCCAACCAAGCTAAGATTACCTTCAAAGAAATCCAACTATTGATCTGACGTAATATGGTGACACATCACAGGTTATTCAAATTAACAGAACCATTCAGAAATGCTACTAAATTACATTTCTTAGGTTACACAAAAGCAACGGCGACACTAGGTTTGACTGCGCCCCCATCAAATTTTTTTTTTTTTTTAGTTCTTCAGATATATTGCAGCCCCTGAGCTGGGGGGGTCTGTGGGTCCTACGCGCCATCTCTGACAAAAGATCCACTTTATGCCAGAGAATAATGCTAAAAATGAAAGATTCTGCAGGTTCAATATATACAGAGATATAATATGATATCAATAAAATATTGACTGTATTCTACAACAGAGCGAACTGTTCAGCATTGGTTCATTAGGTTTAGGTTTGGAAATACGGATATTAATAAACCGTGAGAGAGGCTAAAACCAGTTCCCAAAGATGAAGAATTATCGACAACAGCGGCCAACAACTCACAACCAATGGTTCAAGGTTCATATTACATCATTTATCATCATCAGTCTCTTAATGTTTGTCATCGGACATAGATCTTCCCCAGGACTTGCCTCACTTCTCTATTGTGGGTGTTACAGAGCCAGTACTTTCTGAATTTATCTATCTCATCTCTCCAAGGCAATAAAAAAAAGGTTAAGAAGTTGGAGAAATGGGCCCCATATGAACTGAACAAAATGCTCCACGATTGTTAGAACCTACACTTCTCAGTTGTGTGTAAGCTTGAAAAATTGGAATATCAAGTCTTGCAGCATCCTCCATATTGACCTGACATTTCTCCTATGGATTATCATCTTTAGAAGCATTTTGAACTTAATATCTGTAATAAAAGGTTCAATAATAAGGAAACCATAATTTATGTTTTCACTGAATTTGTGATCACTAAACCAAAAATTTTTTATAGATAGCATTTTATCATTGAAGGATCAATGGAAGAAAGTTATTGTAACAAATGGGTCATATTTCAATCAAATATACAATGTTTTTTGTTGTATGTATCATCTCTCATCTCACTATCCAGAAACAACTTATATTAGATTGTTAGATAGTTGTATAATTACGTTTGTGTGTTTCTGTGTACAGAGATTTGTGTGCATGTACATGTCATAGATTTAAGATGTTTCTTTTAGTAGAAAAAATACATGAGATAGGGATAGAGGGAGAGACAAAGAGGGAAGGAGAGGGAGACGGGGGAGAATCAGAGATAGGGATAGAGGGAGAGACAAAGAGGGAAGGAGAGGGAGACGGAGGAGAATCAGAGATAGGGATAGAGGGAGAGACATAGAGGGAAGGAGAGGGAGACGGGGGAGAATCAGAGATAGCATAGATTGAGGCTGAAGGAGGGAGAGAGGAAACAAGAAAGGAAAAGAGAGAAAGATAGATAGAAGAAAGGAAAGGGGAGAGAGAGAGCGGTAGAGGAAGAGAGGGAAAGGGGATAGAGGCAGAGGGTGGGAGAGACAGAGAGAGGCAGAGGGTGGGAGAGAGAGAGAGGCAGAGGGTGGGAGAGACAGAGAGAGGCAGAGGGTGGGAGAGACAGAGAGAGGCAGAGGGTGGGAGAGACAGAGAGAGGCAGAGGGTGGGAAAGGCAGAGAGAGGCAGAGGGTGGGAAAGGCAGAGAGAGGCAGAGGGTGGGAGAGACAGAGAGAGGCAGAGGGTGGGAGAGGCAGAGAGAGGCAGAGGGTGGGAGAGGCAGAGAGAGGCAGAGGGTGGGAGAGGCAGAGAGAGGCAGAGGGTGGGAGAGATAGAGAGAGGCAGAGGGTGGGAGAGAGAAAGAGGCAGACCTAGAGGCAAAGAGAGTTTGGGGAAAGATATAGGGGAGAAAAACAGAGAGAGAGGTGGAGAAACACAGGGGAGGCAGGGGGACAGAGATTCAGAGGCAAAGAGATGGAGAGAGAGAGAGAGATAATGTATTTTTCGATATACATTGAGGAATAGAGAGAGAGTGTTTCATACATAAACTAAGAGAATGGAAAATCTACACATGAAAGTTTACAGAGACAGTATAATAAGAGACAAAGGGAAAAAATACCTTTATTTTTATGATGTAAGACTTTAATCCCAAATACAATAAACCAACTTTATTTGTCTAGAGGCTTTTTTCTTCATCGAATTCTTCTCCAACATCTTCCAAGCAACTTCTTATTAAGTATAGACTTGCATAATATGTCTGTCACTTTCAATAAAGGCAAAAATATTTTATTTACTTTACTCTTCAATATTCTCATCGAATGTTCCCAATAAATTCTACTTCAGTAAATTGTTTTGACATTTCTCTGATTATTTATTTATCTTGGAGCTATTTCTCACAACCTTGCATTTGCGGGTATAGGGGACGGTTAATAAACCTGAGGGTAAACTATAAGACTTCTGGTTTGATTCTTTTTGCAAAGTAAGAGTCAATAAATCTTGGTATTTATTTCTGTTATGGAAAACTATTGGTTCAAATCAACTTTAATGGTTGATCAACCATAGGTGACAAAGGGTTCCATCTTTTAATATGGGCATGTGTTTGAGTGTTCCAGCTATCCTGGCCATACTATTTTGTCTACAGATTTGTGAATTGGCATTAGTACTCCACTAGACACCCTCTAAAAATGTGTCTTTTTGAAAAAAAAAAAAAAAAAAAAAAAGAAGCTTTTGGGAGCCTTTTTGACAGATTCATTGATTAATATTTAGAATGGAAAATTCCAATGATGTCATAAAAAGAATTTATTCTGACCATATTTATTCTTCAATGAAATTTTCTCCCAGGACTTCATATTGTTATACTAAGGTTCAATGATTGACTGCGATGGTAAGTTTACATTGATTTTTGACTGATTTTTCATCTTACTAGAAACTCTTAACTGCCAAACAAAACTGTCCACTGGTCATCATGGGTTTCTTCAGTATTCAGGTGGTCCTGCCCGACTGGCAATCAGTGTATGTGTCATGTGTACAGGCCAAGCAAGCCAATGGAATGAGAGGGCTGAGAATTTAAACATATACTCCTTACTGTATAAGAAGTATTGTAAAAAAATTCAGACTTTTCAGTGATCACTGGCTAATAATTGATCCAACCAGACACGGCATGCTCCCAAAAGATGTCGGTCACGTGATGTTTTCTATTGAGTGACTAATCAGATCTGTTGTTTTTTTCTTCAATCATAATCTTCTAGAGGATAATTTTGTTAATTTTATCAGTTTGAAATGAAAGTTTTGCCGCATAATGGTTCATCACAGTTAGAATAAGCTAAGAAATATCAGAGGCTGGATAATGGGTCCCACATGGTCTGTCCGTGGCAAATCACCAGCATAGTTCCGATTCTTGCGAGTTCATTATCAGCAACTCCAGACGCCTATCCTGGATAGATTTGTCTCCTCCTGACCTCAGCGCTGACCTTGTGACCTCCATTGGCCTGAGAGATGAAAGTTCCACAGCAGGTCACAAGGTCAGCGCAGAGGTTGGGAAGAGACAATCCAAAGAAAACCATGATGCAAAAACCAGATGTGCATTCCAGAATGTAACAGGCCCGCATGGACAGCTACTTCATATAAAACCGAACTCATTTGCTTGTTTTCTTTTCGTGTTTATATCAATACTCCTAACAAGACGACAGTTAGTCAACAAAAAAGCAAGTTTAAAAAATGTAAGACCCTAAGAGAAAAGAGAAGATCAGTATTAAAATGATGTAAGTAGGGTTGCCATAAGACATCCCCCATCCATCACCACCCATCAGCATTCAAAAATAAGGCTGTTCTTGATCACTATCATGTCCTCTTTTTCGAATGACAGTGACTTGGAATGGCCTCTTTTCTGAAAGATAGAGCAACACTATAAGAATGTAGAAACACATCTGAACAGAAGGTGGCTTGTTCCAGCCATAAAATGATAGCCACTAAATTTGGAAGCTACAATCTTTCAAAATATTAAACTGGTTCTTTATGACAAAAAGAATAAACACGTCACAAACAGCACTAGATATATGTTCTTGAAAATAACACCTCAGAGATGTTATTGAATCGAGGCTCAACTACTGACAAGGTCAGGATTTTATTTCATAAAGTATATTAACCTATCTTTTTTTAATGCAAATATTGCTTCAGTTATCTTTCCAGCATAAATCCATCACCTTGAACTGACCTCAAGTTTCAAATGGCAAGAAGTCAACTTGATGCAAGTCAAGTTATGTTCATTAGAAAAATCAATAAGAAAGATCTTAACAGATTCAGAATAAGCTGAGCCACATCTTTTTTCTACATTACACAATTGACATCATTTTTGTTGAAATTTCCATAGGAATCCCTATTGCCACTCTCTTTTCCTTTGAAAACTGGAATCAAAGAAGAAAGAAGAGTCGAAATTATTGCTATGTTTAAAAACAGAAGTTCCAACGGTTTGTTCATGTCCTGGGGATGCCAATTAGAGGAATACCCAATGTTGTCTTAAGATGGACCCCAAATGGGAATTGAAAGGGTGGCAGGCTAGAGACCATCTGGAAGAGAACAGTAATGATCAGCTTCAAAGAGATGGGTCTCGTATGGATCAAAGCATTAAGTACAAAACAGAGAGTTTGATGTCATAGTGTGATTGCTGAAACAAAGAGTATCAATAGATAATACAAAAGTGCATTCCTATGATGTAATGGTTAACGAGAGAGAGAGGGATCAAATCAAAAATTAAATGAATCAACATGTGATGTTCTGAATAAATTAAAATATAAAATCAAACATTGATAATGATAAATGCATTAGAGGTTAATATAATCATAGTAATGAGAAATTAATCTCCACCTGATTCTACTTCACTGTAAGACAAAATTGGTTATTGATACATAAAAGTTGATTTTCTGTTTACCTAACATGCAAGACTCAGAATATTTTACGGTGACCTGAATAAATAGAATTCTAACGATGATTCCACCTCTAAAGACCAGACTAGAATTCGGGTTGAAGGTGAACCGATAGGTGTGTGTAAAGGAGGGTAAACCAAGTATATGAAGACCACCTTTGTCAGGATTTGAACACATATTCGTTCACATCCACCCATATCCACAAACAAACACACAAAGTGACTGAGACGTGTTGAGGTAGCTAAACCAAATAAATGAAGCCGAGTGTTTGTCAGGATTCTGAATTGAAGAAAAACAATCATTGGTCTTTATGTTTGGACTCAGAGATCAACTTCAACAACAAAGTCTTTTATACCCAAAGTCAATAATTGAATAATTCAAGCAACAAAATTCAACAATCATTGCAATAGGTAAAAGTCAATCTTTGTGCAAAGGGCAAGTCACTCACAGACTCATCTTCCGTCAGATTATTCACTCCACTTTCTTAACAAACAGTCAATCAACTCTTGAATCATTTATTAAACACAACTCTCTAATCACTGACCCTCAAGGGACTGAATGCAGACATTCTGATTTACAGGTTGTATCTCTGTAATCTGATAGCTCCTATGGCCAGGCACATTTTAAATCAACGATCATTAGTTTTCTGGTTCAGCCACTGGAGTTCTTTGGTTCAGTTTTAAACTGGGAGTTGATAGTTAATAAAACTGACATTACAGTCAATAATTGAACAACATCAGCATCAAAATAAGAAGCCATGTAAAAAAAAAAATTCCATTGAAGAATAAATATGATCAGAATGAATCCTATTTATGACATCACTGAGATTTTTCACCAAGAAACATCAACAATAAAATAATGAAGAAACCCTAGAAACATTTTTCAAAATAAGACCTCAAAAAGATGAAAAAAGAATTTCTCTGGAAGGGGCATAGTGAAGTACTGATGTCAATTTTCAAGTCTGTAGACAAAATGGTATGGCCAGGAGTGCAGGAACACACAAACATAAAAAAAGGATAGAATCATTCGCCAGCTTTGGTGGTTACAGTGGTTCAATATATATGTAGCCACACATATAACTCCATGCTCAAACATATGTATATATATATATTTTCTATGCATATGGATACATGAATGTGCGTGTGTGCGTATATATATATATATATATATATATATATATATATATATATATATATATATATATATATAATTACAAATTGTGATATATCATATATCTCAAGAAGGACTGTATTACATTTTCTTATGCCTCTAGCCAAATAAATACTCACATCAAGTAGCTTGACTCTTCCAATTTATGTAATGCTTTATCTTAGTTAAGATTAGAAAATTAAATAATGAATTATTTACAGAGGATATTTGGAGCCTCAGGATAATGTATGTGTGCTTGCATTATGATATAACACTATAATGGAAACTGCTCAAACTTTGCCCCCTCGTGAGGCAATATCAGCCCTATTGGGAATGCCTGCTTCAGACCTTGGATTTGTTCTTTGTTACCCTTTAAAATCTGTGATTTAAGCTTAGATTTTAGAACACCCAGAAAAGAGAAAAAAAAAAGCATTGCTTATCCCTTCAAGTCTTCAATATTGTCCATGGTTAATACTTAATACTTTTCCAAGTCGAATAGTTGGGGGAAAAAAAAAAAAAAGAAGTTTCGGAAATCAAAAATAAAATTTTTGCAAATCTTCTTTGGTAAGTATTTTTGACCCAAGTCAGCTTCAGAGAATTGATAATGGTTGTGAAGATGAACAAATATCAATTCTATTTTTCCTCTTTTCTTTTTAAATGTCTGAGAGAGAATTAGATTTCCAGCTTTAACATTTCTTATTTGGTGAAAAAAATAAAAAACAGACCAAAACTATGAAATGCCCAGAGTATGAATTCTTCCATCAGCATTTTTGTCACTATAGACCAAATGAAAATTAGTTCATAAAGCTACGATGCAGGTGTAGTAACTGAAAAGATTCCTTAATATGCCTCAAAATTTAATCAATCCTTCCCCAGCTTTAGCCCACCCTACAACAAAATGTCATTGAAATTCATTGAGAACTTTTGGAGATATTGAGGACAGGCAGACAGACACAGGTGTATACATATACTTTTTTTGGTTTTATTGGCAGAAGTAATAATTGTGCGAGAGGAAGGAGGCTTTAATCAAATAATAAACTAATTCATCGAATTAGGCAAACGATCAATAGTATTTGATTAAAGAAATCTGCAGTAATGCAACAAAGTATCTTTCTTTCCTGCATTAAGCTGCAATTTCCTTTCTTTATCTTCTTATTGTTTCGGAGACCTTTTTGTAGGATTAAACTGATAGTTTGAGCATTCATGATTCAAATGTCTTTACTTTATAATTGGTAGAGTATTTTTTTAAAAAAATCAATTGACAGAAAAACAGCTCTACAGAAGAATTTGGCTTGAGCTTCCTTGCTTTGGTTGACAGTGGATCTAAGAACAATTAAGACATAAAGCTGCTACTTAAAATCAAATACATTGTCAAATGAAAAATTCTTCTCTGCCACTGGGCAATATCAAGTGAACTGCTTGTTCTTGATATGCCACCATGAACCTAGCATGGCAGATGGTTGATCTCCTAGATCAGCGGTTTTGAAACTTTGAAAACTCAAGAACGTCTTCTACAAAGGAAATATCCAGATGAGCCTTATTTTTACTATTTAATTTTTAGACTGTAATCATTGAACCACAATAACAGACAATTTTTGACCTTTGAAAACCATATCAATTTTAATGGATTACAAATGAAATTTAATGTATAGAACAGGGTTGCGTATAATAATTATGCTTTTTCGATAGCTATGTGATGGATGATGATTTTTTCATGAACCACTGTCCTCGGGCAGTCAAGGAAAGGATTCATCGCTATTACTGGTAGCATGTAACCCATTATAACCCTATTTGTGTTATTTGGCAAAAAAATAGTAAATCCCTTGCCCAATATGTCATGTTGAAACCAACAGGGCACATGATTGATCTTCTGGATCAGGCAGGAGCAACCTTTTCCGAGCAGTGGACCTCATAAGATATTGCTCATTATGAGTCAGGCCTCACCAATATAAAAAAAATTCAACAAACATTATATTTGGTACAAAGTACACAAAAATGAAAACTTTTTTTATGAGAAACTTGCCGCTAGATATTTTCTATCGGGTTTCCAATATCTGGAGATATCCTCGATGTGCACTCATGAAATCAAGTGTACCATACAGAAAGGCATAAAGGACAACATGTGGCCCAACCCTAGATCATGGGAGAAGTACAAAACAGAAACCTGCTGAGAGTTCTGGTCAGTGTGCCACTTCATTGACCTCTATTGGTCATCAGATAAGCTAATCTAAATATCAACAAAGCCTTATGGCACATTGATGTGATTATGGATCATACAGTGCAATACTTTTTTCTCAGGAGATGATCCATAGTTAGTTCTGATACATTTTCTCTCTTTTGAAGGAAGTTAAAGCAGTTAGGATCCAATATTGGTCACCAGGAGTTGAATGACTGCAAATTCAAAGAGTAGAGATTAAACGAAACATCATCCTTCGTAGTAGCTACGTCTATTATTCACCAAGAAGTCACATCAAAGTCTTAAAATGAGATTCTCTGTCTGGCGCTGCTGTTATTATTGTTAATTTCTATTCAGGAATTTCTCAACACCAAATTTGCACTACTGCAATCCATATTTTGAGAAGGTTTAATTTCAACATCATTCGGCAGGCTTCTTAAAAAGGAATAAGAAATGACCCGAGCTCAAATCTGCAGTGTCTAGGATTACATTGCAAGCAGCTTAAAAGAATATCACTCACACAAACACACGCACGCATATACATGCAGCAGCCCCATTTTCTTCTAATTATTTATTTCTATTTATGCTGTCTAGGCCGAGTGACTCATTCTCCATGTAACAGCAGGAGATAATTTCAAAAAGAGTTTCAAATAATATAATGCATCCATAAATATTCTGTCGGATTACTGAATAGTACAACCCCACCCTGACCCTGACATTGAAAATGGCAGAAGATGCTCATGAAAGCGCATTGAAACCAAAAATCTGTTCACTTGGATGTAAACAAAAAAAGATTAAAGAGAAATTGAAAAGATGCTCCTTGTCTGTCACTTTTAAAGAATATATATATATATATATATATATATATATATATATTGCACACACATTTTCACACATAATACATACATGTTTGTGCAGATACATATACACGTTTACGCACATACATATTCATGCAGATACGTACATATCAATTTATGCATATACATACATATACACACATACAAAAGCACATTCATATATATATATATATATATATATATATATATATATATATAGATATATATATAGATATATAGATATATATATAGATATATAGATATATATATATATATATATATATATATATATATATATACACACA
Source organism: Thysanoteuthis rhombus (assembly GCA_963457665.1). NCBI lineage: Eukaryota > Metazoa > Mollusca > Cephalopoda > Oegopsida > Thysanoteuthidae > Thysanoteuthis > Thysanoteuthis major. Next base: position 30,163,612 of record OY735231.1, on the reverse strand, counting down.
CAACCTTGATGGACCATAGGATGCAAACCCTTGGTTAAAAGGGTAAGAGTCTCCCATGTATACTTTGCACTTCATCTAAAAACTGTGAGTGAGTGTATGTATACATACGACAGTAATAATAGTCTCCTCAGAATGGTGACTTAAAATGTTACTTTTCCTACTCCCTGCTTATGACATCTGTTATGAAGCTATGAAGTCTAAAAATAAGAGGCACAAAGAATGTCATGCATCTGAGTAATTGGAAATTGTCCTTAGAATCAGCCTGACACTTTCTACAAGTGATATTTATAATCAGGAAATAAAAAAAGGCGGGGAGGGTGAAGCAAAAGAAAAAGAAAAAAAAGGAAGAACAATCTTTCTTATAACCTTCCGGTTTTTATTTGTATTCTCATTATCTTGGCAGAAAAAAAAAAAGAGGAAAATGTCTGGGTGATGTTTTTTTCCTTCAAGAAGGACTGACCGAATCATAAGTTTTGTTTTTTTCTTTCATATAAAGATTGTTAAATTTTTCCAGTTGAGAAGTCAGTTTAGTCTGTGGGTATTATTTTTTTTCTCTTGACTCTTAAATTCATTCAAGTAAAAAAAGAAAAAAAGTAGTTCAAGTACCTTCTGATTGAAGTTACCCCACTCTCACGTTTTGGTAAATTAAAAGTTTTTTTCCTTTAATTCAATTCACAAAAGAGTTCCATTTTTTTAATCCTTACTCAGTGAAGAGTTCCACAGCAGTTACAAGTAGTTCATGACTAAAAGAGTTAATCACCGAACAACAAGAAATCAAGCAGGTAAAATCTTTCATTGCAACTAAACCAATCTACTGATGCAACTTTCATGATCCATGAGGGTCAAGAATGCAGAAAATGTTATGGATCTTTTTCAATTAGCAGAAAGATGAAAGAGTTTTAAAAGAGAGAAAGAGGAGAACATGCAAGAAAACTTATTTTTTTAATGTCCATCATTGGACATTGACCTTCTCTACGATTCACCACAATTCTCTATCATGGGTGTCACGTAGCTTGTATTTTCTGAATTTGTCTAGTTCATCTCTTCATCTTGTATTCTGCCGGCCTCGGTTTCGCATGTGATCTCTGGGTATCCATGTTGTGAGTTGTGATGTCCATCAGTTATCTGCCATTCTTGCAACGTGACCAGCCTTTTGCCATTTAAGTTTTCTTATAGATTCTATAATGTCTCTGACTCCAGTTTTCTTTCTAATATACTGTGCTGTTTTGTGATCTCTCCATGTAAGGTTGAGCATGAGAGAATCATGCTTCTCAGTTTGTAGGTCTGTCTTTTGGTTAGGTTCCATGTTTAAGCTCCATAAATGATTATCGGGAAAATGCATTGGTTGTATACTCTTCTTTTTAGGATTATTAAGATGAAATAGGAAACATTCAAAAATTGAGTATCATCCAGATATCTTATGTGCAACTAATAGCGCCCATGCAATTTATTATGAACTAATTCCTCACTTGGTCTTTATTCACCAACAAGCCCCATACAATTATGCTTACGTTTGTATTTTCAAAAGATTTTCAAAGTTGTTAAGATAATTCATCAACATATCACAGGATACATAAACAGCTAGTTATTATTATATACACAGTTAATTCCAGTGAAAAAATTCAGATATATTTAGATTTCAATGAAATGATTGTTTTAGAAAATAATTTAGTGAATTCATTTCAATGGAAAAGACCATAGTATCTAACGATGGGTTGGAGATATTTTCATCAGCAAAATTGTCACCTCATGTGGAGGAGTCCATCGTTAAGAACAAAGATAAATAATCAACAATGATTTTATATAAGTAGATATCTGTTCATGCAGTAAATGTTCAAAGGAAATTTTAGAATTTGCTCACTTTCTATTGCTATTTTTACTATGTCACTAATCAATAGGAATAAATCTAAGTTTGGATGTATTTACTTGATAAATCATACTAACTTCATAAACAGCTACTATGTGGGTGTAGGTGTATATATATATATATGCCTATATATACATATATGACTACACATGATTATAAATTGCATTATACAGAAACTTGTTTGAAATGATCTCCCATCATTACACGGTTAATATATCACTTACCCCAGACAATGTAAATAGACTAAACAATTAAAGAAAGTGGGACTGCAGCAGGGATCGAACTTGCCATCGATAAGGTAACTGCTTAAACGTAGCGATGCTCTAACCATTGAGCTAAACAGCCTGAAGGTGCAAACCTATTGGTGGCAGGTTCGATTCCTACAGCAGCTCCATTTTCTCTAATTGTTTATTCTATTCAAGTTGTGTTGAGTGAATGACACATTAACTGTGTGATGACGAGAGATCATTTCAAATAAGTTTCTATATAATTCAACGCAATTTACAATCATTCTGTTGGATCATATATATCCATTCCATTATATATATATATATATATATATATGAACAAACATTTATTCTTGAACACACACCAAAGTCCAGATAAAAAAAATGTCCATCAGAAGACCAAGGAGGGAAAAAAAAAAAAAAATTCAATGATAGATTTTTTTCAGCCAAGAATCGTGTGTTCATAGACGTATTGAGACACAAGCTCAACATGCAAAACAAAAGATATAGTCGTTTTCAGTAAATCTACATTATTTGCAATAAAAACACGTGACATATGTTCTAAGATAGAATAAAATGAACAGAAGGAAGGAATCGTTTCTATAAGTCTAGATGTAAAACAGAACTTCCGTTTCAAAAACAAGTTTTCAATAAACAGAAAGGGAAAAACAGGAGTGAAAAAAATAGAAAATAATCCAAATAGTGTATGTTTGTATAAGTGAAATAAAAAAAATAAAAAAAAAATTCATACACAAGATATGCCATGAAATACGTTGAACTTTTTTCAAAACTAAAATACGCAAGCAGTCATTTTTTTGATTCGGAAAGTTGAAAAAAAAAAAAAAATCACAACAACCCTTGATTCGAGATTCAAGATTATTTATAAATATTTATAAATATACAGTTTTGCTGATTATGGAAATGAAATGGGACAGTTACCAATCTGTCCTATGCAGACTAACTCACAATAGCAAAATCCCAACACTATATACCAAGAAAAGGATCTCTTTCAGTACACATTCCAACTTTATCTCTATTTCTAAATTGTTTTACCTGGCTCTTCATCTTAAAAGCTCCAGAACAGTGATTCTCAACCAGAAGGTACTTATCTGCCAGGGGAAGAATTTTGAATCTAAGGGGAGGACAAATAGGGAAGGGATAAATTGTTGATAACTACCATGAAGCAATGATGATGAAAAGAATTACTAGATGATAATACAAGAAAGGGGAGGATCTGAGGGAACCTGGAATCAAGAGAAGGAATGTGACCTAGGGTTAAGAGAGGAGGAATGTGACCTGTGGTCTCAAAGTGAAGAATGTGACCTGGGACTGAAAGCTATTGCTCTAGAAAAATGAATTCACAATTTTTAGGTTTGTAAATGAAAGCTAGAAAGGTGTGGTGTTTGTGGATAAAAAGGATGTTCTTAAACATTAGATGAATTTGTCTGAATTTTCTAGATGAAGGACGGCATCGGGTTGCAACAAAATAAATGGCTGTTTTTGCATTGCATTTGTGCGATCTCTTCTCTCACATGGTTCCCTTCTGTCTATGTCTGTGTTAATGGGAATTTGAATAGACCACTCTCCCATAACTAATTTAAGACCCAGGCAATTGTTACATGGGAAAAATCTGCAATACCCACTGCCTCTTTTTTTCGTATGCATACATCTATATATCATTTTGAAGCTCAGCATCTTTTTCAGGGGCTACCTGAATTTTTTTGATTACTTATTTAGTGTTTTAGGATTATTTAATCCTAAAAAGAAGAGTATACAACCAATGCATCCTCCTGATAGTCACCTATGGAGCTGAAACATGGAACCTAACCAAGAGACAGACCCACAAACTGAGAACCATGCAACGTACACAGGAGAAAACCACGCTCAACCTCACATAGAGAGATCACAAGACAGCACAGTAAGAAAACGGGAGTCCGAGACATCATAGAATCTATTAGAAATCTCAAATGGCATTAGCCTGGTCATGTTGCAAAAATAGCAGATAACTGATGGACATCACAACCTACGACATGGATACCTAGAGATCAAATGCAAAACCGAGGCTGGCAGAATACAAGATGGAGAGATAAACCAGACAAATCTAGAAAATACTGGCTCCGCGATACCCCTGATAGAGAAATGTGGCGGATCCTGGGGATGTCAAATGACAGACGATAAAAGACATGATGACGATTGTTTTTTTATAAGGCATTAAAGCAAAGACGAATACATGGCTAATTTCTGTGTCATTATGCTTTAGGAGTTCAAACTAAGCCATTGCACTCTCAAAGCCATCACAAGATCAACAGAGCTTGAGAATGGGACTCATACTCAGAATGAACTGAGTCATTGGTTCTGGAAATTGGCTTATGGTAATGGTTATCTCCGGTCATGGTCACAAGCTGCCACTCAACAATGAAGAATTGAGAGCAGCTGTAGAGGTTCATTGAGAGACAAAAACCCAGGCATTGGCAGCAAAGCCGGAGATGGCCCATACAACAGTCGGCTGACATCTGGAGCAAAGTGAAGAGAATGCAGAAGTGATTTGACTGGTGATCAGTAGTTTGCGTGGTTTAACAATAACAATTACATCGTTCCTTCAAGAAATGACCCTTTTCTTGATCATGCGCTTTCTGTTGACGAAAAGTGATTTCTGTATGGTGATCAAAAATGTGGTTTACTTTTGGTTGACAAACTTGCTCCCAGCTAAACTTACCTTAGACCAAATCTTCACCCCCCACAAAAATCTTCCTGATCCTTTAGTGATACTGTAATGGAGTAATCAATCACAGCCTCTTGCACCCTGGTTAGACCATCACGACTGTCTCGTCTAGATTTGGAACTGATGCATCTAACCTGGTGAATAGAAAGACCTCATGCTCCACAAACCACCCCAAAAAAGCTAATACATTAGGCAACCTCCATATTCACAAGACCTGTCCCCTAACGATTACCATTTTCCCCGGGCCTTAGATGCATATATGCATCAGTATGTGTACACAAACATGAACCAACACTAGAATACTGTTTGGAAATTTGCTGACCCCCATGACCCCAGTTTTCATTGTGATGGAATAATTTTACAGCTGAATCGCTGGCGACATTGTGTCGATTCTAATGACACTTACTTTGACTAATAAAATTGTGATGGAGCTGAGATGAGATATTTTAAATTTTGCGGTTCAAAACGGCCATTCATTTTGTTCCAACCTGGTAATTTTTTTTTTTTTTAAATTGTTCATTTGGTTCGATTTTTCAAACCAGACGCCTATTCTCAATTTCTGATATCCAAGCTGCTTTTTCTCAACAGCTGTAAAATAACAACCTGAGAGTTGCGACAAAAATGCAACAGGAATAAGATGAAAGAGACACTAGTCATTTATAATTTTTTTCCTTCATCTTTTTTTTTGTTGCTTTTTATGGTAACACTCAGGTTGTTTTTATACTTTACGACCCGTCAGGCAAGCGCTGAGCAATGTGGATCAAAAAGATAAAGGATAAGTTTCGGATGAATCTTATCCTTGGGAGCATGTCTGACTGGGACGGCTCCTTGAAGCAGAAAGGGGCAGTCCAAGTCAGACAGGTTTTAACGGTCATAGAGTACAAAAACAACCCAGGCGCTGCAATAAAAAAAAACAAAAATGAGATGAAAGAAAAACCAGTATATAATAAAAAAAAGAGAAAAATAAAAAAGAATCAATATTAAGAGATGAATTTATGATTACACCAATTCTAAATTTTGGAAAGTGAGGGGGAAAAAAAAAAAAAAATTGTGGTGAATCTTGTCTAGGTTGGTAACCAGTCTAGGAGATGAACAACTCTGAATTCAAACCCAGGGGGTGGTATAACTTTTTGGAAACTGACAATGGACAGAATAGTGAACATGTTCCAGAAATGATCAGTCAACAGAGGCTTCGGTGAAGCTCCAATAGGCCTAGAAAGCTTGAAGTAAAAGAGAATAACAAAGATAGGGATGAAATAATGCAACTGCCATCAACACCTCCCTATAGCACCTTGCATACAAGCGGAAGAATAAAAAAACAAACAAAAAAAACACACACACAACAAGGAACTAACACTTAGATCACTAAAGATTCAAAATAAAACTAACCCACAACTATATATACTGATGGCACCTTACCGTTAACTGACGACCTTAAGGAATGCACTTCTCTTTAAATCAATGGGAGATGAATCCCTTTACCTGAAAATTCAATCAAACCAATTATAACTGGAATCATCAGGAGAATAATTGGTTACAGCTCAGCTTTGTCTCATACAAGGCTACATGTGTGAGACCCAGTGAGGATTGAATTCAGTCCAATACTTATGGTTATGATATACAAATACCCAGAGACAACAGTATTGGCAAATAGACTTGGAATTTCTGCTGAGCTTGCCTCTGTTCACTTCACACAAGAGCCCTTCGAAGAAAGCATGAATCCACTCATCCCTGCACTGTCCTATCACCAGATATCTTGATAAAATGTCTTTGTTACTATCATGTCACAATGACTGTAGAAGACAGTGGATATATAACAAGCACTTAGGCCAACCACTCCCATATCTTACAGGACCAGATCATAGCAGTTATCATGTGAAAATTAAAAGAAATAAAAAAGTGCGGAGGAGAAGAAAAAGTAAACCTTATTATAAAAAAAATTCTTCAACTAATAACTTCTTTGTTCTGTATGCCACTCTCCATTCCACCAATCCCAACATTTAGTCAGCTTTTCGTTTGTTAACACCTATTACTAATTAATGATGATACCAATTATCATATTAGTCATACGGTCACTATTTAGTTTTGACTTGATTTTTGTACATGAGAACAAGGATGGATGACAATGACCAGAATGAAATCCAGTGCCGTCATGCATGAATAACAGTGACGCACGCAAGAACTGATAACCAATTCACTCCCATTTCTGAAGACCAACCCAGGTCGACTTGTTTTGCTAAAGTTAGCAAATCCCATTTAATGGGAATATCAGTAAAAGAGTTGAAATGCGACACATAGTTTTGGAGTAATATTGTAGGGTGAAATGAAATCTGTTTTGTTTACTTTTTGTATTTTAATGAAGCAAGGGAGTTTGACCTTAGCACAGCCAAGCCTGTTTATTTATTCTATTATTTATTTGTTTGTTTCACAAATTTGCATGTTCAGACCAGCTGGTGGTCTTTGTAGAGGATCAAGTGACAGCAATTTTCCAGAACCTTCTTTGGTCTTGCCAACCTGGATACTGCCACGGTCTATCACTTCTTTTATTGTAAAAGAATGTTATTATAGACCGTCAAGCAAAACTGACAACATAGGCGTCTTCAGTTTTCCACCTGGTCAGGCTCGCTGGCTACGTATGCATGAAGCGTACAGTCGTACCAATAGGCTAGAATGTCGAAGATTTAAACATTTTACTGATTATATCTTGAAATTCAGACATCTAAAGTGATCACTGCCCAATATAAGGCGAGAGAAGTAACTTTTTCATTCATCACCAGGGCACCCCAATATAGCATGCTGACAAAAGACGATGGTCACGTGACGGTTTCTATTGAATGACTAACCAGAAATGTTATTTTTATGTATTTTATCATTTATTATTCGTTTAATACTTCTGCATGTTTAGAGACCAGCTGGTGGTTGTCGCTGGAGATCGGGTGACAGCAAGTTTCCAGCACCTTCTTCAGTCTTACCCACCCCGACACTGCTATGGTCTATTAATCCTAAGATTTGTTTATTATCATATTGTTGTACTACTTACTACAGGAGTAAACACTCAAAAAGCGGAACGGATGTTGGGATTGGCGAAATAGAGAGAAGCATTAACGAAGAAGTACCAAAATTTAGGTACGAAATAAAGTTTAGAATCGTTATAGAAGAAAAAGAAAAAAAAAATATTGTACCAAACTGACTTTTTCTACAAATGATCACGACAAGAAGATTGTAAATACGCCTCAAGTCTCCGATTGACCCACTCATTCCATTGAGGTATTTAGAGGAATTCCTTACTCCATTACCACGGCATCTCGTCTTGAAATGAATGGATCGAATTTGCCGAGACTAAAACAATGAATCAAACCAAAGGGGGGGGGGACAAAAATCAGGGACGGATCCAGTATTTTGAGCAAGGTTAGGGAACAAAGATTTCGAACAGGGTGGTGTCCAAATGAAAAAAAAATTGCAAAAAGAAAAATACGTCAAATAGAAAACATTTCAAATATCGAAAAAAAAAAAAAAAAAGAAAAAAAGTGATCCAGCCGGCATTTTTCATTTATATTTGTGTCATTTGAATACGGGAAAAAAAAGAAGAAAAAAGCAGAAGTAAAAACGAACAAAAAACTCATTAAAAATTGAAGGAATTTACACAGAACCTAAAAACAAAAATATAAAGAATAAAAATCATACATTTTTGTTTTCAAAGTTTACTTAAGGTTACTTGTGGAATGAATGTTATTTTTTTTCAATTTTTTTTTTTTTAATTATAGTTTTGATTGAGCTTCGCCCGAGCAAGAATGGGGCCAGGACCCCTCCCTCCGAATCCGCCCTTGACAATTTAAAAAACAAAAAATTAAAAAAAAAATCCAAAAAACAGAAAAAATGAAATCGTCGATTACCTACCAGAAAACAATTCGCTTTTCAGGTAAATCCCGTGTTTACAAACAATAGACGAAAAGTAATTCTCCAAAAAGGGGGGAAAAAAAAATAAGTCCGGCGCCAGTGAATCCTGTACGCACGTTGGTCTTCCTTTCCGTTTCTACTTGAGAAGCATTTCTGCACTCTTAGTCGAAATTGACAGTCCATATCTTTATAATAGACATGGTCGGTTTTAGGCGCACGTGTGTGAGTTCGTTACGGGCACGTGTTACGTTAGAGATACATACATATATATATATATATATATGTATGTATGTATGTATGTATGTATGAAAGAGCGGACGAAGACCTTCTGTCAGTCGGTCAATGTCCCCCCACCGCAGGAGAAATTCGGGTAGAAAACCTATGAATGAACGAACGAACGAGATAGTCAGCCGGCGATAGCAACAGTATCAGTAATGAAGAGCCTGAATAGTTAGAAAGCCTGAAACGGAGATATCACACCGTCAGGAGAGAGAGGGGAGAGTCAATTATGACGATGCATTATAAAGGCGGCAGGAGGTGATAGATTCGTGGGGAGAATGTCGCACGGCGGAGGGGGTAGACGAAAAAGCCGGCTTCATGACAGCCCTGGATTGCAAACGGCACGAGACAGCAGCAGTATTCGTCAGTGCCAGGAATTGTAGCTGAGGTATGAAATTGATGATGCCACCACTACTACACGACCAGATAGAGGTATTTTTATCTTTCATTTTTTTTATAATTTTATATGACTAAGGATCACTTGAACATCCTCCCCCGCCCTGTACTGGCTCAGGGAAGGGGGGAGGGATCTTCAACTGATCCGTTTCAGCGGGGGTGGAAGGTGGGGGGAGAAGAATCTTCAAGTGATTCCTTTCATCACGATGGAATGGGTAAGGAAAAGGCTCTAGTCCAGAATTAAGGAGATGTAAGGTTATAAGCAAGACTTTTCTTTGAAGGAATACCCAAAATAATCTAGGTGGCGTGACAGATTTGCCATTATTAAAAAAAAGAAAAAGAAAAAGTATCCAACCATACGAGTGAACGATATCTCCTTCAACTTGGACATTATATATAAATAAAGCGTTCAAAAAATTCTGTAGGTCTGAACTATATCTTCAACTTTATTAGAATGAATTAATTCGTATGCCTTTCCCCCATTTCCTTAATTACGATGGTTTGTAATTAAATATCCTGCCTAGCGGGGGGGGAGGGGGGATGTTCAATCGACAAAACCAAGTAGGAATGGTCAATTCAATTTTTGATGTCTTTTTGAAAAACTGGTTGACTGTCATTCATGTGTTTTTTCGTACTCAAAAGGGAAAAAGTTGACCAAACAATTAAAAAGTATTCCCTATCCATCATTTTAACCAAACTTGTATAAATAAATGAAAGAACAATGACTACACACCCACGCGTGTGTGTGTATATATATATATATATATATATATATATATATATATATATATATATATATATGAATCTATATGTTATTGAGAAATGGATATATGATCCAACAGAATGATTATAAATTGCATTATACCATAGTGAAAAGCGGTTGCGGGTTTGATTCCTGCAGCAGTAGCGGTAATTTTCTTTAATTGTTTATTCTATTTACGTTGTCTAGGCCAAATGATGGATTCACTATGAAATAGCAGATCATTTCAAATAAGGATTCAATATAGTATAACACAATTCATTATCATTTATTCATACATCTATCTATCTATCTATCTATCTATATATATATATATATATATATATATATATATATATATATATATATATATATATATATATATATATATATAAATTGTATATTCAATTCACCTTGTCTAAATTGAGTGACATATTAACTGTGCAATCACGGTAGATCATTTCAAGTAAGTCTCCACATGATATACTGCAATTTGAAATTCATTATATAAATGTATTAAATGTGTGTGTACGTGTAAATTAAAAAAGAGAGTTTAGGAACTTAATTTTTACTCGGACCAAATTATTTACACTCATTGCTGTCAAGTTGTTGGATACTGATATCCATTACTTATCATACTGTCATCACGGGAACAATAATATACCTAGTAATTCAAGTAGTCCTGAGACTTACAGATTACCAAAACAAAACTGGTTACTGATAAGACAAATGAGGTGAGAGTGCTCATCACAAGGTTCCTGGTAGCTCAAGCGGTTAGAGCAGACCTTGGCTGTATAAGCACATATGTGACCAAGGGTGTGGGTTCAAATCCCACTGGGGTCCACTCCTGTATTTACTGATAGTCATTGTTTCACTCACTGCGGTAAGTAATTTGATAATCAGGAACTACCTTCATTTGAATTCTATCAGATGATTTGGTTCAAGATAACAAAAAGATAAAACTTCCTACTGTGTGAGTGTCCATTGTTTCAAACAGTGGGTAGAAAAATTCTTTTATCAGCCAAATTGTTATCCTCAAATGGGAGAATCCATGGTTATAGACAAAGAAACAAGAAGATCACCCTGTTCATTACATAAGTAGAATATCTACATGAAGGATGAAGATAACTCTGGAAAACATGTTTGCAGCGAATCAATGTTTTACAAACAAGATTCTGTGATTCTGATTCTGTGAATATTTCAATGTTTATTCACATCATCCTCAGAAGGGCAACAGAACAAAATTATCAACAATTCTTTCTTCAAGTATTGATCACCTAAAAACTTGTTTTTCTGACCATTCTGTATGATATGGTTGGACTATTCTCCTTGTCTACCCTCCAGCCTTTATTGAGTGTTCCTGATTCTAGAATATAGAACCATTTTCTATGACGCATGTCTGTTCTGGACTAGACACGCCTAATCCACTTTTTCTATATAAATTCCTATACTTTGGTATTGCCTTTCGGTGTCAAATTCCAAGATGCTCCCTTTTTTTTTTTTAGGTGATCTGTTTACTTTTCCAGAAATGGCTTTTGATAAGAGGTTCCTAGATGCTATTTATAACGGTGCTTGGTTGGCTAATTGGTTCAACAGAACAATGTATGCGTGCAGCCTCCTTCAGGTGTTCTATACACCAATTCTTCTCCCTCAATGATTTCAAGTTATCTTCATCCTTTAGGCTTTCAAATTTGTGCAAGATTTTTGCTGATCAAATATTGATAACCTGCGAGCATGATTTTCAGCCAATCTATTCTTTCTAAGATACACTATCTATTTGGAAGGAAAGGATTTCTTTTCCTTCAGGTAGTGTCTGCCAACCGTTTTCAACAGTAAAATCAGGAGAACAGGTCTGGTTAGGTTAATCAGTCAATAGAAACTGTCATGTGACCAACATCTTTTGGCAGCATGTCATATCTGGGGTGATCTATCAAAAATTTGGGAAAGGGGTGATCAATGAATAAGTTCCTTTCCACACCTTTTGTTCAGCACTAAAAAATCTGAATTTTCATTAAACAAAAATAACGAAGTGGTGGTTTTTTACCTTTACTAAAATATCTACACCATGACTAGGGATAATGATATCTACATTTGGAACAAAAGTGTCGATATATGAATGGGTTTTTGCAATGACTCATATGTTTTTCATATCATACAGTAGGTATGAACAATATGAACAGAATTTTCACCGCAAAATCGACACATGAAAAATTAAAAATCTGGCAAAAAAAAAGATTTTAATAAAATTTTCAATACTTATCTATTAAAGGACAATTTTGAAGAAGGAAAAAAAAGAATTTTTTCCTATACAATTCCTATCCCATCCTTTGATATTTTCATGATTTATCTTATTTATACATTGATATTTTCATTGATTTTCTCACTTGTGACAGATGAATCCCTAGAGATATCAATTATGTTTACTTTTTCTTAGAAAAGTGCTCAGGAACTGCTTGAATTGGGTTTCATTGATAAAAAGGATGAAAAAATCTTTCTTTTTGTTACAAATATTGATGAAAAGAATTTCTCAGATAAATCATTATTGAACAAAATACAGAGAGAAAAAAATATTCTATTTAGATTTCCTGTCTTTTTGATTCCCCAAGTAAGACTCCCAGTTAGAGCAATTCTCGGGGCACTATCATAAAAAAAGGTAAACATAATTAATATCTCAAAGAATTTATCTTTAGACGTGTAAAAATCACTGAAAATAGCAATGTATAGATAAAAATAAATCATCAAAATGGTAAGAATCATACAGAAAAAAAAACTTATCTGGTATTTGGAACAAAAAGTTATTTTTTTTAAAGAATTTGTCCTTTAATAGATAGGTATCAAAAATTTCAATAAATTGCATCCATATTGTCCATACCTACAATACAGAATGGTTGGGAAAATATCAAAAAAAAAAAAAGATCTTTCCTAGAGGTCAAAAGTAAATGGTTGAATTTTCTGCACCTTAGTGGTACAGCCTGTACGCATGATATATACATATATAACTAACCAGACTAAAGACTGAAAAGAACCTATGTTGACAGTTTTAGTTGATAGTTTCTTAAAAAAAAAAAAAAAAAAAGTACATTTTCACTGGCTCTGCAATGCCCATGATAAAGAGGTCTGGCGAAACTTGGAAAAGGTCTACATCCAACAACTGACACTTACGGACTGATGATGATGATGATGATGATGATGATGATGTGTACACAATGGCCAAACAGCATTGAAAAATTTACCCAGTGTTTTACGCGACAAAGGTTACTTTCTTTTTTATGGGCTGATCACCCTAGACCCTAGGGACAGTAATCTGAACTCTTGTATATGATCTCTGAGTGAAGTGTCTAAATCATTCTTAGTATAAATAGTGAATGAACAAAAGTATCATAAATGATAAAAAAATATACAAGCAATTACAAAAAATTCACTTTCATACCAGCATATTCATTCCTGACATAGATATTGTTATCATTGGTCATGATATAGATATTCTAGTGGAGGTAAAAACCACTACTTGGTCAGAAGACTGAATTGTAGGACTGAAGTATTTTTCAATAGGTTGGGTGTAAACTTACACTATCTCTGTATCATGTGAAAGAAAGAAATGCAGACGATTGGAATGTTGTTTAGCCATCTATAAAATATCAGGGTGAGGTATGTGGCAGTGCTAGACCCATACCCATCTACCCGACTTTACGTGAGCCATGACGACTGCAGTTTTTTGTTTTTTTTGTATGTCAAAGTAACTTTCACTTGGACTGCCTTGCAATTCATCAACAGAGGGGGGGGGAGAAGTGAATTCGTGCCTTTCCCAAGGGTGTGTAACTCAGTCCACAAATTCACTGAATAGAAATTAGTCCATATATATATACATATATATATATATATATATATATATATATATTATTCAGGGGAGGTAATTATACATGGATCCACCTCATAATGTAACCGCTTCTTTCTTAACCTATGACCACAAAATTTCACTGAAATTCATTCGGAACTTTTGGATATATCATGTAGAAGGACTTACAGATGCACACGGCGCATACATGAACTTATCCTGACGTCATTGGCTATCGCAAACTAGAATGCAGCTGACAAAGTGACCTAGAGTGACGAAAGGTAAAAGCGTATAAAAGTTTCTTCAACTATAACTTCCGTACATTTAAATTATAGAATATTTGATCTAAATCCACCCACTTCATAAAATACTGTAACCCCCACCAAAAAAAAAAAACTGAAATGATATATATTTAAGCTCCTTAATATTGACTCGAGTGGGCTAAACAGCAGTTTGGAATTAATATGAAGATTAATAACAGGTCTGCTTAGTCGCTCCATAGAAACCGTCATGTGACCAATGCATTTTGGCAGCATACAATGTTGGGGGTGATCAATTAAAAGATTTAAAAAAGATGATGATCAATTATCAAGTGACTTCTCTCGCTTTTTTTGGGCAGCGATCACCGAAAAAGCCCGAATTTTTAAAAAACAAGCATGAATGCTGCTGGACACAAACTAAGGGATCAATTTAGGAAAAACTTATATTGCGAATTGAATACCCTACGGAAAAACTGTTGGGAGGTGATTTCAAACAAAACAAACAACGTTTTTTTCTAAGTATATAAGGAGTACATATTTAAATTTTCAGCCCTCTAGTTCCATTGGTGTAGCCTATAAGCGTCATACATACATATCCATCCAGTCAGTCAGGCAGGCAGGCAGGCTTAAAAACTGAAAAAACCTATGTTGACAGTTTTGGCAGATGGTGTCTGATAATCTCTCAGTTATTGATACTTTTTGGGCGTAGCAAGTTTTATATAAATAAGACTAATGAGAAATAAGAGAAACATGCTTTTAATTAAGTGTAGAATGGATGATTTCAATTAGTGTTGACTCACTTTTACTTAGAGAAGGGGTTTTCAAACTTTTTTGATCGCAACCCAGTTTAATTTTTATGCAATAACGTCATAACCAACTGATATACTATGCACAAGTGCACAGTACGAACAACCCCGTTTTCCAAAATATAATATAACACTAGTGACATAGCTAGGTTCGCCCGAGACCTGTCCCCTGTGTATTTTTCAAAATTTATTTTTCCAATTTTTTTTTTCTAGATTATTTTACGACAATTTACAACTATTTATTCATACACAATTTCTTTATTTGTTTGATACATACATATATACATATATACATACATACATACATACAACCATGTCAAGGCTACTATTACTGTTAGGATTTTTTAGTTTAATAAATTGATGACAATGGTAATAAGATTATTAGACATATTCATTGTTCAAATTTTGATTATTTTCATGGTCACCAATATTTTTCTAACTTACTCTCTATCTATTTATTCATTGTGAATCTATGACCCAGTCGGCAGGACATTGCAACCCAGTAATGTGTCGGAACCTGTACTTTGAAGAACGCCAACTTAGAACAATGTTTAGAGTGATGTTGGTGGTACTGTTGTAAGGCAGTATTCACAGTGAATACCAAAGAGGGAGCTGGAGATTTGAAGAGAATTACAGTCACTTATTCTCACCGTAAACCAACAAACACTACTGGTACAAAAACTCAAAAGTACAAAAAAAAAGTTCTTATAAAAGTACTCAAGTAATAAAAATGGATATGAGCTGGGCACATAGCGAGAAGAATGGACAACAGATGGAGCAAAAAGCTAACCAATTGGTGCCCTTGGGACAGTAAACACAGTAGGCAAGGACCATACACAAGATGGAGAGACGAGATAGAAAAGTTTACTGGTAAGGCATGGCAGAGATTAGCGTAATCACGCTTTTAATGGAAAGAGATGGACAAGGCCTTTATCCAGCAGTGGACTTATAACAGCTGCTGATGATGAAACTATTATTCTGCTTCTTTTTATGTATGACCATTATGCTTTCTGGTTATTATCAATTCTCCTTATATCATTCATCCTTTCTCTTCTCTCTCATGTAACCTGGCAATAAAATGAACAAGGGTAAGAATGAAAGAGAGTGCTTAGCCTTGAATGGGAGCAAAAAGAATCAACTTTCACTATAACTATTCATTATTCCTTCTCACAAGTCAAAAGCCTAAAACTTGGGTTATAATAGTAGTAGACCACAGGAAAATACACAGATAGCAAAAGTAATCATTTATAATAACAGATATATTATAGGTATGGACAGAATTTCATGGAATATCTGTATCATAACCAATGATAATGATATTTTTGTTTGGAATAAATATGCTGATGTGTGAATGAATTTTCATAATAACTTGTACATTTTTCATATACAGTAGGTACGAACAATATAAAACAGAATTTTCACCAGAAAAATCGACACCTGAGAAATTTTAAAATCTGGCAAAATCAGATTTCATTCCAAATATTGCAAAAGATTTTTTTCTTTTCTCCATATGATTCCTACCCCACCCTTTAATGTTTGGATGATCTATTTTATATATTCATCGATGTTTTCATTGATTTTTTTCACTCATTTGACAGGTAAATCCCTTGAGATGTTATGTTTACCTGTTTTTTGAAAAGCGCTCAGGAACTGATCGAACTGAGTTACATTGATAAATATGAAAAAAAAATCTATTTTTTTTTTTTCAGTAAAATTTTTTTCCCCCAAAATCAAAAGCCTAAATTACAATTAATTAAATAAAACAAGAAAAAATTGTGGAGAAGAAAAATATATTACTTAATTTTTCCGTTTTTTCAATTTCTAATCTAAGGCTACCAATCAGAGCAATAGCAGAGCGTTTTTCTAAAAAAAAAAATAAAAGGGAAAAATAATCAATATCTTGAATGATTCATCTGTTCCATCATCATCAGTTGATTAGCATCCGTGGTTGGACATGGACTCTTCCCAAGAATCGCCAGACCTCTATCTATCATGGACATTGCGGAGCCAGTACTTTCTGAATCTATCTAGCTTGTCATGCCATCTTCCTTTCTGTTTGCCACAAATGTGTTAAAATCAATGAAAACAACAATGTATACATATGTTTCTTACCATTTTGATGATTTATCTTATGAAAGAAAAAATTATTTTTTTCCAATATTTGGAATGAAAAACCATTTCTCTAAAAATTCATCCTTTAATAAATAAGTATCAAAAATTTTATAAAAATTGAATGATATAATTTTTGCCAGTTTTTAAAAATTCGTCAGTGAGATTGCGTCCATATCATGTCAGTTTTGGTTTCCTTTGCATCTCATTATAGATAATATAGATACATTCAATTGGAAATAAATTACTGAAACAAAATTATATACTTTAATTGCAGAAATATATATGCTAAAATAATGATAGTTCTTTCACAATTAGCAATAAGATTGTAATAGAAGAGAAAAAAATATTCTAGTTATTATTACAATCATCCTGAATCAATTCTTTCAAAAAAAGCTCTAATGCTAAAACTCTAAAGGTGTGGACTATAAGACAGTGTGAGATCACATTTGAGATTTGAAAGTCAGCTTTTGACAACTACAACATCATAACTAAATCAGGACAATCTTGGAAGTTACTGAGAAAGCTTTTCATTGGCTCCAGTTGAAGAGGGGCTGATGAGTGGTGTAATGCGCTATCTGGGCCCTAGTCGACTGTCGTAATACATGAAATGTATCTCTCAATTGAAAAAAAAAAAAAATCCTGGATTTGTCCCAGAACTTAATCAATTCTTCCTTAGACCATTGCTGCTAATTGACTTTGAAATTCATAGAGAAGTTTTGGGGATATTGTGCTGACAGAGAGAGAGAGACAGAGACAGAGAAACATGAGTGAATACATATACCTCTTCCAACTTTGTTGGCAGAGATGATATGGTTCCTAAACCCCCTGAACTCCAAAGCATGCAAAGGCAAGAAATGCACACATATGCACAAAAAATATATTCTTATTTAAATCTGAATCAGATGTGGTAAAATCTATGTAAAGATTGGGTGACACATTCCCTGGCCCCAGGGTTGCTTCTGATTATGAGGGAGCAAAAAAATGGATAAATAAAATAAAGAACTGGCAGAGAACAGTCTTGAAGCAATGGAGTTTTTTTACCCTGCAATTTTTTTTTTCCTTTTTGTTCCTCCCTGCCAAAAAAATGTAGAAGCAAGGTACAAAAATGTGTAACCAAATTTGCAGAAAAACAGTATTATCACATTTTCAATAAATTATTGATTTCTTTCCTTTGTTTCTTTCCATTTTTATATATATTGTTATTTCAACATCATCCCGCGTTTTTATACGGTATTTTTGCTAAATTCATCAAAAAACATCTTTTGCAAGCAGTTCATCAATGAATGAAACTCAAAAGACTGTGCAGCAGTTTCTCCACAATGTAAATACATACAAGCTGTTAATGAAAGACGAAAAAAGAACAAAAACATAATTATAAAAAAAGTAGTGAACATTAGTAGACAAAGTTCAATATTATCGAGTTAAACTGGTCAATAATCACACAAAAAATTAGTTGTTTTTTTTAAAATTCCAGTGAATCATTCATTATCTTTTTTTTTTTTTCTCTAAATCAATTCCAAGTTCATTCGAGTTTTAACACTGCAATAATGCAAGGCTATCATTATTGCTAGGCATTATGGGAAGAGTTTAGACAAGTGGTTCAAATGGAAATATCTGCTGATAGATGTACTTTTCATCAAACTTTGACAGTAGCAGTAGATTAGGTTAATAGATGATTTAGTTGATTTCTTACATTGATCTTGGTCATTTATAGATTAGTAGATGTGTATAGAACTCCAAATAGCAACTTTGCTATTTCAGCATTTTTATTCATAAATCTTCCAAGGTTAACAGAAGAAAAAAATAATACAAAAAAATATAACAAAGAACTCAGATGAAGTACCTGATATTTCAACATGTCTTGTCATAGAAAACAGACGGAAATGAGGGGGATGAGAAAAGAAATGAGGGGGGAAGAAAAAAGAAATGAGGGGGAGAGAAAGGAAGAAAATGAGGGGGAGAGAAAGGAAGAAAATGAGGGGGAGAGAAAGGAAGAAAATGAGGGGGAGAGAAAGGAAGAAAATGAGGGGGAGAGAAAGGAAGAAAATGAGGGGGAGAGAAAGGAAGAAAATGAGGGGGAGAGAAAGGAAGAAAATGAGGGGGAGAGAAAGGAAGAAAATGAGGGGGAGAAAAAGGAAAAAAATGAGGGGGAGAGAAAGGAAGAAAATGAGGGGGAGAGAAAGGAAGAAAATGAGGGGGAGAGAAAGGAAGAAAATGAGTGAGGGAGAAAGGAAAAATTGAGAGAGAATGAAAGAAAGAAGCAACAAAAGAATGAAAATCAATGTGACTAAAACAAAAGACGAAAAAAGAAACACAGAATAAGAGAGAAGAAAAAAATGCTGACAAAAAAGTAAGAAAAAGATTTGGGGGGAAAAAAAAAAGAAAGAACCAAACACCCCAAAACATTCCCTGTTTTACGCACCCAGTATTCATTCACTTGTTAAATCTAATGGTGTTTTGTTCCCAACCATTCGAGATGTTGCCAAGGTTTTTTATTTCCAACAGCATATCACAAACAGAAAATCATAATCAAGAAGAACTCAGAAAACACCAAATTACTGCTAGAAATAGTAGATTTTTATGTCACCCAAAACACACTGTCAGAGTATCTGAATCGTTGCAATATTTTCCATCCTGTTTTTCAACAATGGCTCAATTAGAACCGAAATTCCGCAGTTGCCATCAAAAAGGGACAAGCATTTTATGGACAAATAGCTTTCACTTGGTACACCGAATTATCAGAATTACCGAAAGGCATAGATTGCTATGGAGACAAGACTAAGGATATGACGTAATATTATTGAAATGGGAAGCGGCATATCTGTAAGATCATTGAAATCGGTTGCTTCTGAAAGAGAGTGCAATTCGACCTCACATTCGGTCAGCTATGGTTATCCGACCGATAAGTCATTCAACTCTACGTCCATTTCTTACAGCTACGAAGAATTGATATCTTGTGATAAATGGAAGATGGACAATAGATATCCAAGATGCTATTTTGTTCAAAAGATGCAGGCTTTTAACTTACTTCATAGGATCTCCACTTTGATCAATATCCTCAAGAAATTCTTAGCGAAAAAGAAAAAAATTTTTGCAAAGGTACCTGGTGATGGGACAGGGTGCAGGGAGAAGTGGATACATGCCTTTACGAAGGGCATTACTGCTAAGGGAATATAAACAGCCTCAGTTGAAATTCAACTGTGCTGGTAATCCTAACGCTACCTTGGACCACCAGGGCTTCTTTGAGGAAATTTATAAGGCAGTGTGAAGCTGCTTTTGTCCCTCCTCAACCCTAAACAAACACCCACGTCTTTTAGCCATCCTCTTTTTATCAGCGATAACTTTTTAGCACGCCATACTATATTCACTCGCTGGTAAAACAAAAGTCAACCTATTTTGTTAATGGATGTATTGTTTCGATTTGGTAAGTTCAAGTCTCAGGCTCTGTTTAACTTTCTCAGGATCCCTTTGGCCCTCTGGGCCCTGGTGCAATGCACCCTTTCTCAGAAGCCCCACAAAATGCCTCCACTCCAAATGTATACACATTTTCTTTGATGAAAGTAGCTATAGTCATTACATGAAAGTTAACTAAACCTTTTATTAACAAAGAATAAATGTTACAATTTAACATCAATTGACATTTAAAGAGTTTTTCGGACGACTGAACTCCTTTTCATTGTTTGTGTTGTTAGCACGACATTTCAGACGATCCATTATTCAGGTGAACTATTTGAATGTGAATGTGGTAAACAGAAATCAACGTAACTCCTAGAATTGCGATAAGGCTGAAATTGTATAACCCTGTTTATCAGTCCATAACTCTGTACGGCTCTTATTTCAAAGCATTTTGAAAACTTGAAGCAATATTTAAACATAAATATCAGAAGCTTTTCTTTCTAGACTTTATTACAACTGTTCTATTCAGTCACTTAATAGAAACAGTCACATAACCACTGTCTTTTGGTAGCACGCTGTGTCGGGGGTGATCAATTTAGAAATTGGAAAAAGAGGGTCATTAATGAACAAGTTACTTCTCTCACCTATTTGGGGGCAGTGATCACTAAAAAACAGTCAGAATTTTAAAAAACAAAATTAAACGAGCATGCATGCTGTTGGATATAAACTAAGGGATTAATTCAGCATAAACTTACATTCTAAATTGACCCCCCCCCCAAAAAACCTATTTACAGGGGAATTTTTAAAAAATTAGAAAAACTGTTTTTTCAAGACATAATGAGTATATGCCTGAATTTTCAGCCCTCAAGCTCTACCAGTTGGCCCTGTATGCATGATGTATACACAGCCAGTCAGACTACCTGAAGAAACCTACGTTGATGTTGACAGTTTTGGTTGACATTTTCTAACATCTAATGTTTTTCTTTCGAAAATTTATTACAATATTTATTCTTTTTCAACAAAACATTCAATTAATCTCAAGTTGATTCTTTTGAATGCTATTGACTAAGTGTGAATACATATATTTTTGGGAACACCCTCTGTGTATATGTATACACGTATGCGTACGTGTGTGTATATATATATATATATATATATATTATATGAATCCTCAGTCTTGATTTCTATTTTTGCTCCCTTTACAAAACATCTGATGCTAAATTTGTTTTCTACAGAAACCTTTTCACCACTGAAAGGTACACATACTAATTAATTCATCTGTGCATTAATTAACTAATAAAATCTCCATATACTTTTACACCTGAATCTCTCTCATCCTCTATTCTTCATATATACATATATATATATATATATATATATATATATATATATATATATATGGGTACATGAATCTAACTCACTTAATGATAAAAAAAAGTGTTCTTCAGGCTCTAATGAATAGATAAATTTACTGATACTGTCTGTAAAGTTGATAGCAATTTTTTGATAGATGCACACAGATCTTATCATAAGTAGCCAGACCAATTCTTCATCAAACCAGTTGGAATTATATAAATATTGATAACATTTTTGCAATAGTCTTATATTTTCACTCAATTCAAAGCTGTACTTTAATTTTGTCTCTATTGAGCATTCTAAAGTCATTAGTAACACAAGATTTTAGACAGACAGACACTAGATGACTTAGAGACAATCTAAATCTCGTTGAGTCACTGATGGTAGCTATAATTGTAAAACTTGCAACTCAGAGACTTACCCAACATAGGCATTGGAACAGTCAAAGTCAGAAATTGAGCAGGTCTGAAGGCAGAAGTTCAATACTAACCTCTCAAGGCACCTCTACCTCCAGACTTGTTAGATTTCCGAATTTGACACTGTTTCAATGCAAAGGTTTAATACCAACCCCTTGAGGTACTTCAAGAGGTTGGTATTAAACATCTGCCTCTAAATTTGCTCAATTTCCAAATTCAACACTATTCCAATGCATATGTTGGGCAAGTCTCTGAAATGAAGCTCAGATTATCTCCCCCTTCTGGCCAAATCTGGCAACCCTACTAAAGAGATACCTTCCTAACAACTTTCCTCAAAATCAGACGAGTATCAGAGAAAATAAGTTGGTATTGATAATCTAGATTTCAAACAGGAAAACCCAAATGTTGCTGAGGCGTTGACGGTAGCAACAAGGACCCCCACCACCAAAACAGGATTAGAATGTGGCACGCAAAGTGAATGTAGCTGCACATTACACCATTAAGTGTCAAATTTAGACACTATTCAGAGCCAGAGTGCCGCCACCTGTCGTGTTTCTGGATTGACTGATTTGTTTCCTGTAGGCAGATTTTTTGGTGTTTGCAAGTACATTTGGTGGCTGGTGAAAACAAAAAAATAAAACAGAGAGTGAATATGAAGTTTTGTCTTCTTTAGGAGGAAAACTAAAGTTGAAACTGTTGTATTGCTTGGGGGAGCTTTTAAGGAAGAAGCTTGTGGTAAAACGCAAGTGTGTGAGTAGTATTCATATTTCAAATGTGGTGAAATGTCACTTGAAGACCAACCAAGATCTGACCGACCTACTAACAGCCAAAACAACAAAGATCTTCAAAAAGCTTGCCCTATAATTACTGAAGATCGTTGTCAAACCATTGATGAGATATCAGAGGTGACTGGTTTTGTTGTGGAGTTCATTCCAACGAATGTTGACAGTAGATTTGAAAATAAAATGTTTGCAAGAAATTTGTGCCTTGTTTGCTAACAGAGAATAAAAATTTTTTTAAAAATCTCTAGAATGTATACCACAATTTGAGGAAAGGAACATGTTTAAAACAACTCAGTTTCTTTCCAAAGTTGTGACTGGGGATGAGTCTATGATCCCAGATAACTTCGAGTACCCTCTTGTATAATCATGATATTAACACTAACAGAAATACCGAACTAAATAGATTTCAGTCATTTTGAAGAATGTAAAAATGTCTGACTGAGAAACTTACTCTAAACTGGACATATTGAAAATCTCGTTTGTGATACCAAACAAAAGAGGGACCTTCCCAATAACATTTCTTGGCATAAAATGTCCATCAGAAAAATAAGATAGCATTGATACTTACTGTCAAAACCATGGATAATAAACTGCAGCAGCCAGCCTGGTGTTTCTAGAATATCATACTGGAAAATCCAAGTCTGATAAATCACATATTGGTAATTCGTGCGTTTAGAAAACAGCCAATAGTCGCACATGTGTGTGGGCAGTTTAGTGACTGACTAGCTGCACCGGTTGAAGGTAGTGGAGCAGACCTTAGCATGTCGGTATTCGTGGTTGACTGCCTTGAGCTGTGCTCATCTTTCTTCTTACATACCCAGCACACAGATATAGGAGTAACCACTTCAGGCTCCAATGAGCTTTGCTGAAAAATAGCCAACTCGCCTAGAGAAGGGTGTTCCTTCTTGAAATTATTTAACTTTGTGTGACCTTAGAAGCTAGCAAGTTGTCATTTTAAGAGAATATGTCTCTACTTTTATTTTACATGCTGTGTAAATTTTGCATATCAAGACCTAATGAAAGTGGTGAAAAATCTTATCTTTAGTTGATACGAATAGAGTAGAGATGTATACTAGGAATGGGCAACATTTTCAATCTAGTGGGCCACATAAGACATTTTTCATCTTTATTTGGGCCATACATTCACTTAAAAAATGTAGGTCATATTACAGAAAGTGTACCTAATTCCTATCTCAGACAAACACACGAATCACAATTAAAATATTGATTTGTGAAGCCAAAACAATTGTAATTTTACAATGGGAATAATGAACTTGACTTCTTGAGAAAAATCATATAAGATTTTAAATAAATGCCTAGATTGGCCAGTGGCCCAAAAAAATATTGCTTTGTGCCAAATCTGGTCTGCACGTGATATGTACAATTTGTAATGATATGAGAGTATGCTGGGAGAAAAACATGGGCCATAGAGGAATTTTGAAAACATATTTGGATTCAGCATGCAAAAATACATGAGAAACACATTTTCCATGTGACAAAATATTTTTTGACCAGTGTGTTCATAGAAAAAAGTGATACGTTCAAGACAAGTATCACCAACATGAAGAGATCTATATTTTTCTTTATGCAACCATCATTTTGGGGGTAAAATATACAAGACTATTATCGTAACCCTTGAGGGATTAACAAAAATCTTTAGCTGAAGAGATTTTAGCTCTTTCTGATGCATCAAAAGGGAGACAGAGGAATTCAAGGCAAAAATAGTATCGATAAGGATGTCTCATTGAAATTATGCTATTTTTTTTCTCCTTTTTAATCGCAGCTACTCACAACAGATCTGTTAGAACACTGCTGCTGGGTTTTGGTTATTCATGTGATCTGACATTTATATCTATCTATCCAGACTTTGTCCGGCTCTTACTGGTCATAGTAGACACTTGAAATTTTGCACATCCACTCTTCTCAATGAGTACAGAAATGTTTTGAAAACTTCTTTTGAATTCCCCGCCAAAATAGGTTTTTAGTGGGGGAGGGGTTCAATATCCTATGTATGTTCATGCTAAATTGGTCCCTAGTTTTTGCCCGCTTGTTTTTTGAAAATCCAAATATTTTTCGATGATCAGCCCAACAAAACCCCAGAGGACTGACTTATCCATTGATCACCCCCTTTTCCAACTTTTTAATTGATCACCCCCAACATGGCATATATAGGATGTGGGGGATTCATTATTTCCCTTGGAAAGCTAGTATATATTTTGTTGATTAAGAAACATTTTAATACAAATAACCAAGAATATTGAACATCTTTCAAACCAAGAGAAATCAATTTGAATGGATATAAACTTCAATAAATCTAATGACAAGTGAAACTTTGAGATGGGCCTAGCAAGCCAGAGGTGGATATAGAGAACTGCTCAAGTTGAACAAGAGTAAAAGGAGTGGACAAAAATAAAAAAGCAATAGGACTACCTCACAGGCATTGAATCGAAGGTGTGGCATTGAAACACTCGAGTCTCATGGCCCATCTATCATAGAGGTGACCCACCAAGCCATCAGCTACTGTCTCAGCCTCAACACCTTGCAGCACAAGTGGAAGATGAAATTTGGAGAAAAATATAAAAACAGGTCAGGTTAGTCATTCAATATAAACCGTCATGTGACCAATGGCAGCATGCTGTGTTAAAGGTGATCAATGAATAAGTTATTTCCATCATCTTTCTGGGAGCAGTGATCACAAAAGAAGTCCAACCCTAACCCATTAAAAACCTATGGGGGGAGATTTAGGAAAAAAAAATCTGTATTTTCTAGACGTAATGAGTAAATGTTTGAATTTTCAGGCCTCTAGCTCTATTGGTCCAGCATGTATACACCATACATACAAATATATACATAGCCAGCTAGACCAGCTTAAAAACTGACAAAACCTTTAGTTAATAGTTTCTAATACTTTTGGAATAAGCCAGATATTTGTTTGAGAAATATAAGCAGACAAAAATATCATTAACCATTGCTTTAGAAGGGCCCAAATATCAATTATGAACATGAAATTAAAAGATTATCTGATCAAATCCTTTTGTTGGTGCTAAGTGGCATAACAGTTTCTGGCACAGGAAATGTAGTCGACTGACAGAGTTCGAGTTTTGGCCGAGACAACTTACAATCACTTTGCACTAATATCCTTGAAGAAGGCATGAATCTACTAGCTATGGGTAACTAATAGAGCTCTTGAGCCCTGTAAGGCAGTTAGTTTTAAGAAGATTTCTCTGAAAGGTGGTCACGCCCAGGACCAGAGGAGAAGGAAGGTAGATGATCCACAAGAATGGAGACTGTTAATTTATCATATTTGCATGAAGTTCTATGAGAAAAGAATTGATGAATATGAGAGAGAAAGAAGAAAAAACAAAACATTGCAATAACGTCAGGTCTCGTTAGTCACTCAATAGAAACTGTCACGTGACCAATGTCTTTAGACAAAATACCATTGGGGGTGGTGACCAATCAAAATATTGGAAAAAGTGGGGTGATCAATGAATAAGTTGCTTCTCACGTCTGAATTTTCAACAAAAAAAACCCCCAAAAAATAAGCCAGCACAAACTAGGGACTAGTATAAACTTACATTGCAAACTGAATCCTCCACTAAGAATCTATTTGGGGGAGGGGAAGGTTCTATATATATAAAAAAAAAGTTTTTTATAGACATAATGAAGAGTGAATGTTAAAATTTCCAGGCTTCTAGCTCCATTGGTGTGACCTGTACGATTCATACATACGTATATAGCCAGCTAGACTGACTAAAAAAGTGAAGAAACCTATTTTAATAGCTTTGGTTTATAGTTTCTAATGACCTCTTGAACTTTTAAAGGACTCTTCTGTATATGATTGGTATCCTAATGTTATTAAATGCACCATTTTGGATTCCAAGGTATATCATACATGAGCCGATTACATTTTAAATCTTCTTTCTTAGATCTCTAGGTACCACCATTCATCTTGATAGTTTCTTTTCTCTTCAGCCTAGATTGAAGCCAGAAAAGCTTTTCTTGCAGGAATGACGGAGAGCCCATTTTAAGCCCCCCCCCATCAAAATCTTTTTTATCTGTTCCCTTGTTAAGTCATCTTGTATTTATAGGTAGTGATAAAGGAACTAAAGCTAGACACTAAACACATCAAATATTGTTATTTTGAAGAAAAAAAAAATCAGAGCAGACCTCATCTCTACAGAATCGTGATTGACACTCGAGCATCGAATGTTTGCATTTTTTTTCTATCTTCAAAATGGCTGAAATAATCCTATGATAATCTCTGCTAAATAGGGGAAGACCCGAAATGAAGATCATCTTTTCAGATAATTTTGTTGATAGTAGCTTCGCATCAGTTGTTCAGCATTTTCCACGTTTTTTTCTTTTCTGCATATTTCTATCAAGCAGAAGAAATGGGGGGGGGGCATATACCCATTTCTCAATTTCCAGGTTAGTCCAGGATTGGTACAAATGGGGAGGGAGGGGAGCAATTGTCAGCAAGACCCATTTCTGGCTTACCAGGCCTATCAAAGTTTTGTTTTGTTCACATCACCAGGCATTCCGTAATGGTCACCCATCTAGGTATTAACCAGGCTCGATATTACTTAACTTCGGTGATCTTTGGGAGAACTGGTGTGCTCAACGTGATTTAGCTCAGCTTAGTAGATATCTAAATGTAATGTGTTTCAATTGAAGATCATTTATTAACCTCTCCATCAGATGAAAATGATCTGAATGTTCATTGACATAACATTAATAATATAATACGAAGGAAGACTCGCCATCACAGACAATAATTGAACAACCATTGCATCAGAGTTTGATACTGATACTGATGTTCAAGGCTGTAGACAAAACAGTATGGCCAGGTGTGCTGGAGCACACTAACACACGCAAATATGAAAAAAAGGATAGAACCCTTCACTAACTTTGGTGGCTATGGTTATCCAATTTTGATTTTTCATTCAGAGTTAGCCTTAATGGCAGTGGAAGTGCAGGTTAGGTGGCCTAATGGTTAGAGGCACAGAGAATGGGATCAGCTTATCAAGTTCAAATTCTGGCCAGGACATTTTGTGCTCACTTTGTGCTGATGCCCTTTGGCTAGGTATGAATCCACTTTTCCTCTAATCTATGGGTGAATAACATGGCAGTTGAAGCCCTTCAGCCCTGTAAGGCACTGCATTCTGGGTCTTGGACTAGCATCTTAGCCTGTAAAACCTCATGATCGCAATAGAAATAGTAATTGGGTCTCTATGGATTGTTTGCCTCGTGTCGCAAAACATGGGCATATCCAAGTCTGAGTAGCAGGGCTCTGGTACATTTTGGTACCAACCCTATTGAGGTGCCAACCCATTTGGTGATAGATATCTTAGCGCAAAGAACCTTTTTTGTTTTTTTAAAAATCCTAACCCTACCAAGTATCTGAGGAGTCCTGCACATAATCTTCAAATGAATTAGATAAAGCTACATTGTTTTTGTTTTTTTTAGTGATAAACAGATTTAATGTTTTCATTTTGTAATAAGGTTGGATTACAGTTTTAAAGCTTTTAAAAGTTTCACCTTTGAATGAAGATGAATCAATCAACATTTTTTTTTCCTAGCACCTAAAAGTCTGGCGCCAACTAGAAATGTACCTTAATTTGAGTGTTTGGACAGACATCTATTTCCTTGATATATCTATATTGATATTCTTGTCATGATATTTTTATATCGTCTTCTGTGGGTACAATTAACCGATTTGATGTTCAAGCGTTTCTCCAAATAACAGAAAACCAAATTAGAAACTGTCCAATTAACACTTACGGATAATCTATCAATTAACCCACTTTACACTTTGTTAATAAAAGACATCAGCTTATAACATTTTTTTCTTCAATTACAGAGACTCTCTTGAACCAGGTATTAATATAAATTTGATCATTCTTGGTAAACAACCAATAAGAAACTGAAGTCTGGTGATCAGGGATCTGCATCCTGGACAGCATCACTCCCCATTGCAATAACAGGAGTAAGATCAGGGGCACCTCCTGATGTCTGCAGCAATGGCAGAAAAAACTGGGTAATTTTTGAATGACTCACCATAAAATGCAACCTGAGGTCATGTGCTGTATTGGATAGGTGCACAATCTCCCACATTAAAAAAATGATCGTGTGCCACATTCTGCCATTGTATAATGATGAATTTATCTTATGAAGCCCTGTTAGTACTTAACCTTTCTGAGACTTGAGGGATAAATACATTCTGAGGTTTCTATGACTGCTGGAATATACATATCCTGTAGATCTCTTTTAAAGGTCTACTGGGATGCATACATAGACGTCTGCTGCCACTTTTCCGGGAGATAAAAAAGATATATTTCCAGAGGGACGGTACAGAGGGATATATTCGGAATATATCTAAGTGGCAACCCTGTTACCAGCAAAGAATAATACCATCTTTTTATGTGGGTAAATTCAGTTGAGGCTACATAAAACATTCGTACAGCACAATCATCCTTTATAGGTTAAAAGGTTCCAACTTTCAAACCACCTCACCCTCGGAGTGAAGACCTGATCCAAGGAGGGTGGGGTTTCAAACATCAAAAACACAGAGAAAGAGTTCAATCATCTAAACCAAACTTGGAACATTAATGAATCTTCTCAAAGATATAGACACCAAATTCACATTATTTGAATAAGTACATCAGTTTTAATATCCATTGAATTTAAATGAAGGATACATTACTCTTTTTCAACTATTAGGTATAATCTAGATGTATTGTAATCAAACTTATTGAAAAAGAGCAAAGCAAACAAAAAAAAAAACTGTATTCAATAAAAGAAGTTACCTTCACTGGTGAAAATTAAAGTCTTGGATTTAGTGATGTTCGTTTTTGGGGGAGGAGGAGACAGTAGTCACATCGTTTCATCTGTCTTTTTTTTCTCCCTTATTTTACTTGAGCACTTTATTATAACCCACTCCTGCCTGGCTAGGCCTGTCAAAGCTTCACCAGAGCCCTGTAAACCGTACACTTCAGGAACATGTTCCATACTCTGTCCGTTGCCAACCTCTCATGACACATGAATGAGGGCTTCAACTCACGGCTTTGAATTCAGAATTGTACATCTCTTCCACTGGTTGCCAACCAAGGCTAGAGAGCCCAGTCTGCCCTGCTATTTACCCACAACTGGAGGAAGAACAGATATATTCATGCCTTTCCCAAGGACATTAGTGCGATGTGAATGCAAACTCAGCAAGAGTTTGAACATGGTTTGCCGATTCCATTTTCTGTGCTTCTAACCCTCAGGCCACTCACACCTCTTAGAGGTCATTTGTTCCTTTCTTTATTCTTGTACACTTGTATATTAAGAATGTGCTTCCAAAATGTAATAAACACATGTATTTTCTAAACATTGCTTAATTGTATGAAAAATCAAATTCTTCACTAGAATTTTTCATTTTATCAAAACCTTATAGACCGTGTATATTCAAAAAGTAGAGATTTTAAAATTCAATTCCAGAATTTTATTTTTAATCCACTTCAACACTTTTCAAAAAAATTACACTTATGTTATGGAACATCCTTCTTCATATATACTTGGCACCTAATAAAAGACAACTACTGGCTTGTATGGACCAAAGATCACCACGGATTTCTTCTACCGGGCAAAGATGAGATGAAATCAATGAGTGGCACTGGAAAGCAGAGTTAACTCCCTTTAAGAAACAGATTCAAGAAAGGCTTCTACAAATACAGACCAATCCTTGAAGCATACAAAATCCGAGGCCAGACCACACAATCACTGAAAGAACTTGAACCAAACCCAAAAAGCAAAGATTTCTGGACATAATCAGAGAATTTTTTCTCCTTCTTCACCCTTAAAAAGAAGACACAACCAATGGATAATCAGGTTTTGTTAGCATTTACCACAAAACTATCTGAATAGAAACAGGTCTATAAGATTACGATTAGATGCTACAGAACTGTTGCCAGAAAGAAAGAAAAAAAAAATTCCATCCAAAGGGTAGATTACTGAACTAAAGATCTACACAGGGACAGTTGATTTCCATTCCTGCATAACATTCCAACAAATAAGTAGAGTGTGTGCCTCTGCTAATACCATTGTCAGGGGGGATAATTGCACATGGATCCACCCCAAAATTTGATCACTTCTTTTATAGCCTGTTGCTCACCTTTCCTCTCCACAAAATTTATGGAAATTCATTGGAAACTTTTGGAGATGTTGCATGGACACGAACATATAACTATGACTGGAGAGAGATAATTTGCATAGATCCGACCCAAAGTATAATCACTTTTTTTGTAGCAAACTGTCTATTCACAAAATTTTATTGAAATTCACATAGAACTTTTGGATATACTGGGTGGACAGACAGAAGGATGTAAATAAATGTATGAAAAAAACAAAAAAACAACCCCCAAAAAACTGGAAAAATATCTCTTGATCAAAAAAAAAAAGTCCTGGATCCACCTTCAAATTTCACCATTTTGTTCTCACTTCATGACCCATCTTTCGAAAAAATTTAGGTTAGGGGTTGCGGCCAGATCATCGATACACCAGTTCTCATTGAATCACCAAAGTTGAGCAATGTCAAGACTGGTCAGTATCTAGATGGGTGACCAACGGGGAATACCAGGTTCCATAGGGAGAAAGGAACTCTAAAAGGTCTGGCAAACTGAAAATGGGTCTTGCTAACTATTGCCTGTTCACACCTAAGCCCACAACACCCTCAATGAGGGTACAAGCAGAGAATTATGGTACCTTCATACAATAAAGAATGAACCATAATAAGTAAGATAAGATTAAAATTTATTTAGAGATTAATTACAACTACCACCTTTATTATATAAAAACAGATATTAGGGGTTGGTAGTAAATATCCAAGCGTTTTAGGGTGGGTGTTTGTTAAAGAAAGTTTTGAGGAACATTCGGATATAGCTTTATGATGCCCAGTTCATGGTTCTAACCACTCATTTAAATCTGCATGTCCTCTTTCTTCTACTTTATATAACCAGATCCACAGAACATTTAGGAAAATTTGTACTAATATCATTGGTATGACCCTTAAGATATAACCTTCTAGTACACAGTCAGCTGTCTTATCATACAACTAAACCGGCAAGTGCACTTTCTTCTTCCTTATATAATTGAATGCATCAATTATTTAGGAAAATTTTCCAATATCTTTTGGCAAGACGAAATCATACGTAAGTATTTGTTGATATACCCAAACATGGACATTCTCAGTTCCAAGAAGAGCAGCGATGGAATGGTTCAGAAGATTAATTTCCTCTGAAAGTTGGCTTTGTAGAGAAAACTTGCTTATGATCCCATCTCAGAGGATATTCATCTCCACTTTCTTCTTCATCCTGCGAGATATTGAGCTTCTTTACTCCTCTCACTCTCCCTCTCTCATAAATCCAGTATTTTCAGATCTTCGAATATTTATACAACCATCACACAAAAATCTAGGCCAACATAGCTGGCTGCATCAATATATAGAC
This sequence comes from Thysanoteuthis rhombus, assembly GCA_963457665.1. Lineage (NCBI taxonomy): Eukaryota > Metazoa > Mollusca > Cephalopoda > Oegopsida > Thysanoteuthidae > Thysanoteuthis > Thysanoteuthis major. Next base: position 30,131,034 of record OY735231.1, on the reverse strand, counting down.
AGGAAGAAAGAAAAATGTTACGAGCCTGGCTGTGGCAGGGTCAAACACCACTCCCATTTCTATTCCAGTTGAAGATGAGCACTGCAACTTCTGTATAGTATATATAATAAATAAACCCGAAGATATATATGAAGTAAAAAGGTCTCTTTAAAAGCGGAGGACCGCAGGACACAGAGTCTCTTTTAAAGGAGAGAACCATAAGTCAAGCAGTCCCACAGTGTCTATCACAAAACACCTCTTCTAAGGGAACTTCTCCTCCAAGCATTACACCGGAAAAACAAATTCTTTTCTCTCGAATTGATATACACAATATTCTCTGACCACAGTCAAAAACAAAATCGGCCAACTCCTCATAATCACCTGCTTATACATCATACTCTAAAATGATTTAGTTACCTGTATGCAAAGTGGCTGCCACAGTCAACCATGAGGCTTATGATAAGCTGGAGGCCCGGATATTTGAACAGCAACACCACACAAAGTCTCTTCAGTTGTGGCAGGGCAGAGGTCCCCGTTTTGATCTTGTTGTCAGCACCATTGTTACAATATAAGACTTGTTAGTTTGGCTCAGTTGATAAGAGAGTCACCTAGCAATCACTTACTCATGATTTAAAATCACAGGAGGGGAAAAATTAATTTTATACATCAGTTTGGTTTAACATGATGGGATAGACAGTGAAGAGTTTACTCTCCTAAATTAGGTGAGGATTGTTCTTGTTAGGGATAGAAAATAAAGTCGACTGGAGTTTGGAGAAAAACCTAAAAGGAGTGAATTCAGTGGCTCAGATACTTGTGTATTTCCCATCCCTGCCAGTGTTTGGTATTTCAGTTTAGGGTAATACCAGAATTTTGAAATACCATCTCCACCTACACTCAACTCCATCATTCATGGGTCATTCTCTCAAGAGACACACCCAATGGTGTAAGAACGGTCCTGGTTTCTGTAGCATGTGTCAGATTAGTGATCCTTGCAAGTCTCAAGTCAGGTCATGACCAGAACTTTATACCTACAAGTTTTCATGACAAACCCCAGCAGGAACGGATACTGAAGGTGTACTCAATTAGCTGCTGAGTGTACGCAGGAAATTTGTCGAAAAGAAGAGTTTTCCATACACATCACTCATACCAGGAATTGAACCCAGGACCTTCTGTATGTGAAGTAGAGGTGCTAACTATTACACTATCTAAGCGTACTAAGCTTAGTATATATTCGTATAAAAACCAATGGATGATTTTATCATTTTACTAGTGCCCTGTTACTAGCGTTGTTGACCTTAAAAGAAAATAAATATGATTTTCCACATTATACAGTATTAATTGCTACATACATATAATTATAATAATAGTATAATCGTAATACTATTATCATTAGTATATTATTATTTATAATAATAATCATTGTGGCATGAAATGATTAGTATGAAATATACTGTTTTGTGGATGAAATAGGTGTATTTCCCACTAGTGTTAGTGATTGGTGTTCCAGCCTGAGTAAAAATAAGGATTTCACATGCTGATTTTCAAGGCAGACATTTGGAGGATTAGCACATATTTCCTGTTATTCAACCTTGTTCTACACTTAGTAAATATCTAAGGCCTACTCAGTGGGTTTAATAGATGCATATCTACCATGAGTAATAGCAGTTGGTATTCAAGCCTGTTTGGAATGCTGATTTTCATGATAGGTAGGCAAATAGACCTTCCCCACTGAGAAGACTGGGGTAACATAATCTTCTTCCTCCTATTTGGACTTGTACCACACTGTACTAACACTTTGTGTTAGAAAAAGCTGAATTGTCTAAATAACTGTGCTAATATCAGTCAATACTCATACATGAAGCATAATCTGTACATTGATAGAGAGATACATACAGAGACATGCAAGAAGTAATTACATACCCCTAATTTTATGCAGAGATCAATCCTCTAGGTTTCATAATAGGCAAAAAAAAAAATTCAAATTAGCCCAAGAACTGCAAAATATCATCTTCATCAATTTGGTTATTATGGAGGAGCAGCCAGGAGAAAGCCTCTTTTTACCCACAACTAGTATTGAGAAGAGGTACAAGTGAACTATCAAGATCAGCAATAAATCATTATTTTTTCTCACGAAGATTTGCACAAATTTTAGACACTGCTTGGTTTTTCCAGATACTCCTGGGCCGAGTCAGACCCTGAAATTAATCCAATTGAACATGTGTGGGCAACATCAGAAAAGAACTTGTGTAAAAAGTCTAAAAAACCAGCAACACAATCAGATTTGCTGAATCTCTTATGCAAAGCATCGTCTGAAATATCTCAACCTGCAAATTCAGAACTTATTGATTCTATGCCAAGATGAGTTGTGGCTCTTGAAACGGCTTAAGGGAGGCCCACAAGGTATTAGGTGAGATAATTTTTTAGAGTTAAAGCTAATATATTGGCTTAAAATTTCATTTTGTACTGTAAATACTAAAATAAAGTTAAAATAAAACTGTTAGTATTTATTTACTAATTGTATGTGTGTGTGTTTATATATATATATATATATATATATATATATATATATATATATAGAGAGAGAGAGAGAGAGAGAGAGAGATTTCCATTTTTGCTTCCAAAGCAAAACATCTGATGCTAAATTTGTTTTCTATGGACACCTTTTAACCACTAAAAGGTGCACACATGATACTGAAGATGGGAACCTCTCCCGAAACATGTATAGCATATTAGATAATTAATTTTTGAATCAATCAATAAACGAATAAAATCTCCATATACTTTTACTCCTGAGTCTGTCTTCCCTTTTGTTCACTTTATATATATATATATATATATATATATACATATATATACACAGACTCAGGAGTAAAAGTATATTTATTAGTTAATCAATTCATTAATAAATGAATTAATTAGTATGCTATACATGTTTACAAAGTGGTTCCCATCTCCAGTATTGTGTGTACCTTTCAATGGTTAGAAGATTTTCTTAGAGAACAAATTTAACATCAGATGTTTTGCTTTGAAAGCAAAAATGGAAATTTTTATATATATATATATATATATATATATATATATACACACAAACAAGTATGTGTGTGTGTAACACTCTTCAATGAGCACTCAGATACATCATTCTGATCCTACGCTGAAGTGCTATAAAGCGACACATTGATCCAGAGCAAAGGATAAAGAAACTCTGATCCTAAGCAGGTCCTGATCCATACTCAAAAAATCCTTTCATTTTTTACGGGTACTACGTTGGCAATGATATTATACAATGCTCTAGTGTCTAAGAGCAGGTTTCAACCAGATTAAGCAAATACTTATAAAAATACCAAGCTCACTATTATTAGGGAAAGAGAGTACATCGTATTCTAAACTGATATGAGATTTTCTTGCAGGTGGCTGGAAGCCGAGAAAATCGAAGAGAGGAAAAAAAGAATCTTCTCAGTGAAGTTCTAGTGATAATTGAAGTAACGTGAACCTCATTTTTCACAACATATGAAGATTACATTACATTTTCCTTATATAACTGTTTGCATATGTATGTACATGTATACATATTTGTATATGTGTGTGTGTGTTTGGGTGTACATTCACATATCTGTGTACTCATTCACATATCTGTATGAGTGTGTGCCTGTACACATATATGAACGTATTCTGGTGCCCAAACACATATTTATAGGTGTGCGTGTGTGTGTGCATTTATAGGTACGTACACGTATTGGCATGAGTGTGTGTGTGTGTGTGTGCATGCACGTGTGATGGAATGTGTGTCTGTGTTTGTGCATGTATATATACAAATCATACCTTGATTAGTGTGGTTAATTCATTCCTAGATTTTCCACACTGTTCAAAACTGCACTCGTCAAGGTCTTACAATAATTCAATGTTTATTTTTTCAGCTTATACTTAGTTACATTAATTTGTACAATAATACCTTAATGGTAATACATTAAAACCCTGAATTGATCAATACTGAACCATTCAAAATATTGCTGTACGTGTGAACATACATATATGGGGGTGAGTCAATAATATCTGCACTTCTGTTGTTTTTTCTTTGGATTGACCATACTGGGTGCTGCATGTGCTTGTGGGATTAGTGTGTGTCTGTCATTGCAACAGTGAACATTCATTGTTGGAGAGTCAGTTCCTTTTGTGCTTCCATAGAGTAAAAGCATGCAACGCATGTACGAGAGAATCATGCTCAAACTCACATGGACAGATCATAAGACAGCACAATATATCAAGAAGAAAACGGGAGTTTGAGACATCATAAAATCTATCATAAAACTTGCAAGAATCGAAGACAACTGATGGACATCACGACTTACAACATGGATCCCCAGAGATCACATGAGAAACTGAAGCCGAGAGAACACAAAATGGAGAGATGAACTAGACAAATTCAAGAAATACTGGCTCCGCAACGCCCATGATAGAGAATTGTGACGAATTATGGGGAAGGTCTATGTCCAATGACGTTAAAAGACTGGTGATGTGAAATCTATCAAAGGTTTCCAGCAGGATATCGGAACAGTGTTTTACAATGAGGAAGTGTGTATCAAAACATAGCGAGGTTCAAAAATGGGTCTGCAATTAGAAGCAAAGACTTACGTCTATTGTTAAAAGGTATTTTGCTTTTGCAGGACAATGTGTGCACACAGTTCAAAGACTTCAGGAACCATAACTCAAGGTATTGGAGCATCCTCCCTAAAGTCTTGATCTCACTCCATGGATTACCATCTCTTTGATCCTCTTGAAGATAGGTCAAGAGGTCATCAATTTGCCACAGTGTGAAAGACCTGTACAAATGCGGCTGGGGAGCCAACCAAAAATATTTTTTCCAAGGACATATACAAACTCGTTGATCACTGGAGCGAGTATTGCAAGTGGACTATATTGAGAAATAATGTGTGTATTACTTCTGTACTGTCATTTTAATTAACAACTATGCCAAAAGTATGGATTATTATTGACTCACCCTTGTATTCGCACGTGTCTGCATATACATGTATATTGTTATATGTATACGTGCATGTGAATATATTTATGTACGTGAGTATGCATTTTCAGCATATTTTCTTTCTGGAGCATTACGCAATCACAATGGACATAATCAGGTATTATTTATGACCAAAATTGAAACTGTTGCCTGAAATATTTTTCATCGGGGTATATTCATTTTTGGACAGCAACATATTGATATTTTTGGCAACTAAGTTTGGTCAAAAATAATACTTTATAATATCTGTTTTGATCGTTTAATGACCCACTAGAAATGATAAAATCCTACAATGTTTGTTTTAGAAGAAAAACTCTGAATCTGTAGGGTTGTACTCATTCATAGGTGATATTGTGTATATATATATATATATATATATATATATATATATATATATATACACACACACACACATACTATGCATATATATATATATATATATATATATATATATATATATATGCATAGTGTGCATGCGTGTGCAATATTTTAAAAAAATATTTATTGATGCATGGGTAAATAATTTTGCATTTTCAAACATGTGCATAAAATATATTGTTGAGGCAATATTAATTGATCCAAAGTAAACATGGAGAGCTTTATAAAAAAAACAAACAATTGATACACACGCAACTGCAATGCCAACTTACCTGACCAGGTAAGCCAATAAAAAAAGCTTTCACTCACCTGAAAAATAAGACAAAACAAATAAATAAGTAAGTGAAATCCAGTGATAATGAACTGATTAACATTCAGGTAACAATGTCAATACTAAATATACAAAGACACATGTACTAAGACCTCCTCACCTTAACCGATCGACTCTCTCAAGGTTAGCAAAAAACACAAAAATCAGTGGATGAAAGCATAGAGCTTTTGTGTTAACTAGTAAAGGTTTTTGACAAGATTATATATATATATATATATATATATATATGTATATACACATACAAACACACACACTGATGGTTAATCTTATTGATATCAACTTAGCTTTCTGAGGTACAAAGCCAAACATAAATAGGAAGATTGTAATGTGCCAATCTTCTAAATGGAGAGCTCCTGAAAATCATTCTAAGAAAATCTGTATATAAAATCCTGGCCTTCCAACTAGGTATAAAAACATCATCTTGAATGAACTGGACTGAACTGGATGGTTTATTAACCACCTTTTCTTTTCAAATCACCGTAGCACCACAAATGGCCCACCTGATCAATCAGCCAAGTGGGCTACAGATTCTCCTCTCTTTGCTCGTCTGTGTGTTTTCGAGCGCTCCTGATCACATCTTGAAAATTTGCATGAATACATCACTAGGCACCATCTAGATACAGTTTGTTTTTTTTGTTTTTCGGTCCAACAATGTCCAAATCTTGTGCTGGTATTTTTTTCAAGATAATCTTAATACATTTTTTTAATTCTGGTTCACATGCAGGTTATGGTGATCTACTCACTACATTGTTTTGTAAAAAAAAAAAAAAAAAGACCTCTCTTTTTCCATATGATTTATACACCTGATGAAGGCTGTAGAATGAATCAGCCAAAACATTTTGGGAACACCACCAGTACTACAAATAATGAATTCAATTGTCCAAACAATCTTTGAAATACTAAGTATTATGTTGCACCAATCCTCCAAGTTGGGAGAGACAACCTTAGAAATCAGCAATAAAAAAACACCTGGATTCAAACCCCAATCTCTAGTACCTATATGAAGTACATAGCTATCTTGGTCAAAAGGCAGGTCCCAAGGCTGACATTTTATGGTATTATATGAAAATTTGATAGAGAGAGAGAGAGTTAGGATTTGGACTAATAACCACAATCCCTTCCATAAAGGGAAGACAGACTATTCTATTATCTTGTTGAACAATAGCTATTTATGAAATCAGCTTATTAATCGAACAATACTGGAAACTGGAATGAATCATAAATTTTGAAAACTGTGGTGCCTTAGAATTATATATACATATATATATATATATATATAATACAGATTCCCCTATTTATTGACGTTCAAGATACATATTTTCAGAGATACAAACTAACCTAGCAGTAAATTCAAATTTTGAACTCGGGAACCAGTTCAGAAGTTCAACCACCATGCCATGGATGGCATTATTGTAGCTGATCAATATCACCTTGTGAACACAACAAAGTTGTTGTTGCTGACTCTCAGTGGCATCATACTGTAATGCATAGTTACCTGTGGCTCTCATAAACACATACAGTACTTGATCATGCCAACATGCCTCAGAAGCATGCGTGATAGAAAGAGGCATTGCACAGTTATGTTGGAAACTGAAGTAGACAGTATAAAGTGACTGAGGTGAAAAAATGAAAAATATAGAAAATGGACACCGGATGATGAATCTTTGTACTGTTGTGACAATTTTAAGGGATACAGAATGCATTATGCTACATTTGAAAGATTTTGTACCAATATATTCCATGATAATTCTCAAGAAATGTGTTATGCTTCTCTTAGAGCTGACAGATATAGAAGAAGGTTATTTTCTTTCTGAAGCATTTCCATAGCGTCATTAGCAATGGATATACTCTATACAAATAATAACCCCCTTAAGAAGAAGAGAGCGTATCAATCCAGGGCATAGTGATAAAAAGTAATAACAACATGATAGAGAAACTCATAATAAAATAATCGTAATCGTAAATAGCATATTAACCATGAGTGCTTTATAAGGAAAATGTAACACTGAGAAAATGGAGTGATACTAGTAATAGAACAATAATAGTGAAAATACTTCATCTAAAAAAAAAAAAATCATTATAGAAATAAAAGAATCTAACAATCACTAATCCAGTCCTAAGACAGCTAATCTACCATCTTCCTCATCAGTTCCGTCTTGATATATACTTACTACAAGGCTCGGTTTTAGTGATGAAAAAATAGAAAATCTTCTGAGTATGGATGAACAAGCATCATCAACTTACGCCCTATAAGCCTCAACTTGATTCAGTGGAAAATCCAGGACGTTTTTTTCTTTTTGTTATTATTAATATTATTATTTATAGTATTATTAATAATAATAATAATATTAATGATATTAATATTGATATTATTAATATTATCAATATTAATATAATTATATTAACAATATTATCATTATTATTAATATCATTATTATGATCATATTATTATCATTATAAATATTATTATTTTATCATTATTGATATTATGATGATGATATTACTGTTATTAATATCATTATTATGATGATGACATTATCATTATAAATATTATCATGATATTATAATTATCAATATTATTATTATGATGATATTATTATCAATATTATTATTATGATGATATTATTACCAATATTATTATCATGATGATGATATTATTATTATCAATATTTTGATGATATTATTAATATAATGATAATAATAATTCTTCTTCAAACATAAAAATACTGTTTAAGGCCGGTAAAATATACTGACAAGTGTTATTGGGCTCTAGCAGTACTGCAAATCTGTTTTTACAATGCTGTGTACAGTATTCAGTATTTACAAGAGTAGTCTTGGACTTTCCGACATTTGGGCGGTTTGTAAGTAAGAGAGCTCCTGTAAAATTAATCTTGCGATGAATGCAGGTATATATAGATATGTTCAGACAAAACTCAATCTATGAAATCTGTTGAGAGTATGATTCATACCATCGGACAAATCAATAAAATTAAAGGAGAAATTTCAAAGCAACCTATATCATGAAGGGTTAAAGAATTTGATCTTTTTAGATAATTACTAGATGACCCATTGGGTCAACCTTAGAGAGAAAATCCGTGTGATTTGATGTGACCCTAATGAAACCAGATTTTAATGCATTTGCAAATAAATAAATAAGGGAGATTACTCTACAATTAGAATTCAATAATTATCTCCTTTGACGTATTGATTATGATAATATAGCATGAACACTGGCTGTACAGTCGCAAATCCACTGGATTTTTTGCATTCTTCGAGTTGATGCAATTTAAGTGTACCTTAATTCGAAACATCTGGTTACAAAACATTATTATGGCTACAAACAGATAAACCAAATTAGACTTTTAGTATTATATGCATAAGTAATAAATTCCATGAAAATCTTATTAAACCCAAGCCTTATAGCAAACATATATCGACAGAGAACTGATAAGAAAAATGGTAGCTTAATTGTTTTGGGACTGGATTAGTGATTGTTAGATTCTATTATCTTTTTAGTAATTTTTTTCTCCAGAAGAAACATTTTCACTATTATTATTTTATTGCTAGTATTACTCAATTTTCTCAGTGTTTTGTATTTACCTTATAAAGCACTCTTAGTCCATACACTATTTATGATTACGATTATTTCATTACTAGTTTCACTATCACATTATTATTGCTTTTTATTACAATATCCTGGGTCGATGTATTCTCTTTTTTGTAAGAGGGTTATCTGTATAAAGTAAATCCATTGCTAATGATCTCACAGAAGAAATGCTCCGAAAACAAAATAACCTTCTTCTGTATCTGACAGCTTCAAGATAAGCATAATACCCTTATGAGCTTTAGAAAGAAGAAAAAAAAGATTCTTCTGTATCCGCCAGTTTTAAGCAAAGCATAACACCCTTAACAAGCTCTTTTGGGATTTTCGGATACCTTAGGACTCCTTTTGCTAATGGATGCACAAAATAGATAAAGATAAATCACAGATGCTCACAGACACAGTTCAAAGCTATTGCAGCTCAAGGTTCTCAGTAAAAGCAGAGTTGCACACAATAAACTTTAATAAAGCAGAGAACGCCAGCGTCAATATATCATTTTCAAGAGGAAATTGAGAAATTCATGATTTTTTGCAAAAGAAAAAATATGGTTGAAATATAGCATGACTTGAAGTCTCTTTTCATAGAAAATGGCGAACAGTGAACTTTTATGAAGCAGGGTGGTACTTGAACCTTCATTTTTATTTAGAGGAAATTAAGGAATTTATAAAATTTTTTGTAAAAGATATGATTAAAAAATTGCTGTAGAGACTTGAGGTCAGGGAAAGAAATGATGAGTACGTGGTTTTCTTATCCAGATTTTTTGTCCATTCAAGGTCTACTATTGGAGGCATAACTGTATACCTGGCAGTTACTTCAGAGAGAAATCATTAAAACATACTTATTCGTTCAGCTGAGATTCGTTCAGCTGAGATTCGTTCAGCTGAGATTCGTTCAGCTGAGGTTTGAAAATTCCATCAAAATGTGGTTGTCTGCCTCAGTGGAAAATGTTTGTAGACTGTGAAGAGTCAACAGAAAGAACAGATTTTGAATCGTTCAGCAGATAATGTAAACAACAAGACCATCTCTGGCTTTGTGATGCTTTTCTTTCTATAGCGCTGTAACCAGAGAGACTCCTGAAAGATATTTTTATAAAATAATATCCTTTGACTTTTCAGGTAAAGAAAAAAAACCATTCAAGCACTAATCTGTTGTAATAAATCATGGACCGAGAATGACTAAGTATTTGCCTTTAAGCAAAAGGTAGATTTTATCAGCACCAGCCAAACAGACTTTTCAACTTTCTCAGACATTCAATTATCACAGTCCTTAGTATAACTTTTTCTCTCCTAATCCTCATTCAACAATGTGGCTTCATATATCACAACAAAAGTCATTCAAGTAAGAAGTGCTTTATACTTGGAAAAAAAACCCTGAAAGTCAGACCATTGATGTGCTAGGTCAATTTCATAGATTCCTCTAAGCATCCCTTTCAAATCTCACTCCTTTAAAAGTACCTTCATTTTGCAGTCTCTTCCTTTAAGAAACCCTTTCTCTGGAATTTTGTTTCAGTATGTCAGTCAGTCAGTGACATAGGAGCTAAATGTACCAAGATCTGGCACCGAAAGAGCTAAATCAGCAAATCTTTTTACAGTATTAGTGATTGCAGGAGTTACAGGGCCAACACAATACAAGATCGAGAGACAAGTTCAGAAAGTATTGTTTCCGCAACGCCCATGATAGAGAGGTCTGATAAATCCTGGGGAAGATCCATGTTTAACGACGGATAATAAAAGACTGATGATAATGAAGACAGGAAATTGATGTGAAATGGCTTGTAAGAAAACAAACACTGAACACTATTTTTGCTATTTGCCTTTGTAAAAGCAAAAAAGTGGCTCTAATTGAACTTTAAAATATCAGAGCATATCTGTTTAATATACATATATATATATGTGTGTGTGTGTGTGTGTGTGCGCGTGTGTATTTGCATATACATATATATACATGTATGTATGTATATATATATACATATATGTATGTATGTATGTATGTATGTATGTATATGTGCATAAATATACACTGTATATTTCTTTCATCTTAATTTTAATTGCTTTTCATCACTACTCCCAAATTGTCATTTCAAATGCTTGATATGCCTGCATCTCCATTTACAAGGTTCAATCATATGCATAAAAAAATATACACACACACACACACACAATCACTGTTCCTCCCTAATACATATATATATGAGAGAGATAGAAACACATGCCGATACATGCAAACACATTATAGATTTTCAGAATGTTGTAGGGCAAATCCTCCATGCTACTGATTCTTGAAGATTCAGGAATTGATCTTTACCATTCCAGACTGTCCAAATTGATCTGGAATGCCTCAAATCTAAAGTGTTCATTTCTCCAAAGCATATGCACAAACATATACCTAAAATGATTTCTATATATCAGATGAAAGTAAAACTACTGTTATTTTTTTTTTTTTAGCAGAGGCTAATCAATAAAACTGACTGAATTGCTGAGTGGAGATGGCCTGAGGCTTGACATGGTGAGTTATAGCAAAGATGGATTTGAAATTACGAAGTTTAGAACTGTTTCTTAATCCTGTCTGCGGTGCATTGTTGTATCTTTGAAGTCTTTAGTGACCTGAGATTTTGATTTATAAATGGAACTGGTTTTATTTTAGGAAAAGCGCTTTTTATCGAAAACAGAGAGAGAGAGAGAGTGAGAAAGAGAGGGAGGGAGGGAGGGAGAAATGATAAGTGGAAAATCCTGTTTGTCATAAATTTTATACTTCAAGTTTTTCACTTGAGATTATTTCCTGATTTCCTGGATGAAATTTGTTAGAGGTAAAATTTAAGAAAAATTTAGAAAAAAAATATATATATTAAAGAATTTAGATAGAGGGAAGGGATTAGAGAAAGAGGCAAGGAATACAGAGAGAGGTAGGGAGTAGAGAGAGCGGCAAGGAGCACAGAGAGAGAGCAGCAAGGAGCAGAGAGAGAGAGCGGCAAGGAGCAGAGAGAGAGAGCGGCAAGGAGCAGAGAGAGAGAGTGGCAAGGAGCTCAGAGAGAGAGAGTGGCAAGGAGCTCAGAGAGAGAGAGGCAAGGAGCTCAGAGAGAGGCCAGGAGTAGAACGATAGATGCAGGGTATAGAGAGACAGAGGTAAGGGAGTAGAAAGAGAGATGTAGGGAGTAGAAAGAGAGATGTAGGGAGTAGAGAGAGAGAGGTAGGGAGTAGAGAGAGAGTCAAGAGAAATGGGGAGAATCAAAGAAAGAGAAGGATCACAGAATGCAGGAAGCTGGGCAAAGAGAGAGTGAAGAAAATTGTTTACAACATCTGAAGGGGGAAAAAAAAAATCACATTCAAATTGTTTAAAGGAACAGTAAATAATGTTGACCTTGTATAGATATCAATCATTACAAATCAGTCATTTAATAAACAACCACCAGTAGCTAAAATACAAAATATGAAATACCAATCGAAATAGGAAATACATTCAACAGATAACAGAAGACTTTCAAAGAGGAAAGGTAGAAAACAGACCAACGCTGAATACCCTCAAAAACTGATTAGACAAATACTGGGAAAATAAAAAATACACAAGCGGTTTGGCATCTGATGGGTTGAATACAGGAGATCTATTATCGTAACAGAGACAGTTTTGACCTTAAGAATGAAGAATTGGATAAATTGCAGTTCAGTGGCGTCCAAAAATAATCTCAGGTATCTAAGACTGTAAACACTCAAGTTAGAAGCAATCATTCCAAATTCTGATTCTTTTGCCCAATTCGAAAAATGGTACAATCTGGTTTTGTGCCAAATTAAGCTGAATCTAATAAACAAATATCAATATAGAATTAATTATGCACACACACACACACACACTGCCTAAAGTTGAACAGTCTGAATTTTGAGCTGTCTGTCCTCGATTTGTAACTTCCTTGAGCCAGACGTTAATTTGTCCTCTTTTTGGGGGTATGACTATAAAAATAAATGTATTACCAACCTCAGATATATTTTGAAACAGTCGGAACTGAAAGCTATCATCATCATCATCATCAGTCTTTTAACGTCCGTCGTTGAACATAAACCTTCCCCAGGATTCACCACACTTCTCTATTATGGGCGTTGTGGAGCCAGTACTTTCTGAATTTGTTTAACTCGTCTTTCCATCTAATATTCTACCGGCCTCAGTTGTGTATGTGATCTCGGGGGATCCATGTCGTGAGTCATGATGTCCATCGGTTGTCCGCCATTCTTGCAACTTGGCCAGCCCACTGCCATTTGAGATTTCAATGGATTCTATGATGTCCCTGACACTTGACTTTTTGCGGATGTACTGTGCTGTCTTGTCGTCTCTCCATGTGAGACCCAGCATAATTCTTTCGTGAGCATGTTGCATGGTTCTCAATTTGCAGATCTGTCTCTTGGTTAGGTTCCATGTTTCAGCTCCATAAGTGACTATTGGGGGGATGCATTGGTTATACACCCTTCTTACAATAACCATCAATGTATTCTTATTATATGTAAGAGCTGTTGTCAATCAACAAGTCTGAGGAAATCAGTTTGTCCAAGTTTTCCTTTCTAGTCTGCTGTGTTCTCCTTTCTTGGAATTTGAAAATGGCCGCCATAGATCAACTGCTATTTCTCAGATTGAACAACCTACTCAATAACTTATTTCTGGCCCTAGACATACACTTCTTATCAGGAATTTTGCATCACAAAGGGCGAGGTAGAATTTTTTACAAATATTGTAACTCTTGGTAAGATAAGTTCTTTAGGATAAAGGATGAGAGTTCAAATCTCGCCAGAGGCTTATTTTTTTGAATTTCCAATCATGTTTCTTACTCAACTATCGTGGAATAACAATCCAAAAATTGTGATAAAAAAGCAACAGAAATGAGATGGAACAACTAAAAGTCTAAAATGAATACCAAATGACAATGTTTCATTTAGGAAAATGAAAGACAAATAATATTATAAAACAATAACATCATGACAACATAGTAAAGATAGAAGACCTTCTTCTGCCTGGGCAGACAAAACAATTCTGAAGTGACCTTCCAAGGAAAGAGCCTGAACAAGGTGTATGAAGACCTGGGGATGCCTTAGTCCTATGGAAAGTGGAGTGATACATTTGGCATCTTCTTGGCTGCTAATAGGAAATCAAAGTTTGCATCCAGCCTCCTTGGAGGGACTCCACCTCCTGGTTTAGAATTAGAGTTGTCCATCTCTTAGACTAGTAGCCAATCATGGCTAGAGAGCTCAATCTGCCCAGCTATTTTACCCATAGCTAGGAAGAGAATAGATTGATCCATGCCTTTTCCAAGGGCATTAGTGTGAACCAGAAACAAACCGTCTCAGCTGGAGTTTGTACTTAACAGTAAAGGTAACAATCACAGCAAAAATGCTGTCAAAATACACAATACTGATTCGGTAAATAACAGCGAAGTCTGAAAATTCAGAAAAAAAAAATGTTACAGGTTAGAATGGATCTTTTGCTTATTCAAGCTCAGAAATCCACTAATACTGAGCAAAATTGAATGAAGACTAGCCTCACTATGACTGTCTTCTCTTGCCACTTCTGTTCGACTGAGGTCCAGGATATATAAATGATTAGCATTTAAGTGATGTCAGGGGTCCTCGATTTGGAGGGTTGAATCGAGGTCGTAATGAGTCGAACATAATATAAGATTGGTATTATGGATCAAGTAACCAGAAGGTCCTTTGGTACAGTAACATTTGGATACAAATACATTCATGGGAAAGAAAGTAGTATCCAGTCCAAGCAGGACTGTTCATTACAAGCTTCTCTACGTATATAACAACTGGCAATGAAAAAAAACAAAGAATGCATACTCAGCTACAATTCAGAAAAATGAAATTCTCCGTTTCTTGCAAATAACTTTCATATTTCTAGCTCAAATTCATTAAAAATCAGATAGTTTACTCTTAAAAGGGTATCGTATTCGCTTAAAATTGGATAGTTTATTCTTAAGAGTGTATCGATTTGGTATACAAAAATAATCTAATAGTATTTCACTGACGAAGTAGGTTTTGTTATCTTCTAGGTAACAGACTGAAAGCATCCCATCTGGACAGCTATCTCCTTTTGAGTCTTACCAGCTTCCCACAATGCGTGGATGATGGCTTTTTTTGCCATCAATAGATCCATAACTCATATCCTTTATAATACTGAGTGACAATATGCTGAACACTGAAAGTTCCACTCTTTTTATAACCAATACTTCGACACTGAGAATACACATGAAACAAACTCATACGTAAATGATAGAATTAATTTCAATTGTCAGGAAGGAAATGCTACATTATGTATATCAAATTGACTTACTTTTGAGAGTGAACTATCTGATTTTTAACAAATCTGAGCAAGAAACAAAGATATTTGCAAAAATCAGAATATTACATTTTCCTTAATCATAGCTGTATAATAGTGCCAAATGTTACAAAGAGTTTTAAAAACAGATCGCTTCAACATCTTCCATCCCCTACAGTAGCCATTTGAATATCCCCCCTAGTCCTCAATGAGTTCCGTCAATAGAACATCCTCCCTCCTAAAGCAGTCGAAGAAGGAGGATGTTTAATCGTAAACCAAGGATGGCAAGCCTTCAGCAGAACAAACTCAACTTTAAAAAACCAGATAATCCCAATAATCCTAAAAAGAAGAGTATACAACCAATGCATTCTCCTGATAGTCACTTATGGAGCTGAAACATGGAACCTAATCAAGAGACAGACCCGCAAATTGAGAAGCATGCAACGCGTACATGAGAGAATCATGAACAACCCCACATGGACATATCACAAGACAGACAGCACAGTATATCAGGAAGAAAATGGGAGTCCAAGACTTCATAGAATCTATTAGAAGACGTAAATGGTAATGGGCAGGCCATGTGGCAAGAATAGCAGACGACCGATGGATTTCACAACTCACAACATGGACCCCCGCAGATCACATGCAAAACCGAGGCCGAAGACGGAGAGATGAACTAGATAAATTCAGAAGATACTGGCTCAGGGATGCCCATGATAGAGAGGTGTAGCAAATTCTGAGGAAGGTTTGTATCCAACGACGGACATTAAAGACTGATGATTAAGGGAAAGTTAAGGAAACTAGGAAAGACACAGAAATTAATTTATTCTATTAATAAAGTTGAAGATATTGTTCACTCTTAAGAATGCATTCATTTTTTTAATGCTTCATTTTATCGACAAAGTTAAAAATAATGTTCACTCATATCAATCTATCAATTCTTAAGGTTTTATTTCATTGACGAAGTTAAGAAAGATATTTTTCAGTCACACGAATAGATGAATTTCAAATGCATTAGAGCCATATGCCACATAAATTCTAAAAGATATTCTGTTAAAAAGGTTATATTTGTACTTTCAAAGGCTGTTCTGTTCTAACCTGCTAATAGGTGGTAACGGGTCCTCTACATGCAGGGGAAGAATGGCTGCACCATGGGTTGAAGAAGGATCACTTTACCATCTCCCCTCTTGAACCAGTCTAGGGAGAAGGACGTTCAAGTTATCCTTAAAAACATGCATTTAATTTTGATTTTTACATCTTTTCATGATTTTAGGGACACCCTGTATTTTTCGCTGAGCAGGGGTGGCAGGAGGGTTGGACGGAGGTTTCACATGAAGGACCATAATCATCAATTACATTTCAGGATTCTCTTATCAAAGGAATCCATCCAGAGGAGAGCGAGCAAACATTCTAGGAATCGCTCGCTGCTCATCCTGAGTCATAAGATGTTGACAGGAGCCATACACACTAATCTGAGAAAATAGATTGCAACCATCTGCTCTTGTTTAGGTTACATAATGCGAACTCTCCGGGAGGAAGGAGAGAAGAAGAAACACAAAGAACGAAGCTTGAATTTGCATTTAGAAGAGGAGGTGTTTGTCTTTGCATAATTCTGATTCAATTTTCAAGCGCATTTTTCCTCATTCCATGATTATCAGGAGAGAATTATTAGGAAGTTTGTCCGGAAAGTATCCAGCCATTTATTATTAACATCTTCATCTTCATTTTCTTCATCATCATCATCATCAGCCTTATATTGTCCGTCATTGGACATAGACTTTCCCCAGGATTTGCCAGACCTCTCTATCATGGGCGTCGCTGAGCAGTACTTTCTGGACTTGTCTTGCAATCTTGAATTTGGCCAGCCAAAGTTTTGCATGAGATTTCTGAGGATCCACATTTTGAGTCATGATGACCATTGGTTATCTGCCATTTTTGCGACATGACCAGCCCATTAGAGTTTCCTAATGGACCCTATGATGTCTTGGGCTCCTGAAATCTCCCCAATATATAGTGCTGTCCTATGAACTCTCCATGTAATGTTGAACATAGTTCTTTCATGTGCTTGTTGTATGGTTCTCAGTTAGTGGGTCAGTCTCGTGGTTAGATTTCATGTTTCAGCTCCTTATATGACTATCAGGAGGATGCATTGGTTGTATATCGTTCTTTTTAGGAAAAATGAGACTTTGTTGTTCTGGAAGATAATCTTGTCCACAGTCTGAAATCCTTTGAGAAAAAAACAGAAGGTGCAGGGAGCCAGAACACTATGTAATTATATGCTAATTAAGCGCAAGAAATTTAATATTTTAGTCATGTTAAGTAGGTCTTTTGATGATATTACAATTTCATTTACAGTTTTCTGGATGAGTTGATGATAATATCCATAGATAAAAATGTTGGTGTCTACAAATCAACTGCCTTATATCACTAACAACACTATATATTGGGTGGGGGGGCTCCAGTATTAATTTTTGATAAGTATTTTCTTTCATCCTAAGTTTAGTTGCTTTTCATTGCAACAAGTCAGACATTCAGTCTCTGGTAGTGAGTAAACAGCATAAATCAAATATTTCAGATAAACTCAAATCCCTCTTGCCAAGGGAAGACTGGCCATCTATACCAGCTACTCAAACTGACTGAGCTATGAGAAGCATATGGTTGGCAGAAAATCAGGTCTTATCTTGAAACCTACTCTTCATTTTCTTTCTCTGATCTCTTGGTACCATTGTTATTGTTTTTATGAACACAGTCTGAGTAGTTACGATCAAAAGTGACTAAAATTAAGATGAAAGAAATACTAGCCAATAATGAATAATGGATGCAAATGCTTCATCTGATAGAAGATAATATTGCTGCTTAAAAAGCGACAATAATCTGAATTGGACCTGGACTTCTTTTGGTTGAAGGGATTTATTTTAACATTGATAGTTTGAAAGAATCAAACTATTTTTTTTTGTTGAAAAAGTTTCAGCACAACCCTTCAAATTGGCTATTTTCTGGTAGGTAGTGAATCCTAAGACTGTAATTCTATAGTGGTCGGCCCAGATCCTCATCTTTGGACGATGTGCCAGTGGTTTGCTGTATGGCCACCTCTGAAGAAGGGGAGGCATTGGCTTTGTTGGGGATACGATTTTCAAAAGTTACATTTTTCAATTTAGATGGGGTTAGTGACATATTACAATCAAATGAAAATCAAAAATAAAATGAAAAATTTTCCCCTTATGATCTCTTTTTTGGTGTGTTTTGGATTGAGAGAGAGAAAGATTGAAAGAAAGAGAGAAAGAAACAGAGAGAAGGAGAAAATACTGAGTAGTCCTCAGTTGGTATCCCATAATTGTAGCCTTGTGCCAGACTCCGCTAAACAGACTAAATAACTAAAAAAATCCCTCTTACTATCATTTTTATTATCAGTATTACTATATTTCAATATCATTACATCTTATCACAATACTTTGGGTTGATACATTCTTCATTATTATTAATTTATTTCTAGTTCTTCATTTCATCATTGTTTTTTATCCAATGCAAATTATAATACGTGAATGTAATAGTAATAATGAGAGGGTTTCACCTGTTGAAGAAGAAAAAAAAAAGGACCCTAAAACTCTTAAGGCTTGCATATAAGATCTAAGATTGCCTCAAAGTGGTAATGACTGGAAGAGAAAGATTAAAATTTATGATGTCAGCTGTGGTTAACAGTTTAATTGGTGAGAGAGAGAGAGAGTTTAATGGAGGATGCTAAGCAGCTGGAAGGAGTTTTGGGTTTACGTAACTTCGTATAAGGATGAGATGAATTGACTTTCAAGTATTTGAAACTTCAGGCACTGGAATAAACTCAGGCATAATGCAAAGGCCAATTATTAATGAGGTGAGAGAGAAAGAGCTGGACAGAAAGAAGAGTAATATATATATATATATATATATATATATATATATATATATATATATATATATATATATGAGAGAGAGATGGAAAGAATGACAGAAAGAGAGAAAGAGCTGGAGAGATAGAAAGAGGGGAAGAGCTGGAGAGAGAGAGCTAGAGAGGGAAAGAGAAAGAGCTGGAGAGGGAAAGAGAAAGAGCTGGAGAGGGAAAGAGAAAGAGCTGGAGAGGGAAAGAGAAAGAGCTGGAGAGGGAAAGAGAAAGAGCTGGAGAGGGAAAGAGAAAGAGCTGGAGAGGGAAAGAGAAAGAGCTGGAAAGAGAAAGAGCTGGAGAGGGAAAGAGAAAGAGCTGGAGAGGGAAAGAGAAAGAGCTAGAGAGGGAAAGAGAAAGAGCTGGAGAGGGAAAGGGAAAGAGCTGGAGAAGGAAAGGGAAAGAGCTGGAGAAGGAAAGGGAAAGAGAAAGAGCAAAAGAGAGCTGGAGAGAAAGAAAGAGAAAGAGCTGGAGAGGGAAAGAGAAAGAGCTACAGAGAAAGAGAGAAAGAGAAAGAGCTGGAGAGAAGAAAGAGACAGAGGGGGTGGGGAATTGGAACAAACACCAGAATCTGCTTTCCTTTTCTGGCTTCCATCAAATACTCAGTTTTTTTTTCATCTCTCACATATGTTCATTCTTTTTCTCATCTAACTAGATCCTATACAAATAACAAAAATAAAAAATTCTTCAATCATTGTTATACCAATAAAGAGTCATGTCATCATACCAATACTTCTCACAAAAGCATAGCGGTATGATACATAGGATAAAAATAACTACAAATATCTATCAAGGGTGGCAATGGATGTAGCAGCCATTATCTGGTATGTACTGTCAATTTCGGGAGATTTGATTGCTTATCTGCTAATTCTCTCATTTTGCTCTTTTTCTAGCTTTGTGATGTCACAGTAACACGACTGTTGCCAAGATGACTGGCAATGGGACAGAGTACGGGGAGAAATTGGTTCATGCTTTTTTTTAATGGAGTGAATGAAAATGAATGCATACAGTTTCAGCCACAATTAGTACTTGGTTTGCTAATGCCATTTCTTGTACCAATAACCATTACATCAACTCACACCTCCATACTCATGTGTGCGTGTGTATGTGTATGTAGAGGACTGCACAGATACTACATTCTGTAAAAGTGCAGGAAAGTTACATCTTGATCCCAGGCAGAATTTCCAATTCATGTGAAAATAATCTCGTCATTCTTGAGAGTTTCTATATCACTAATTATACATATACACACACACACACACATATATATACATATATAAAATTAATAAATTCTATCATCCACAGACAGCTGTTCAGTATGGCTATAGACTATCCAATACCCCATCTAGTACCACGAGATGAGATCGAAACCTTCCCTTCACACCTAGAGGCAGCCATTTTACCCCTGCCATACACAGAACTGAATGGTCAGTAGGACCGAATTAAAGCAATATATTTACTTACAAACAATTCTCCATCCACCAGAGTGCTCCATTCCAGAGTTGGAAGAGCATTGCTATACAAGCTTATAATAGACAAGTTGCCCTACCTAAAGAGTGTTCAACCCTGAAGAAGGGAGCGTTAATTATAATAATTAATAAATGTGTCGTCCACAAAGAGCTATTTTGTTGAATTATATGTATATATATATATATATATATACCAGGCTACTGTGGGGTCAAACTCCATTCCTACTCCAACTGATTTGCAACTTTTGTATCATATAAAAAATTATAAAAATACATACTTTTTAGGATAAATGTATTTATTTATTAGAATGCGACGAGCTATTGTATATTTGTAGGATAAATTCTTATAGATATATAGAGATATCATTTTGGCTCAGATGGTAAGAGAGCCGGCGACCAATTACTTATTTGAAATTTCAATTAATATTCTTGAAGATGATATAAGTTATAGAAACTTGATGATATAAGATGTGGAAAAATTAACTTTAGGGTTAATGAAAGAAATTGTCAAATTCTTTGGTTGAATATATTGGTGGAGAATCAACTCAAAGTTTTTCTGTGTAATTGGTATTCTTAAAGATGATATAATTGAAACCAACAAAACAGATTTAAAATACAGATGGATGAACATTCAATAGAAGTGACACAAATGAGTCATGTCAGTTGTTATAATTACTGATCCCTCATCGTTGAATACATTTTTTGAGAAACCAATGTAAGTAAGCCCTGTTTCAAAAAATCATCAATATTTAGTATGAAATAATATAAATTTATAATACACATGATACCCTATATAAAATGACAATCTACATGTATGACATAAGCCATATGGTAAGAAAGGGAGATGGTACTTGCTCAATACTGCTGAAGTGCCAAGTTGATGGAACTGTTTTTGTTTTTAAATTCCCCAAAACAGTTACATGGTAAACAACTGATGATCCCAATAAGAGAAAAAATTTATACATTGTACAATAATAACAAAGTATGATTAAAACTGGGGGAAAAAAAACACTGAAGAAAATTACATTGGCAGATAATGGGAAATAAATGACTGAAGTGACAAAAAAAAGATTTTGAAAAAGTTTTTTGATGTTTAGTGTTTAAAGCCGTAAAAGCTTTCTAGACTATATATATACACATATACAAAACTTTATTAATCATCTAAACGATGCACATGTGAGTAGTTATAGTAATATCTATATACATGCCACAAATGTGGGTGTAAATGAGCAAGTTCTAAAATCTAGGGGAACAAGCTTATAAAGATACGAAGGAATACATATGTATATATCTATATGGGGAAAAAAAGCACATATGCAAGAGTTTGTGTGTACATGTGTACACACATGTTGGAACAAGGAAAATCCTGTAGTGGAAGTACAACTGGGAAATACGAGACCAACTGCACAACTTAAAAGAACTGGCTTGTCAGCTGAGAGAGATGGAGAGGAATAAGCACCGACTTGATACAGAAATCAATATACAACTTCATAGGGAAAGGAAGTCGCGTCAGATTTCTCAACCTTGAAGAACTCTTCAGCGCAGAGTTAAAAATAAATGAAATGAATAACGACATGGCTACTATCTAACTGTCATATCCTCATTGAAGATACAGACTCTTGAGGGACAAATCACGAGCAAGGCTTCCTCTTATTTTTAGTAGTCAATATGCAGAAAGATCTTATGTTCTGTAAATCTTTTTCCCCTGTAACAAAAGCACATAGTCAGTGTTTTGTTGAGCCATTCAACTTTAAGGAAGCTTGTAGTTGTTTTGCACTTTACACATCTTTTGAATTCAGCGTAGCTTATTGAGTTTTTATTGAAGAAACTATTGATTCACTACCTGCAGAATTTGAAACAGATCTTCGTAAACTCCATGATATGAATGCCGACTGCCATACATGATTGTAACCCTGCTGTGTAAACTGGAATAGGAAATCAATGATGTACAAACGTAGTATTTGAAAAGTTAGTTAACAGAGACAGTAATCTAAGAGGTTATTTTCAATAAGTATAATTATTGACTCACCATAGCCCAACAAATGGCCCGCCCAACCAACCAACCTGCCTATTGTGCGACAGATTCTTCTCTCTTTGGTTATGTGTGTGTGTATGTCTCTCTCTCTCTCTGTTCTCCTGGTCACATTTTTGGGGCTACAATCTTGAAAATTTGTATGAGGACACCACTAGGCAACATCAAAACATCAGATTTCAAAAAAGTGCTTTTTAGAATCCCTATGGTCATTTTGGACCAACAATGCCCAAATCTTGAGCTGGTATTTTTTAAAAATGATTTTAGATAAGACTTTTTTTTTTTTTCGATCAGTCCTGGTGCACGTGTGGGCTACGGTAATTCATTTATGTAAGGTATGGATATAATATTTCATTTTTAGACTTTTGAAAATATGATTATCAATTACCATATTATCCTAGATAACTAACCGTTTGTCCGCATATTGATTTCCTTTTTTGCGCAGATTACAAAATGTGTGCATAAACAACAGCCCACAGCTTAGACGGAACTGATTGCATGACTGAATCACATTACAGTTTCTTTCATTTCAGTCAGAAATTCGCACAAAATCATCACAATTAAGCAAAGTCCAGTTTCAGAATATAACTAGCATGGTGTCCATTGAAAAAAAAAAAATGGAATTATTTACAGACAGATAGATATTACAAACTTGTCAAATATATATATTATTACAAATGTATTCATGGCTAACAAAAAAACATATTTTGAATGAGACCTTTATCTCTGTCAAATTTCTACATCGCTTTATATATTCTGTTTTTTTTGATAATTTTGATATAATAAGGCTACAGGCAAAAACTAAAATGAGAGATCAGCAGTAGTAGTGATATTACCAGCAGCAGTTGCCTACCTAGCTTTACCAGCAGCAGCAGACCTTTTTCTGTCTGTGTATTCACAGTGCTCACCTTTTCTCTTTCTGTTTGCTTAAGCTTGACCGATTATCAACAAAGAGACAAGGCCTTTAAAAAGATAACTCCTTACCTGGATAAAAACAAAATAACAGCATCCAAAACTAAAATAAGCCTAAAATAACTTCTCAGGAAACCTGCTGATACTATATTTATGTTGCTATTGATCATGGGTAATCAATATTTGGATAACAAGCAAAAAAACTAATAGATCTTCAAAAAATTCCAATGTCTATTAACATCATCATTGGCTTCTCATGATAAAAAATGACTTACATCATTCATTCATTCATAGAAGCAAATATAAAAGAAACAATTTTGAAAAGACAAAAGATAGAAATCTATCAATATAATGAACAATGTGAGTTTTTCTATTTGTTTCTAGATTTACCAATATGCCAGGTCATAACATTTGGGGCAAACACCAACTTCCACTACCGATGGAACTGTCCATAGTGCGGCAGATTGGAGTTAGAAAGATCTAGATCAGCTTCCAATATAAAATCGGGAGTTGATTATTCGAGATTTCTCCCTCTGGAGAGTACTAACAAAGATTTACAATTATATGAGATTGAATAGCCAGCGACTCACAACATGGATTCCCCGAGACCACATGCGCAACTGAGGCCGGCAAAATGTTAGATGGAGAGACGAGCTAGACAAGTTCAGGAAGTACTGGCTCCGTGACGCCCATGATAGAGAAGTGTGGCAAATCCTGGGGAAGGTCTATGTCCAACGACGGACGCTAAAAGACTGATGATGATGATGATGAAATAGCCAGTATGCTTAAGACGTAAAGTATGCTACCAATGTATAATACAAGCTATGATGCACGGGTGCGAAATCTTGGAATTACCAAAACCTCTCAAAAACAAACGCGGAATAGTACAGAGAGCAATAGGAAGAGCAATGTTAGGAATAGCTCTTAGTGATAGAAAAAGATCAACATGGATCTAGGAGTGGACCAGGGTGAAGGATATCATACAAGTAATTAAGCAACAAAAATAGAAATGGGTAGAGCACATAGCAAGAAGAACAGATGGAGTAAAATTGGTGCCAGTTGTAAATATAGTATGAAAAGATCAGACCCAAGACGGTAAGACATGGCAGAGATTAGCACAATCACACTTGTCATGGAAGAAGATGGTGAAGACCTTCCTCCAGCAGTGGACTTATAATGACTAATGATGATGAGATAATGAGCATATATATATGCATTGAAAAATGGAGATTTGTGGTCCAACAGAATGATTACAAATGGGGTTATATTATATAGACACTTATTTGAGATGATTTTCTATCATTACACGGTTAATGTATCACTCGCTCCAGACAATGTAAATAGAATAAACAATTAAAGAAAATGGGGCTGCTACAGGAATCAAATCAGTCAGCAATAAGGTAACTGCTTAAACGTAGCGATGATCTTACCATTTAGCTCAATTCTATTTACATTATCTGGAGTGAATGATACATTAACCGTGTAATAACAGGAAATCATCTCAAATAAGTTCCTATGTAATATAACACAATTCATAATCATTCTGTCGGACCACAAATGTCCATTTCCTAATACATTAACCGTTACGTTGAAAGAGACAAATACACTAAGAATAAATGAGATGTGAATTTGGTGTGAAAACATTTATCTGGGTCTTTGCATTACCAACAGCTGTTTAGCTTGATGGTAAGAGCATTGCTACGTTGAAGCGGTTACCCTATCAGTGGCAGGTTTGATTCCTGCTGCAGCCCATTTTCTGGATCTTTTTATTCTATTCATGTTGTCTAGGATGAGTGATATATTAACCATCTAATGATGAGAATCCATCTCAAATAAGTTCCAATATAATATAACGCAATTTATAATCATATATGTATCTCTACTCAAGGTTGAGCACTCTTTCAGTGAGGGTCTGAAGCGGAGGTTTCAATTCTGCCTTGTGGTACTGGATGGGATAATGGAAAGTCTATAGCCATACTGAAGAGTTGTAATGCAACAAAACAGCTGTCTGTGGATGACACAATAATATATATATATATATATATATATATATATATATATATACATACATACATACTGTGGCAATGAAAGAGCTCCTAAAGTAAATATATTTAAATATGTCATTTATTATGTCTATTTTGAATACATAAGCTCATAGAAATACAGATATATCTATGAACTTTTCATGGATAATAATTAGTATGAAATGAATGACAGATTGAATCAAATTGTGATCAATACCACATTCTCTGTTGCAACCGTGCCACAAGAGGAAAGACTATTTTCTTCTGTCCACCAAAGTCACAAGGGAAATAGCTATTGCCTCCAATATGGTATGGCTATCAGAGCCATTGTAACTGATGTAGAGGCCATAATTAACTTCACTATTTTTCTTTCATCAAAGCCTTGGCAGTGTGTTATATGAAGTGAGACACAGTTGAGAGTAGATAATGCATAACTTTTATAGCAGCCATTGATTTCAGAACTTCGCCTTATTGTGATGACTGTAGAACAATTCAGCTAATTAAATCTCGCAATATCCGACTGAATCCAAGGCCACAAATCTTGCCAGAATGTGGATGGGGCGTGTGATCAATGACCTGTGGATAAATCTCCACTTTTGAGCATCGGAGAGATGTTTGTGTAGGGTTGAAGCCAAAGGCCATGTTTTCATGGATGTCATCATGGCTTGGTTTCACATCCAAAGATTATTGAGTGGATTCCATAACTGATGCAGGCAGTGCCAGATTTGGAGGGGAGGGCAAAAAGGATAATAGCCCCAGGCTGCCCTCTGAACAAAAATATAATATTCTAAAAAAATGGTTTCTTAAAAAAGAAATGGATTAATAATTGCTGCTTTGAATTCTTTCATGATAATTTTTTTAAATAAATAAATTATAAATTACTCCTTGTAATTTGGGTCTACAGTATTTGAGTATAGGTTACAAAAAAACAAAAAAAAAATCCCACTGGTAGCACTGTAGCAAGGACTACGCTTCTTTTTAGGGACCACAATATTTAACTTGCATCTTTATTTAATGTTCTTAATTTAATGCTATTTTTTTTCAAATTAGAAATATGTATGCATTTTGTGATTTGCAGTGTATTTTATTTCTTGTACATGAGGGACCCACTAAACCTGAAGTGCCCCAGGTCCCTAAGAACCTAGATACAGGTCTGCTGCTGCTGGTTAGTGAGTTCCCCCACAAGAAAGGAATGGCAGAGTGAAAAACCTTGTGATCTCCATGATGAACAATTTAGGTGAAATCACTGCTGGGTCATTAGTACACAAACCTTTTGACCCCAAATTCCTTCAAATCATTAGATTTTTTCTTGACTGACTCCAGTAACCAAATAATTGTTTCTGACTTCGCATCTTTAACTCCCCATCTATAGTACAAAAAACCTTTTGACTCCGACTTCTCAGAGTCGACTAATTTTTACTGACTCCAATAACCCAATAATCCAATGATTGCCTTACTCTTTAAACCAAGGATTCTCATATCATAGTCCAGCTGAATGCGATGAAGGAAGTTCTGAAATCAATGGCTGCTATAGAAATTATACATTATCTACTCTTAACTGTGTCTCATCACCAAGGCTTTGATGAACAAAAAATAATGATTTTAATCAAAAGCTCCCTGGATTATAGGTTTTCTGTTGGAGTTTCAGTAAGCAGATACAAAAACCTTCATAGAGTACATTCCCTTGGAATACAAACTTGCTGATAAATAATTGTGCAATTATTGTAATGATACAGAAATATGAAGGTTTTATGATAAGTAAACAATTGTTTTTGATAAGCAAACCTTTAAAGAAGACACTAATTCACACAGAGCTGAAAGTGAAACAGAACAAAAGAGTGAAAAAAAATACAGAAATGTGTACGAGTAATAAAAAAAAAAAGCAGTGCAACAAATATAGAAATACTGTAAAAAACAAAGAAAGAACCAAGCAAAAAGTTTAACACTAAGACTATATAAGGCGAAGCAAAAACACACACATAGCAAAAAAAAAAACTAAAACATTACAAAAAGGAGAGAAAAACCCCCCAAAATAAAAAAAAATTATATAAAAGAGTTGAACAAAAACTAAAGCCTGTATTTCCAGAGGGAAATGCTAGTGTGTTTGCATGACAATGTAGCACTCCCATCCTACAAAACTTCAATGAAAGCTCAAAAAAAATTATAAGTCAAAAAAATTCTACGACCTTAAGGGAAGTAACTAAATACTTCAGAACTATATGAAAAGGGGAGAATAAGAGCCCAGTTCAGCATTATAGTTTCATAGTAAATAGAACGCCCCTCTCAAGAACCTTAAAAAATGAATTTATTCTCAAAACTGTGCATAAGCGCAATAGACAGCATTAAGGCATACCAAGCGGTTTTGAAATGGCCCTGATATCTGGAAAACTGTGGGAGGGTCAGCACCAAGAACGAGCAGAAAAAGAATGAACAAAAATACACCAGGACATCAACAGTGTGGTTGCACATTTGCAATTATTATTATTATTAGAACAAAATACAAACAAAGCTCCCAAAATCAACAGAACAGTACAAAATCAAAGCAAACTAAAATGACTAAAAGAAAAGAGAAAAACCTGAGGGCAAAGGACCGAAAGGAAAAAATTCCCTAATGAAAAAAAATGCTATCAAAAATTGATAAAAATGGTTGATAACGTTTTATCTAAAAGGAAAACAAATTAAGAAATGAATAAACAGGTACAGTTAGTCACTCGATAGAAACCGTCACGAAACCGATATCTCTAGGCTGCATGCCACACTAGGGGTGATCAATAAATAAGTTATTTCTCTCGCCTTTTGTTGGGCAGTGATTGCCAAGAAGTCTGAATTTAAAAAAAAAAAACAAGCGTAAATGCTACTGTGCACTAACTAAGGACCAATTTAGCATTAAGTTACAAATTGACAGTTTAAGTTACAAAGTTGAAAATTGAAACCCTCTCTAAGAAATGAGGGGGGTGCGGAGACAAAAAAAAAAAAAAAAAAAGCTTTTTTATACATAGAGAGTAAATGTCTAGATTTTCAAGCCATTAGCTCTATTGGTCCAACCTGAACACATGAAACATACGTGACCAGCTTAAAAACTGAAGAAACCCATGTTGACAGTTCTGGTTGAGAGTTTCTGATAAAGACAAAAATTGCAACCAAAAGAGGATATAAGAAAAAAGGGAGACAACTCAGAATAAAGAGAAAAGAAGTGTTAGTTTAATGGCAACATGTCAAGCAACAAAGAATGCTGGAAAAATGCTCTTTAATTGTGGAAATATTATTAATAGAAAAATGATTTAAAAGGTATTTTTAATGTAAAGTAACAGAAGGAAGAAAAATCGACAGGAACATTAAGCATTGAGCACCCATTATGGCATTTACACAAAAGGAAAAAAGGTGGGGTAGACAGAGAGAAAGAAGAGATCCAATTTTATTATGGCAGAAATGAATGTATAAAAAAAAACAAAAACAAAACAATTTAATTCTTTCTAATATTCAATCTTGATTCGATTGATTTTACCGGAGGAGAAAGAAGCAGAAATAATTGACCTCCATATTTCAGTGAATAGAGTTGAAGAGTGGCTTAATGGTTACAGGCAAGAAAAATGGAATAGATGGACTGAGTTCGAGTTTTGGCCGAGGCTGTTTAATAGTTCACTTCACACTAGTACCTTTGGGAAAGGCATGGCTCCACTCCTACTCCTTTAGTTACGGGTAAAAAGCAGGGCAGTTAGGCCCCTTTAGCCTTGTGAAGCAGTCTATCTGAGAATCTTGCTCTGATAGAAAAAACCTAGCAGTTACCAAAGTTGATCCAAAGCTCAGGAAAAATTGAGTTTGGGACAAGCATCTCCATCCCCCAAAAACATACTTGAAACAGAGACCGCAGCGGAGTGGTTGTGGCCCTCTACTCTATGAGGTTTCTATAGGAATAAACAATATATTTCAGTGAATGCATTTATTGACTTTTTTAAAAATTTGTTCACATCATTAGTTTCTTTATTTCATTCAGTTGCTAATTTTCAACCATTCACTTCTTTTATTGGTCTTTTCAATACATCTTGGTGTCCCACCTTTTAACAATTGATTCCTTTAGAGCAATGGAATTCAAACTGTGTTTCCAGGGCTTCTGCTAAACAAAGTGTCATTTCGCAATATATTTAATAATCCTCCATTATATAAATGATTCCTTCACAGCTTTTATGTATCTTATTCTATTTCTTTAACATAGAGAAAAATTCTCGACATTTTGCCTTTTCAATTGAAAGCATCTTGGTTATTTACATAACATGGATGCTATTCATTCAGAAGTCATTCATATCTTTATTTTTCCTCAGTGAGCTTCGTTCGTAATTTTTCCTCAGTGAGCTTCGTTCGTAATTTTTCCTCAGTGAGCTTTGTTCGTTATTTTTCTCAATTTTTCCCAAGTTTTTTTCTTGCATTTGCTTGACAGAAAAATGTTCAAATATCTGTTTTAAAAAAAGAATTGCAAATTTTCATTGATAATCGTGTAGAATCGGGCTGTTTTGATTCAGAGTATTCTGTCTTTTTAAATTTTAGTTATGATCATTTAATCATTTATTTAGTGGATTAGGAAAATAAGAGAGAAAACAAGAAATCACGATAAGACAATTTTGCATTACATGGACTTCAGTATGTGCGATACACTTACAAAAAAATTAAAAAGACAGAAACACTGAATTAGAACACACCGATTCTACATTATTATTAATGAAATTTTGTTATTCTTTATTCAAAACAAATATTCGGACATTTTTCTTTCTGGCAAAAAAGGGAAAAAACATTAATGGTGTTGACAGCTCATTCGCAAAATCTTTGAAAAAGTGGCGGTCAAAAATGGAATTAAATGTTAAGTTGAAAATTAAATATAGACTTCATTTAAAGAAAACATACCAAGAATAAACTTATGACAAAATTGATAAATGCTGTATCTATACTGTGTATAGAATGACTCTTTCAGTAGATGAAAAATTAAACAAAAATACTGGAGTCTTTGAGTTAGCCTTCGATTCTTACAGAAAAAGCTTCTATTGAAAAAACACAAACATATATAAATGTTTTGTTTACATACGTACACAACACGTTATCTGTATTCAAAAATATCTCTGGTTCTATAAGGTAGATACGTTTTTTTATCTTATATTTTTCTCCAATCTTCCTTCTTGCTAATGACAAAGATTCTGAAGATAAAATTAAGATTTATATGATTTGACTTACTTTTTTTTGTAAGGTGTTGATTTTCCTATGAGTGTGTCATGCATGTCAGCAAAGTCTACGT
>OY735231.1:30092299-30094799 GCA_963457665.1 Thysanoteuthis rhombus | reverse complement strand
TTAATTGCTTATTCCATTCACGTTGTCTTGATTGAGTATTATAACAACTCGGTAACGACGGGAGATTATTTCAAATAAGTTCCTACATAATATATCGCAATTTATAATTCATTCTGTTGGACTAAATATGTCCATTTCTTAAATACATATAAATAATTTTGAAATATTTAGGAAGATTTCTATCAGTTGCTGGCCCTCAAGTGGTCAGCAAAGCTTCCATAGAAGTGGCAGGACTTTGACCAGTTGCTGCAGATAGCGGTGGTGACCAGGAGAACCTCATATAGTTTCCAGGACAAATGGTGTATATATGTGTATTTCGTACATATTTTTTATATATATATGTATTGTAAATATGTGTGTATATGTATAAATCATTTTTTCCAGGAGTTTACTAGACTGGCCTCGCCATAACTATTACTGTATGAAGCACAATACATGGTCTATCAAGATCACTTGACCCTGTACGGTGAAGACCATCCATGTGGTGGTGAAGAACCACACACTCTATGAGGTGAAGCTATTTCATACAGAACTTAACAGATCTTGAGGAGTAAACCTTGAAAATAAATCCTTCTCAACCCAAAATGTCAGGAAAGTTGATGAGTGAATGGCCACTGCGTGATGAGATTGTAAATGGTACCAGATTGGACCTGACATAACAATCAGTCATTA
Source organism: Thysanoteuthis rhombus (assembly GCA_963457665.1). Taxonomy (NCBI): domain Eukaryota; kingdom Metazoa; phylum Mollusca; class Cephalopoda; order Oegopsida; family Thysanoteuthidae; genus Thysanoteuthis; species Thysanoteuthis major. The sequence goes on along the minus strand of OY735231.1, from coordinate 30,094,127 downwards.
GCCTTAATCAAAATGCTGGGTAACTTGAGACAGACAACTCAAACCCGTGTCTAAATCTCGTTGTTATATGGAAACTCTTGTTCACTGCTATATCTATCAACAGTTGAACAAGAGTTGCTCATGTCAGAGATTATGTACTAGCAGAGAGTGTGTCATTTAGCTTATGGCCCCATCAGCCTGCATTTATTGAGACTACAAAGTGAGTCTTATAACGAGAAGAGCAAAGTAAAGCAAAGTTTAACAAGTATAGTCAGTGCTGCTTGGTTTTGGCTAGACTGAATCCAGAAAGTGATTACAGTAGTTAATGGTCTCGAGGAGTTGGAGTGGCTTTGAGCAGAGAAGCTGTCAATGTTTGGCCTGCAGCAAGTTCAGAATTTCATTGTGATTTAGGAGTAAAGGTTATGACGATTCGGTTAAGAAGAGACTGGAAAATGGGAAAAACAGGGACATGGGTCTATTTGTAGTATCAGTTTATGCTCCCATTGGTATTGCTGATCAGTTCGTATTGGACAGTTTCTTTGACCAATTTGATCAATGCTGTGCCAGGATGCAACATTGATATAACCTCTAGTTTTGGCATAGCTTCTAGTGAAGACCTAAACATATGTCAAGTCTTGGGAACTTCGATATAGATAATATCAACGAGTCAAGCACGAGATTCTCCAACTATCTTGGCATAGCTTCTAGTGAAGACCCAAACATATGTCGTCTTGGGAACTTTGGTATAGACAATATCAGTGAGTCAAGCATGAGATTCTCCAACTATTTTGGCATAGCTTCTAGTGAAGACCCAAACATATGTCGTCTTGGGAACTTCGATATAGATAATATCAATGAGTCAAGCAGGAGATTCTCAAACTATCTTTGTATAAATCATAAACAGGCACAAACATGTGTCAAGTCTTGGGAACTTTGGTAAACACAATATCAATGAGTCTGGCAGGAGCTAGGAGCAATGGAACCTGGATCCTTCCTTGCTCCAAAAAAGTACACCACCTGGATCATTTTCTTGTAGATAAAGCAGTCTTTTTTTTTCTTCTTTTTTTACTGATGTTCAAGTGGCTGAGACTCTACTTGATAATAACCACTGTGCAGTCAAGTGTAAACTACATATGACACATGGTCTTAGGAAGAGGTCTACACTTAGACAGCATCTTCTACATCTCGATTACATGTCACATGCTGATAAAAGATACTTCGGCCTCTTCCTATAATTATATGCTAAAAGAGCACACAAAACAAAAAAAACAAAAAATGGTGAAATCAAACAGAGCTATTCCTGGCTGGCCAGTGCATTTTGAAATCCAGCAATTGAAACTCTTCCAGAGGAGCCTAGGGTTCAACCTGGGTGGTTTCAGTCAGCACAAAGAGTTCTTTATCCCCTAATTGAAAAGAGATATCAGGCAATGGCCTCATTGTTTGGATGTCATACACAGAGGCAGGCAGCGTAAGGAAGAATAGCACGAAAAGCCCTGAGAAGAACTGTATTGAAAGAAGAAATAGTTGGATCTTGGAGCAATGTCAACGTATTAAAGAGGAAAACAATTCAGTCCATGGAACTAAGCAATGTTCAAATGCAGTTGAAAATCTGTGAACTGCAACAGAACAAGTGATGCAGACAACAGATGGATCTCTTTGCAAGACACCACAAGAGAATGCAAAGTCTTCCAGTTACATTTTGAAAAATAGTATGGACATCCTAATGCCCTTGCTCTCCTTTAGTAGCATAAAAAATGGCTCTCCAAAAATACCAATGAAATTTGGAGCCTACTCGGACATATTTTTCGGAAAAAAAAAAAAAAAAAAGAAAAAGAAAAAAAAAAGATAC